>OX451347.1:34056675-34458590 GCA_949629155.1 Myopa testacea | reverse complement strand
CATTAAGCAAATTTTGAAATGTCTAATTTCCATTCTAATTCGAAAATAGTCAAAGTGGCTAAAACAGAAAGAAACCGAGAAAATTACCCCAAAAAAACGAACAAATCCTGGATCAATGCCGGATGTAAAATTGCGAAGACTTTTGGAAAAATAATATAATAATAAATAATAAAAATTAGCTTCATATATATGTATGGTAATTTATATAATGTTACTTAATAAGTGTTGTAAAATAATGTTTAATAAGTATTACTAATAACATCGGGGCTATTAGACTGTAGTAGATTTATTTCAAATTATACCTTGTATTACCACAGACATATAATATAAATATTTCCATAAGTTTGCTTCCATTAATATTTTAGTGTTACTCGTATAACGTATTCAATTTGTTGATATGCCGACTAAATAGATCTTCTGTCCAAAAACAAATTCTTCAACAGCACGCTATGCTCGGAACGTAGATCACGCCAGCGCTTTACAAAGCTTGGGCATCGAAAAAGAAGCAGAACAAAGCTACGAAAAGCAAACATTCTTTCAAAAACCATAAAATGAAAAATTTGAAACGATTTCAGGCGGACGGACGGCTGCACATGGTTTGTTATTGCAAGACAAGCAAAAGAAGACAAATCTCACCGTTCTTCTCATTGCCCGCTGTACTCCACAAATTGATCGATTCTTTCTTTCACGCTTTACTTGGCTTCCGAGTGCTGGATCGATCTCTTCTTACGCATATTCGCTTGCATTGTTAGTGCAAAATAACAGAAGCGAAGTCGATCTTGAGATCCCTTCATACTCATTAGAAAAGATCTTCCGAACCCCTCACTCGTTAGTAGATCATGCAATTTTGCTTTGCTATCAGCGTAGAATACAAAAGAAGTTTTGTACTCTGTAACGAAGTTCGTTTTCATCTTCGGTTTCCTGCTTTACAGAGATGTTTTGTTCTTTACAGTGCTAAGTCCTGCTAATTAACAGCGGCTCTAATCTTCACACATGAAATCACGATGTTGCCGGCAACAAATGTTTCATGCAATCTCTTTACGAATATATGCTCGTTGGCTCGTGAGGCAGTCAAAATTTTTGTGTCAACGTTTGTGCCAATGGTGGGTGTCACATTGGACATCTTGAGGCCGCCTCAGAAAAAGCTGTTTACGTTGCACCCTGTCACACTGCAAAATATTGTGCGCATCCTCAAACTCGTGTACGTGCAAGCGGTTGAGATGTGTTTGTAAGCGCTTTCATTTCAACGAAAGCACGGTACGGAATGAATAATTTGATGTGTCAGGAGCAGCAGCAATGTTGTCCTTTACGTACTGTCTGTCTATACCTACCGTATATTAGAATCTTATGAGTTTGCATTTTTCGAAATTTTTTAATCGTATTTTCCATTATTTGTTGCAATGACCTTCACCTGTTTTTACCCTTTCGGAAACCTCCTTTTTTCAGGAATTTTCAAGTTTTAAAAAGGTTGACAGAAAGAGAGCGAGAGGAATTGCAACCTTTACCTGCATCTTGTTTTTTATTTGTAATTCTAAGAAATTTATCCTTTCTTTCCAAAATATTCTTTTGGGTTATTGATAAATATTTTGAGTAATTTTTTTAAAATCAGAATGGGCAATATTTTAATATTTAAGAAATAAGTTACTAGAGCTAATAATAATAAAAATAAAAATTACATAATACAATAAAATTCTAAACGAAAACAGTAATGTAAGAAAAAACACAAAATCAGAAGGTTTTTCCATTCCATACATTTTTTCTTTCTACCGGCATGCATGTTTTCTTAAGCGAAGCCTTTGCTGTGGCTGATACGCATAACAAAACAGAAATGAGAAGGCAACAGATAAGAAAAATTTTTAGACCGTGCTTCGAGTTTTTATATATGTGGTAGTGTTTGATGCTCGTGAGGCAGCCAAAATTTTAGCGCTAACGTTGAGGCGAACGTGGATTGAAAGCTGTTCCACTTTTTGCAATCAACCAATCAGAGCGTGTGAGTCTGGCGCATAGATGCCCAGTGTGACACCCACCAATGGTGGGTGTCACATTGGACATCTTGAGGCCGCCTCAGAAAAAGCTGTTTACGTTGCACCCTGTCACACTACAAAAAATTGTGCGCATCCTCAAACTCGTGTACGTGCAAGCGGTTGAGATGTGTTTGTAAGCGCTTTCATTTCAACGAAAGCACGGTACGGAATGATTAATTTGATGTGTCAGGAGCAGCAGCAATGTTGTCCTTTACGTACTGTCTGTCTATACCTACCGTATATTGGAATCTTATGAGTTTGCATTTTTCGAAATTTTTTAATCGTATTTTCCATTATTTGTTGCAATGACCTTCACCTGTTTTTACCCTTTCGGAAACCTCCTTTTTTTTAGGAATTTTCAAGTTTTAAAAAGGTTGACAGAAAGAGAGCGAGAGGAATTGCAACCTTTACATGCATCTTGTTTTTTATTTGTAATTCTAAGAAATGTATCCTTTCTTTCCAAAATATTCTTTTGGGTTATTGATAAATATTTTAAGTAATTTTTTTAAAATAAGAATGGGCAATATTTTAATATTTAAGAAATAAGTTACTAGAGCTAATAATAATAAAAATAAAAATTACATAATACAATAAAATTCTAAACGAAAACAGTAATGTAAGAAAAAACACAAAATCAGCCGGTTTTTCCATTCAATACATTTTTTCTTTCTACCGGCATACATGTTTTCTTAAGCGAAGCCTTTGCTGTGGCTGATACGCATAACAAAACAGAAATGAGAAGGCAACAGATAAGAAAAATTTTTAGACCGTGCTTCGAGTTTTTATATATGTGGTAGTGTTTGACGCTCGTGAGGCAGCCAAAATTTTAGCGCTAACGTTGAGGCGAACGTGGATTGAAAGCTGTTCCACTTTTTGCAATCAACCAATCAGAGCGTGTGAGTCTGGCGCATAGATGCCCAGTGTGACACCCACCAATGTGCATCGAATGTTGTTTCACTTTTTGCAATCAACCAATCAGCGCGATCGACTCTGGCCTCCAGGGGCCTAGTCTGACAACGGCCATTTGTACAAGTTTTATTGAATACAATATTGATAATTGAGTTGTTCAGTTGTAATTTTAAATAGATTTCCTGCTTATCCAAATTTTATAAAGTATGGAAGATTTTCAAAAGATAGAAAAAATTGGGGAAGGTACTTATGGAGTTGTATATAAGGGACGCAATAGAATCACTGGGCAAGTAGTTGCAATGAAAAAAATTCGCTTAGAATCGGACGATGAGGGAATTCCATCGACGGCTATTAGGTATGTATGTATATATTTTGGTGCATTCATAATTGAAATCTGGGCTTAAATAGGTTTTACGAGACAGTGACCCACGGTGTTGTCGTTTTTGCTGTTGTTGTTGTTTTTGGTGCTGACTCCAACGACAACCCCAAAAAGGGGTCGCAACTTCCGGTTCCGGTTTTACAGCCCTTTGGAATCTGAAATTCAACTGCCTATATCTCCGAAACTGTAGCAGGTATCGGATTGCCATAGGTACCGTTAGAAAGATATTAAGAATAATATCCATTTATATAATATAATATTGGCTTAAATAGGGCGCTTGTCTACCCCACCCATGTTGTTGATGTTGCTGCTGCAGTTGTTGTTTTTGGTGTTGACTCCAACAACAACAACAACTTTTGTTGATCTCTTGTCGTTCCAGAGTTATAGCCCTTTAAAGTTGAAAAAGTTCATGCCTGTATCTCCTAAACCTTACAAGATACCTGTATGTTATTGATATTGGTGGAAAGGTAATTGAATTATCTGTCATTTATGTAAAATAATATTTTATCGAAAAGCGTTCAGTTTTGGAGAAAAATGGTAATTTAGATTTTTCGTACTATTTTTTTCCATTCATTAATTTTTTTCTAAGTATAATGTATGAGTAACCCACATAATTATGCCAATAATAAGAAAGTACAGCCATTTGCATTTTTATAGACGTATATATCTTTGGAATCAGTGTAGGATCTCAGGAGAAAACGCATTAATTGCAATCAGGTACTCTCATAAAAGTGAAAAATTTTTATGAAAAATCGCGCGATTTTTGTGTTCTCGTAAAAGTGAAAAATTTTTATGAAAAATCGCGCGAAAATATATTTAGAAAAAAATTAATGAATGGAAAAAAATAGTACGAAAAATCTAAATTTCCATTTTGCTCCAAAACTAAACGCTTTTCGACAAAATATTATTTTACATAAATGACAGATAATTCAATTACCTTTCCAGCAAGACCAATATCATACAGGTATCTTGTAAAGTTTAGGAGATACATGCCTGAACTTTTTCAACTTTAAAGGGCTATAACTCTGGAACGACAAGAGATCAAAAAAAGTTGTTGTTGTTGTTGTGGTCAGCACCAAAAACAACAACAACAACATCGGTGGGGTAGACAAGCGCCCTATCTGTTCCATAATATTTTGTCGGAAACCTTATAGTTTTCGAGAAAATCGCAATTTAAGATTTTTAGTATTTTTTTCCCAACTCCTTAATTTTTTTCTAAATAAAATGCCTAATTGAGACATATAATTGTTCCAATAATAAGAAAGCAGGGATCCTTAGCTATCTTTTGCAATTTATTTGACCATTTTATTTGGAATAATTATGTCTTAATTAGGAATTTTACTTAGAAAAAAATTAAGTTGGGGAAAAAGTACTAAAAGTCTTAAATTGCGTTTTTCTCGAAAACTGTAAGCTTTTCGATAAAATATTGTATAATATAAATGGAGGGTATTCTTAATATCTTTCTAACATTTTCCGATTTCAAAGGGCTGTAAAACCGGAACCGGAAGTTGCCAACCCTTTTTGGGGTTGTTGATGGGGTCAGCACCAAAAACAACAACAACGTGGGTCATTGTCTCGTAAATCCTATCTGTTCCACGCCAAGGATGTTCATATTTTTGCTCTTGTAGCTTGCGGAGCAGACCCCAAGAACAACAATTTCATTTTCTGCTCCCCCTGGTTTCTGAATTATTGCGCTTTGAAGTTTGAAGTTATTTGCCTAATATCTCCTTAACTATAGAAGATATCCGGTATAGATGTATACCGTTAGAAAGTTTTAGTTATGTAAATGAGTAAGATTTTGCCGAAAAACGCATCTTTTTGGAGAAAACGCGATTTTAATATTTTTAGTACAGTAAGACCCCGCTTAACGCTGTTTCGTTTAGCGCTATTTCGGTTTAGCGCTCTTTTATTTCAACCGGAATTCCCCGAAATTGTGCGCAGCGCTAGGTTTCCAAATACATATATACATAACATATCCAAACCAGTTTACGGTAAGACCCCGCTTACCGCTGTTTCGTTTCGGTTTAGCGCTGATCTGACTGACTTAGAATTTTATTTGTTTTTATAAGTATATTCGTTTATATTGTTTTTATTTTTGTAAGAAATAAATGTTTGGTTTTATTTTTATTAAAAAAAACATAATTATTAAATTTAATACCTTACGCATTTTCTATCCATCTTCCCCTAACCCCATTATTTACATGTTAAGATAGCCTCGTTTAGCGCCGCGTTATGCCTTGAACACATAGAAAATCGCACGATGAATATTTCGGTGCGAACTGTCAAAATTACGCGGCCACTTATGGGAAACGAGAAAAAAATAAAATTACGTCGCTGCCTCTGCTTGCGGCTGCGAATAAATCGCATCTGCGATCGATCCAGTTCGTTCGCAGTGCGATTTATTCGCAGCCGTCGCTCTTGTTCTTCTTATTTTTGTGTGTTAATATCGACTTTGACAAGCCAAAACTTCGCTGCGGCAGAAGATTTCCGACAGTTCGCACCGAATAATTCGTCGTGCGATGTTCTATGTGTTCAAGGCATTAAGCGGAGTCTTACTGTATTTTTTTTCCCACAAGTACAATGTGTAATTAACCTACGTAATTTTGCGGAGAACAAACAACTAGATGTTATTAGCTTTCTATACCTATTTTGGCTATATTCAAGACATGTCCGGTGTGATTGTTGTTGTTTTTGTTGTTATTTTGTTGTTGTTGTAGCTACCCACGAAAGCAAGCCCCGCCCCTTGCCCTCCTCCGTTTAGGAGTTATAAGCCTTCAAAGTTTGAAACTTTTATGCCCTATATCTCTATATATATCTCTATATATATATATATATAAAGTTAAATTTAATAAATCAAATTAAAATAAACGTATAACTAATAAGGCAAGAAGTTAGAGAAGAGATGATAGAAGCAGGATAAGGGTATAGCACAGAAGATGATGAGGTGCGTCAGTAAAGAATTTATAATATAACAAAACTTCAATTGATGTAATAGCTCAAAACTTTTTTTTTTAAGTGGCTCGCCTTTCGTATATTTCTAATGTCAGTTGGTAAACTATTCCAGAGTTGTATGGTATTGATGGAAAAAACCGTCCACTGATCAAATAGACAAAAATTGGTAAGATAAAGATTCGGTTACGGTTGGACCGTTCAAACGTTAGTTTCTGGAACATATATCCAGGGGTACCACTATGAATTAAACGATGCAAGAATATAATATTCCTATAGTTATAATAATTACTAATGTCACAACCAAGCAACGAAAATCTTGACTCTGCAAGATGATCAAAACGTCTCAGACCACAGACAAATCGGGTTAGATTATTAATCAACACATTCAGTTTATGTAGCGACACAGTCTGGCTTACAATAAATTAATGCAGGGTAGTTTAAAATAGTCATGACAAGTTGGAGTACTAAAGTTCGGGGAGTTGTTAAAGGGACGAATGCCGCTGCGTACCTAAGATTACGTAGTATGTAATAAGCCTTTTGCACCAAGTGATTCACATTATCCGTACAAGTCAGCGTGGAATTAATGTATATACCAAGGTTTAATACCTTATCAAATAACTTAAGCCTAGAGCTTGCCAAGTTCAGAGGCGGAATTATGGAAAAATCTACCCGATCTTTACTAATGGGCAGAACAAAAGATTTCGATGCATTAAGATGCAGCAGATTCGCTCCAGACCAGCGGACCAATGCTATTCAGATCAGTGTTCATCTTGTATGTTAAGTTATCAAGAGAATCTAACGGTTGCGAGAGGTACAGCTGTATATCATCCGCATAAGCATGAATAGAAGCAAACTGAACGACGGTGAAGATGTCATTAATAAATAGAGAGAATAGCAGTGGTCCTAAGATAGAGCCCTGAGGAACCTTAGTTCTGACTGCCAAAAAATTAGAAGCACCACCCTCTGTTTTCACCCTTTGATAGCGATCAGATAAATGAATTCAGGTAAGTGAATTCTGCAGTTTGGAAATCAGTAGACTATGATCAACGCTATCAAAGGCCTTTGAAAAGTCCAGAAGGCACAGAAGAGTGATGTATCTTTTATCAAAAGCAGTTCGAATGTCATCTGTTACCTTAAGTAATGCGGTTGTGCAACTATGCTTGCGCCGAAAGCCAGATTGCATTGGATGAAGTAGGTTACAGGAAGATATGTGATTGTTAATTTGCTCAACATAAGAGATTCACATATTTTAGATAATGATGAAAGAATACCAATTGGGCGGAAATCTGACAGAGCTAGGTAGTAGGTCATGTTTTTTTATAATAGGAATTAGTTGCTAATTTCCACAAAGATGGAAAAGCAGACGTGGCGAAGATGGATTTATAGATGTAACTAAGTTGAGACAAAAAATGCGGCAAAAGAACTTCTAAAAACCTAATCGATACTTCATCTTCGCCAATTGCACTTGATTTAGCAGAGAATGTGTCTAAACTTCGTACTGAGATACACCTCTAAATTCGAAAGAACCTTGTTCTAAGATATCTTGAGGAGGGCAATGACTACCGGCACTACTCGTTGAAATGAAGAACTCATTTAAAGCATTAGGACAAAAATCACAAGTCGTGCTCTTTTGTCAGCCGATACCTAACGCTTTCATCCGCCTCCAAAGAAACTTAGAGGAATTAGAGGACTTGAATCTAGAGGAAAAATATCTTTTCTTTGACATTCTGATTGTCGAAACAGCTTGATTACGTGCAGTTTTATAATTATTCCAATTAACCGGTGAGGGATTTGGTTTCCACTTAGAGTGCAAAACATTCTTGAGGCAGACAGCTCTTTTAACTTGCCGATTGAATCAAGGACAAGAGGGATTGAGGACAGTAATTTCCCTCAAAGGCGCAAGAGTGTTAAATAAGGAATTTAAAATGTTGGTTAGGTAAAGAACTTTATCGTCAATATCAGAGAGGTGCCAAAAAATAGTCCAGTCAATGGAAGAAGCAGTGCCGTTCAAGAGAGGTGCCGTTAAAGTCCAGAAAAGAAAATTAGGTCGATACTTCTCGAATGGATAACTTGATGCCAATAGAACAAAACAACAGATCATGGTCAGAAATAAAAGAGATTTGCGAAAACATTTGTAATAGAGAGTAGTCAGATACAATTAGTACGTCAAGTAAGCTTGGGTACTTGGTACGATTATTTCTAAATCGAGTAGGGTCACGATTATTCACGATAGAAAGTCCTGATAGTGCTACTAACTCACGAAAGTGGCTAGATTTAGCATCAGCTGACAGCAAGTCAACATTGAAATCGCCGCACACTGCGGTAAACTCATAATTCAATGACATTGCTGACAAAATCATGAAATAAGGGCCAAGGTCACACAGCTTATGCGGACTGTAGGCACATGAGATCAAGACACTATGCGCCGAGTCTGAAATAGAAGCACATATGTATTCAACCTCAGAACTATCGGAGCTGTATACTAACTTACTTTTAAATAATGACTTAATGTAGATTGTAACCCCACCTCCGTCTATCCTTCCTGTCATTACGAAAGACATCATAATCGCGTACCACAACTACCGAATCAGTCAGCACCGGCTGGAACCATCAGAGATACAAATGACATCAATGTCAGATCTTTCAAAGATATGTGTAATATAATCCAACTTAGTGTTACCTAAACTTCTGGCATTGAAATGCACAATATTCAGACCGTCATGCTGTCTGCATAAAATGTACACGAGTGTACACTTCCATCAACACCATCAGCAGAGCTACTGAAAATCAAATGGATATATCAAGAGTGGGACAGCCAAGAATGGAGCAATTACAGAAGATTTGCAAATACAGTGAGAAATTGTTACTATTCGTAGAATAACTACTACTAACGCACTTGTTTTTTTTCTGAGAACTAACAGAAGAGAGAATAAAAAAGAGATAAATAGCAAGTAGTGATTTTTGAAGAATGTAAAAGAAGATAGTAGAAATAAGGGAAAAGAGCAGTGATACATAGTACTTACGAATATATAAATGACTATCAGTCTAATGCAGGAGAATTTTATACAAATAAAAACGAAAAACATCATGAGTTCACAGCCAGACTATCGACAAACCCAATATCCTCTGGCAGCACAGGTTCCCCTTCAATGCTCCCTTTGATAAAAACTTTACCACCCGACGTAAATGCAGAGTGCAGTTTCTTTTGTCGCTTCAAAAGCAGAGCGTGCCCTAGAATCTCACGCCTTTGTTTTATTACGCTCTCATGTATGTGCACTTTGCCGTCTCCCATAAAGCCTAGCTCATTTACAGTGAGAGCCCGACGTTTTTGACGGCAGATTCCAGATATCGCACGTAGAAAGAAAGATCGGTCACGGCTTGAAGATGGCTTCATAATTACTGGTCCAGTGGTGTTATTGGTTTTTATCCGAAAGACATCTATTAAGACTGGCGGAGGATTACAGGCAGCTACGGTGCAGATACTGGAATAGACAGCCTTCAGATCTTCATCTTTTGAAAAGGAAATGCCCGACACTATTACGTCCGTGGAGATAGTGTCATTTTCCACATTGTTTAATCTCTCTTTTGTTAATCTCAGCTAATTCACCTCTAAGAGAATTTGCACATGATTCAGCTGCTATAACTTGTGTTGAAATAGAGTCTAATTGTGTCTTAAAGTTGCTGACGATGGCATTCAACTCTCCAAACCGGTTCATACTGCGGTCCTCAGCACTAGCAATCGATGCAGATGCCTGCTCAATTATATTTACTCTCAATTCTTCAAACCGCTGATCGATCAATGCCATAATAGAAGAGAGCTGAGAGGCATGCTTAGATTCAGCTGGTTGAATCCTTGCAGGGGTAACGGGACTAGCTCAAGCACCAGCGCAAGAGGTAATAATGCTGTTGTTGTTGTTCGAGCTAAGCGCCTTTCAACAGCGATCTTTTTATCATCATTGCTTGACATGTTTTTTAATTAACGCCAATTTAATGGAATAAAGTTAAATTATATTACTTCACAATGAATATCGTTAAAAAAAACAAAAGTACACGGACTATATTGAAAAACTCGCACCCACAACGAAGAAAGCGGACAAAATCTAGTCGTCAACTTAGAGACACGTCTATTCTTCGCAAGTCATGAACTCGAACTCCACATATGTAAAAAATTCGGATAAAATTTCCACTTTGGTCGAAGAACAGTGTCTTTTGAATTTAAAATTGGCCAGGTATCCACGAAAAAAGGGTTTTCTCAATAAAGCTTTTCTTGAATAGCGAAAATCACCACCTCTATGAAAGGATGCCCAATCAACAGTTTCCATTTCTTTCAAGCTGAAAGTTGAAAAATATTGAAAATAGAAACTTTGTATTAACACAATACCTGGTGTTTTAAGAACTTTAAGGACACATTTTCTAACCATAAATGAGAAGAAGCCACTATCTTATATAAAGATAGTTGCGATTTCTCAAAAAATGTAACCGTTCGTAACGAACGGGTCGAATTCCAACGTATTCGTTTATTTTTTTCAAGACAGTGGTATGTTTTGGTCAGAGCCAGTGGATTCGTGAAGAAAATTTCAACCGCAAATTCGTTTTCAAAGATGAGAAATTGAGCAATAAGCATGGATGAATTTATATTCACTATAAAAAGTAGGCGTGGAAATAGTCTGCTTTGCCCATTTTCAATACCAATGAGGTTCTAATGATAGGAAATATTCGTGTCAAGTTTGATGAAGGTATCTCTTTTCGTTCTCTTGCAATCGTGATTTCCTCAGACAGACAGGCGGACGGACAGGGCTAAATCGACTCAGGATGTACGTCGATCAAGAACATATATCAAGACCATATATATACTTTTGTATTTTTGCCACGCCTTCTTTAATGCGTTACAAATATAAACTGAAAGTGAATGAATCACTTCGTGTGTAGGGTATAAAAACAATTCATGGTTCGAAAAGGATCTAAGAAGTTTACAGTCGCTCTTTTAATTACGAAAAATGGTGTTCTGACGCCTCCAATGGTAATATATTCGTGCAAAAAAAGGATACCTTCCAATATCCCAAAGAATATATCCCCAAATATCCAAAGAATTGGGGTTTTGGCCGAACTCAATCTGGGTGGATGATCAGCGAGCCTTTTTTTGAATACATGACGAATGTCTTTTATCCCTGGTTAGAAAAGCATATTCAGCTTCCTGTTATATTTTTTATGGATGGGATCACTCATCACACATAAGAGTATTAAACAAAAGCTAAAATTCAATAAACCAAAACTAAAATGAATGAATGAAATAAATGATATTCGTAAATTAAAAATTTTTTATATATTTTTTCCCTTATTTAACGAAATAATAATAGCTAAAAATTATTTTATGTGTTGTAGGATAACTACACTTTTATTGATGATTTATTTTTAAAATTCGATTTTAAATAATAATCGATTATGTTTTGTCATAAAATGTATTTTCTTTTGAACTTATTATATATTCTGGGTATAAATTGTAGGCGTATTCGTTACCTGATTTCAACACAAAATAATTAGCTTAGTAGTTTTATTATTGTGTTCAAATTTAAACTTTATTTCCTTGGTAATAAATGTAAGATTATTTATTTAACTATAAAATTAAATGTAGTATGTTTATTCACTGTAAAATGTAAGATTGTGTAATTGAATATAAAAGGTAAAGTAAATGTAAAGTAAATGCGCCACTGTCACTACTGTCGACTGTTCGCGATGATCTCTTCGTGCTGACTGCTTGTTCTTCTCGTATGTACGGTCCAACTGTAACTTCTCTCCGACTCAGGCACCTATTAGCAACCTCTCTTACATAAATTTGTTTTAATGAGGCATACTGTATAAGTAGTGTAAAAGTGGGCGGACCGCGCCCAGTTTTGCTGTTATAATGTTTTATTGGAAAATAAGTTGTTATGTAAAGTTTTATTCAGGAAGTTTGTATATTTAATATTATAACTATTAAGACCCTCTTTTGCCTGTGTAACCTAAAAGAAGGCGCCCAGTATTTGGAATAACTCAAAAATTACTGTTGATATCATATTTTAAATGGAAAATGGTCGTGGTCGTTGACCGATTTTGCCCATTTTCAATACCAACCTGCACACCATGAAGACTGTTTCAGAGAAATATTTCGTGATTTCATTGTGATATATCCGATAAAGACAGGCGGAAATGGCTAAATCGGCTCAGGATCGCTGTTCCAGAAAATATATATTTTTCTATATCTATCTTCTCTATTTTTATGCGTTACACATTTCGTGACAAAGTTAATATAGCCTTAACATTAAAGTGTAGGATTAAAATTAACAAGGTTAACAATTAAAGTTAATAATCATTAACTTACCAATTTTGATTTGTCGAATTTCTCAAGCTTACTGTCTACTGCCATAAGGTCCTTCATGGACATTATTGTGAAAATGCCCATTTCTTGACTGGGGGTAAACGCTGCTAGAAATAAATTTGCAAATATACCTTTGCTAAAACATGATGCTGATTTTCTAAAATTTGCTTGATATCGGCTAAATTATTCCTCAATAGTTGGCTTTCATTTTCTGTAATTATATTGTAATATAATTTATACATTAAAATAATATTAGAAAAATATATAAATATTAATGTGAAAATTTATTTAAAAGGATTCTAATCCTTTTCTAGTAAAGTATTAAAATCTTTATTTGCCATGTTCATTCAATTCACATATAAGGAATAAAATGTCATTTAGTAACGAAACAGATTTTAATACACATATTAAGATTTTAATATACAGGGTGTTTCGCATAAGAGGGGACAAAAGAACAGGGGGTTGTAGGTTGGGTCGAAACAAGAAAAAAATCGTATGGGAGGGGGGTGGGGAGGTCAATTTCCACCCGTTTAGACGGGAGAGGCCATTTTATAAAAATCCGACTTGACAACCAAAAAAAAAAATATTAAACCAGAAAGAGTGTTAACTTCGGCCTGGCCGAAGTTCATATACCCTACATACGTTTACTTAAAAATTGGGCGTGGCAATGGTCTAATTTTTTTCCTTTTCAATCTCAAATAGCCTGTAATGACCGAGAATATTCGTGCCAAATTTGATGAAAATATCTCTATTCGTTCTCTTGTAATCGAATTTTATTTAATTAGTGGGCGGACCACGCCCATTTGTGGTAGTCTTTTTTTGGTCAGAGACAGTCTACTTCTGGACAAAATTTCAACCGCAAATTCGTTTTACATGCTGGGAAATTGAGCTATAAGCATGGATTAATTTATATTCACTATAAAAAGTAGGCGTGGTAATGGTCCGATTTTGCCCATTTTCAATACCAATGAGTTTCTAAGGCTAAACAACATTCGTGCCAAATTTTATGAAAATATCTGTATTCGTTCTCTTGTAACGAGTATTATTTCATTACTGGGCGGACCACGCCTATTTTTGGTAGTCTGTTTTAGTCAGAGAGAGTGGACTTCTGGATAAAATTTCAACCCCAAATTCGTTCTACAAGCTGCGAAATTGAGCTATAAGCATGGATTAATTTATATTCACTACAAAAAGTAGGCGTGGTAATGGTCCGATTTTGCCCATTTTCAATAGCGATGAGTTTCTAATGATAGACAATATTCGTGCCCAGTTTGAAGAAGATATCTCTATTCGTTCTCTTGTAATCGTGATTTCCACAGACGGACAGACAGACAGACAGACAGACAGACAGACAGACGGATGGACATGGCTAAATCGACTCAGGAGGTCACACTGATCAAGAATATATATACTTTCCTATACCTGTCACGCCTCCTTTAATGCGTTACAAACGGAAGCAGTAAGTGAATATACCCTCTCACTTCGTGTGCAGGGTATAAAAATTACAGTTACTAAGTGTAATCCTTCCTAAATACTACATTTTAAAGACAAATATCTGCTCCTCAATCTCCTTTTTAAATTAGGTACTTACAGGGGTGGAAAACTAATTAGAAACACAATCTTTCTGTGGCGAAAGTAGCTTTTCAAATAAATAAAAAACAGAAACTTTTTTATCAAACATCCACGATAAAAACCTATTGACTACATAAGCACAGAAAAAGCAGGATATTTTATGCCATAAACAGAGTTATACAAAAAATAAGGAAGTGTAGTCCATTCTTCATTGGAAATATAATTAGAAACACAAATTAAAACAATTTAAAAAATTAAAATAAGGTAGTAAAAAAGGAAATTTTTATACTCAAACGATTTATTGAATCAATACACACTAGTACTTTGTCGGGAACCCCTTGTTATCATTAACAGCTGAGCAGCGTTTTGGTAAACTAGATACCAAGTCCTGACATCGTTTTACTGGAATAGTTCTCCAAGATTGTTGGATGCTCTCAAATAATTCCTCGGAATTTTTTCGGGACTTTGAGCTGGCCAGCTGAGAACCATTACTTTTTCTTCCTGAAACAAATTTTTCACTAACCGTGAAGTGTGTTTAGGATCGTTGTCCTGTTGGAAAATGAACGATACTGGCAAATTCTCAACAGCAAAAGGCTCCATAACGTTCGCTAGAATGCTTTTGTACACATGCTGATCCATTTGTCCATTAATGCGCACAATAGGCCCAACACCGACTCAGGAAAAGGCTGCCCACACCATAACATTTTCAGCACCATGTTTTATTGTTTTGATGGTGTACTTAGGATCGAGTTCTTTGATCACAGGTCGCCTTACGTACCGCTTGCCATTAGATCCGAACATGTTGAAGTTGGATTCATCGCTCCAGAGTTTTTTTTCCAAAATGAGAATGGTTTGCTTAAATGCTCCTTAGCGAATTCCAATCGACGTTTCATATTTTTTTTCGAAACGTGCGGCTTTTTGCGCGCAATGCACCCCCGCAAACCACCTTCTAGTAACCTGTTCCTGATGGTTCTTGGTGTAACGTGAGAAGCCAATTGACTCGAAATAGCTGAGTGAATATCCTTATTGGTGAAAAAAGGATTTGCCTTACTCAGTCGACAAATAAATGTGTCCTCTCTGACAGTTGTCTTTTTTGCACGTTTCATGCTTTTCGGGCTCTCCGTGCCGCCTGTGTTCGTATAGACTTTAATTGCACCATACACCATCTTTGTAAAACACATCGACTCTGTAGCGACAGAATCCATAGAAGCCTTTTCCTGACAGTATTTCTGGATTATAAGCCTTCTTAATTCTGGTGTACAACTCTTATTTTTGCCCATTATGTTCGATGATATTTGCTAAATATTGAACGTAAACTAACTCAACAGAACAAATACATTTAATGTAAAGTATTACCGTAATATAAAAACTGTTTCAATATTATCCCAATGTTTCTAATGCGGATATTACACTACGTGAACACATGCTGATCCATTTGTCCATTAATGCGCACAATAGGCCCAACACCGACTCAGGAAAAGGCTGCCCACACCATAACATTTTCAGCACCATGTTTTATTGTTTTGATGGTGTACTTAGGATCGAGTTCTTTGATCACAGGTCGCCTTACGTACCGCTTGCCATTAGATCCGAACATGTTGAAGTTGGATTCATCGCTCCAGAGTTTTTTTTCCAAAATGAGAATGGTTTGCTTAAATGCTCCTTAGCGAATTCCAATCGACGTTTCATATTTTTTTTCGAAACGTGCGGCTTTTTGCGCGCAATGCACCCCCGCAAACCACCTTCTAGTAACCTGTTCCTGATGGTTCTTGGTGTAACGTGAGAAGCCAATTGACTCGAAATAGCTGAGTGAATATCCTTATTGGTGAAAAAAGGATTTGCCTTACTCAGTCGACAAATAAATGTGTCCTCTCTGACAGTTGTCTTTTTTGCACGTTTCATGCTTTTCGGGTTCTCCGTGCCGCCTGTGTTCGTATAGACTTTAATTGCACCATACACCATCTTTGTAAAACACATCGACTCTGTAGCGACAGAATCCATAGAAGCCTTTTCCTGACAGTATTTCTGGATTATAAGCCTTCTTAATTCTGGTGTACAACTCTTATTTTTGCCCATTATGTTCGATGATATTTGCTAAATATTGAACGTAAACTAACTCAACAGAACAAATACATTTAATGTAAAGTATTACCGTAATATAAAAACTGTTTCAATATTATCCCAATGTTTCTAATGCGGATATTACACTACGAACATTGTTCGACATAACTGTAAAATTGTTATTGCTTTCTTTGTTACACTACGAACATTGTTTGTCGTCCATGAACCATTTCTGCTCTCTCTCAAAATTTTGTTCAGAATTGTGTTTACACATAGAGCAAATAAATAGCAATATTTACAAATACAAAGCAAAGTTACGGAGTTGCTTTATGAATTTTTTTCTTACATGATGTACCTTTTATCAATAAAAGTGCAGTTATTTCAATCCCAAACGCGAGTACTATTTTGTTTCACCACAGTAGAACCCCGTTTTAATCGAAGTTTGTCGTCGTCGATCACAAACAT
This sequence comes from Myopa testacea, assembly GCA_949629155.1. Lineage (NCBI taxonomy): Eukaryota > Metazoa > Arthropoda > Insecta > Diptera > Conopidae > Myopa > Myopa testacea. The sequence goes on along the minus strand of OX451347.1, from coordinate 34,441,873 downwards.
TTTTGTTTGCTTCGCAGAAGTTTATCCTCCCTGGATGAACTCAACTCTGAAAACTGAGAGCGCAAGGTTGACAACTTTGTATAGAAAGCAATAATAATTTTACAATTTTTATGTCGAACAATGTTCGTAGTGTAATATCCGCATAATTAGTTTTCCACCACTGTATTTCAAACACTTTTTGAGAAAATTAATTCCAAACTTCAAATTTAAAAAAAAAATTTGAAAAAAAAAAATTTTTTAAAATAGGCATTTTTTTAAAAAATTATGTTAATGCGCTTGACTATACGCAGTATCTTTTGAAACGGTTTCACTACTGGTATGTTAATACCAGCGATGGCAGACACTGTGGTTTCTCGTTTAGTTTCAAAAGCCGTAAACATGTGATGCCAATGTGTATGTCGTATTTACTGAATATCTAAATGTTGGCCAGAGTGAGAGAAAATATGAACACGCGTTTGGGAAACTACGTCGCACTTCTTTCGCTCGCTAACTGCTTACTTGTGTGCGTGAAAAGAAACTGAGAGGCAGGGTCTATTTTCGTTTCAGAAATTCTCTATACTCGATTCCAGAGTGTAGACTTTTCCCTTTCTTCCTCATCTCTCTCTCCTACGAACTAAGTGAAACCGTTTCAAAAGATACTGCGTATAGCCAAGCGCAATAAGTATAAATTTTCTTCAAAGTAGAAATTGCTGTAATCAATTCTAGAGCTTTAAACCGCAAGGATCTATGTTTTGCAGTTTCCGAGAAAAGTGAAAATTACGAAGAATACTTTCCTTTCAAATAGCAATTTTTTGGCTACTTGTGTTTTATTACTGGTACAAAAGTATGGAAGAAGATTGCTCTGGGGAAGAAGTTTAGTTCGTAATTTTCAATTTTCTCGGATACTACAAATCATAGATCCTTCGGGTTTGAAGCACTTCCTCTAGAATGGATTAGATAATTTTATGGTCGGAAAAAATTTATTCTTAATAGCGTAATTTAAAAAAAAAATTGCGACTAAATATTTTATTTCGGAATTTTTATTCCAAATTTTAATTTTGGCATTAATTTTCTCAAAAACTGTTTGACGTAGGAAGCTAATTTAAAAAGGATATTAAGAAGCGGATATTTGGCTTTGAAAATCAGCCTCTCCTTTTATAAATATTCCCTCCCGTCTAAACGGGGGAAATTGACCTTCCCATACGATTTCTTTCTTGTCTCGACCCAACCTACACGCCCTAGTCTTTTGTCCCCTCTTATGCGAAACACCCTGTATATATTTTATAGACAGTATATCCGCAATTTTATAGAGAGTACGTTCTCAATACTTCCATATGTATTTAATTGGTGGTGAAGAATGGGTATAAAAACTAGTCCATCTTTGTAGGTAGTGCTATAGTCTTATAAAAACATCTATTCTAAATTTATAACTGCTATTAAAGAGAATTTTCACAAACAGAAGTATTGACGACCAATTACAAAATAGTTACCGCTGAAGTTTTCGAAACCAACATTATTAACAGGTTTTATATAACGGAAGTTATCTGCACTTAGAAAGTACAAGTCATGTTTGAAGTTTCTGAAGTTTGTTGCTGCAGTTGATTTTATTTTGTATTTTATATTCTTTTGCTTCTGAAACTTTTCTGGAATTTGTATTTTTCGATCTGGCGGTTGTTTATTTGTTGTAAGATTTTCGTAGGCTGAAGGATACCTTTTTTTAGTTAGCTAGTTAGTTTAGGTGGCGTCCTGCCCCTAACTCTTGGGGCAGGGCTAAGTAGCACAGATGTGCTGGCTGCGCTGGCGAGCTCTACAGCCACTTCGTCCTGTTCAAAAGTGATAGGAGACTGTCAAGCTTTACATTAGACAGATTGACCTTTTTTTTTAATACATGCAAGAATTTTCCACTCGGTATGCACAAAAGTTGTCTAGAGCTCCATATTTCTCTACACAACCAATCAAGTGTAGCCAAATAGTACATTGTACGAGATTTTATTCTCTCCGTAGTTATTTCTACATTCTATTACAAAAAAGGCAACTATTTTTTTAACGCTAGATAAGTTTTTTTGTCAACTTTTCGGACTGGAAATAAGCCGGTACATTGAATGAAGCAGTAAATAGTTGTAATACACGGCTTCACCTAAAACATATTTTAATAAAACTATGTCTGTATACAGAATAATTGCCAAAATTCAACGGCTTTCCACCTGTAAAGATCATTAAATTATCGTGGTTTCATACAAAATTCCTTAAGAATATGGGTTCGAAGAGAAAGGAGTGTAACATTTAAAGTCTCTTTTTGTATATTCGTTAGTTTATCCCTCAAATGGTGATTTTTTCCATATGCATACAATACAAGAGCATACAATTTTTTTTTACAATTCCTGAATCGATAAGGTGCATAACATCTAGGGGAAATTTTTAGATCATGCCTGTATCGATTTCTTCCAATATGTTTCTATTTTCAAAAAAGCATGTTGTATGATGGCTAGTATCCTTTCTGTCTTTAAAATCTTCATCTAATCTAACAGCAGATATGGAAATATAATATAGGCCAGTTTTCTATTTTTTACTTGTGCCTTAAAACAACCTGAACTGCTTGTGGTGCCCACCCGTCCCCTCCACAAAAGCCTTAGCTGGAGCGTCACAGATAAACACATTTATTTTAACTTTACGTTCATTTATTATTAAGCCCTCATTATGTAAAATGTATATTTCATCTACAAATGGTTTGAGGAAATCATTTATTTTATATGGTTTTTTTTGTGACCCATATAGGCACCAATTAAAAAACGCCTAATTTTAAAATTACCAGCTATAGCCCCTACAATAGGCTAAATTTGTGTGCCCGAACTCTTAAACAATAGGAGCCGATCAATGCCAATATCAATTAATATATTGTCAGTTCCTTGAGGCAGAGAAGAATTTTAAATTTGTAATGATTTTTCCACACCGAAATGAAAATAATGTATAATAATGAATATCAGGGCTGGGGAGCCGCTCCGGAGTTGGAGCTCGGAGCAGCCGGAGCTGGGTATTTTGAAAGAGCCGGAGCTGGAGCTTTACTTCAGAAAACTAAAGGAGCCGGAGCTTTTTTCAACTGCCCAAAGGAGCAGGAGTCAGGGACGGAGCCAATTAGAGGTCCGGCTCCAGCCGGATTCATACGACTTTAAGTTTAAGTTTAACTTAAAGTTTAATATTTGTACCATATGCTGTGACTCTAATTGAGCTTCTATGAAAGAAGATTTGCTAGAAGCAATTTTAGTTTTAAGAACAAATAAATTCTAATTAAATTTATTCGTATTTGTTGTATGGATAAACAATATCCAAACATTTTATGTTAACTTTATGTTATGTTATATTAAAGGACGTATATCATTAAAGTTTGGAACTTTTAGTTTCAGCAGAATAAGTTGGTGTGTTTGAACTTTATAGGGAAAATATAATAGAAGCATATATACGGTATGGAGCTGGAGTACATTTTTTAAAATCATCGCTCCGGAGCTGGAGCCGGAGCTGTCATATTTTGGCCTGGCTCCCTGATGTATATAACATTAATTTATCCCATATCGTCCCTAATTAGGTCTTTATTGGGATTTTATATGAGAAAGAGGATGTCTCATTTTATATCGGCAGTAAAGCCGTGTCAAAAATAAAAACATGCATTGATACTGAGGGAATCTAAAATAAATTTGTAAATTCAATCAGGTCTAGATTGCTTACTAAAAATAAATCGAGAAGCGATTTGGAAGCATCTGCGATCAATATGTGTATGCTGATCCATGTCTGCAACAGTATGAAAATCAAAGTCATTGAAATAGTGAGTTACAATTTCTTTTACATGTGGTATCTACAAATTAAGATTAAAATCTCCCATTATGAACACATTATCATTTCCTGGCTACTAATAGAGTCAAGATTGCCTCGCGGTCGGTAAATAACACCAACTGTAATGATAATATTAACATTCATTTCAATAAAAAGATACTCAATAGTATTGTATTTTCTGAATATGACATGATTTTAGTTTCCTAGGGTCTTGTGGAAATCTAAACGAACACACCGCCTCTTCTGGAAACTAATCTATAATTTCTTATTAGCATATAGTCCTGTATAGCCAGCACAGAGCTGTCAATCTCTGGTTTCAGTCACGTTTCAGAGACGCCAACAACGCTTAGCAGGCCACCATCAAGAATTTTGACGATATCATTAAATTTGTCTGTCCTAGACTGAATAAATAGACTTTGAGCGTTAAAATGGCTACAAGTTAGAGATTCCTTCCCATCATGTAAGTATGATACATTCCAAAAATAGCGTACTGTCACTAGCTACTCCATTATTCATATTAGAGGACATCCGGAAACTGCTAGACAAGTCAAGCGCGATGATTAATGGTCACAAAAAGAAGGAAGGATGAGTAAACATTATTGGGATATATGTATGCTGCACAACGGGCAAATAGAATTACATTTAAAGAATTATATTTAAATTACTATGGCCAAAATAGAGATCAAAACCGTTTCAATCAGTGGAGGTCGTTGAATCCATTAAATCGAAAATATAATTAGGCTACCGAAATATTAGTTAGCGATCATATTTTTACACTTTCAGCCTGATAAACGCCTGGTCATTACGGTGTTTCTGAGCAACTCCTTTGTTTTTTTAAATATTTTAAACGTGAAATCCATGATGTTATCGTTTAGGTAAATTCGCTAAGATATATTAATTGATGGATAAACAGCCTTGAGAGGAATTGGTCTTAAGAAACGCTCCATAAATCTTTTCACGTAAGGAATTAACTGTGCTCTACCTCCCAAAATTTATTGGAAACCCTAATATGTCAAAAATAAATTATTTGGACACATTATCTCTACTAAACAAAATAGGCGAGCAACAGAGAAAAACATTAAAACAATGAAATTCGAAAACTGGATAACTGTTTCCTTCTAAGAACTTATCAGTAAGATATAAATCACAGTCGTGCATAGTTCGCAATATGGTTCGATAAACAAAGAACTTAGTGATGAAAAATAAATCTTTCTAGTTCTGCAGCATATATAAAAAACCTCACAGAACAGTACACTATATAATCCGGAAGTACAAACAATATAATACTCAATTACAAAGCACGCAGCAACCGCCCGAAAAATTGAAATAAATGCGATGAGAGCCAGATTTTAGAAGAGGAAACATAAAATCAACGAATTGCTGCAAGAACGTTAGCCACTCATAATATTATGAACTGATGATAACTTTGCCACTACTTGTACGTATAGACTCGCTAGATCCGTATGCGAGCAAGAAACCCCCAAGAATCCAGCAATTTTTTGGGATAATATAGGCAGATCATTAATTGGAACAGAGGTGGGTACTCCAGTAATCAGTATGTCATTTCTGCGCGCGCGTTTTTCTATTCGTTCCAAAGCAATGTGCAGTATTTGAAGATAGGCTATTTTTGTATTCTCTTAAAGTTTATTCATGCTCTGCCAAAATCGTTTCCATGTTCGTCAATCGGCCCTGAGTGACTTACAAGGTTGTGCACCTCACCTGATATCGAAGACATGATATCACTTTTAATCTTCAAGGTGAGTTTCGAAAGAGATTTATCAACTGCCGCAGCAATGGATGAGGAGACTGGAATAAGGCATTTCTCGAAGCAACGACATCTTGGATTCATTACTATCGGTCATACATCCTGGAAAAAACCATGCAGATGGGTCGCCAAGCGACATAAGAGTTAAAGTGCTAATTCAGGCGCACTAGAATTGGTACCAATTTAGGTAGGAATCGCAATGAATAACGTGTACACCCAACTCTTCTGCAGCACCGCAAGTAGCCGGCTTCCTAATTCGCCATTTCAGGGAATTTGAGGTTAGGTTTTCACCAAAAGAAAAGTGCTGTGTCAGAATTGGCATCGACGTGTTAAATCTATTGACAATCTATGTTCCAAAATTAACAGTGATCTTATTAATATTACCCGTTGGTCTAGTGAAAACTGTGTTCAACTCAATGTTTCCAAATCATTTGTCTTACCTGTTTTTCGTAATGCCTCTAACTTGACTAATATTCCGCCATTATTTATAGGAAATGAGACTCTAAAATTCGTATCTAAAATTACAAATCTTGGTTTTTGTTTAAACTCAAATTTAACATGTACAGATCATATCAATGCTGTTGTGAGTAAATCGTACGCTGTTCTACTTTCCACTAATTCTAATTTCCACTATGCAGCTAATTATCTTCCAGAAGAAACCAGAAGAAGGATTGTGCAGCAACTCGTTCTGCCCATCATAATGATGATTCTGTATCGTTGAATAAATTGAGGGTCTTATTCAACAACTTGACTAGGTTTGTTTGTGGTCTAAGACGCTTTGATCGACTCGGTGTTCGGAGACACGCTCTCATAGGTGGTGATCTCTTTGACCGAAGCTGCATCTTCTTGCATAGGCTAATCCATACGAGAACACCTAATTATTTGTTTGCAAAATTGTGCTTTGGAAGCTCTAATCGACTATGCAATCTAATTGTTCCAAAGTTCAATTACCTCAGTACGGGGAGACTATTTTTGTCAACACTGTCAAGCTATGGAACACTCTACCAAATAGGCTAAAGACTATAGGGGGAGAGAGAGCTTTCATTGCTAGTTTCGTCATGCTTAGGAACATTTTTTCAACACCTAAAACAACGTCTTTGCAACCAAAAGCATACATACCTTCTTCTTTCTGTACCTATTTTTCTCCATTCTATATATATTTTTCTCCTATCTGTACCCCTGTCGTATATACATATCTAATACCTCTTAATTAAATAATTAATCAATTTATGTGTATATTATATTATTTTAATTTAAGTTTTCTAAATTATTTGTTATTGTTATATATGTATATACCCTGTGTCATTTTTTGCTATAAAAGAATTAGTCCTTAGGGCATCTCCTATTCAATAATAATAATTAAATAAAATAAATAAATAAATAAAATAAATATTGCCCATATCTTTCATTTATGTAATAGACGGTTCACCAAAAACCTTATAGTTTTCGCGCGATTTTGCATAAAAGTTTTTGAATAGATTAGGTGCTTGTTGACCTAACCAACGTTGTACGTGCTCGGCTCAAACGCATCAATTGTCGTCGGTAGACTTACCTTGTGATCGTTTCATTCCGTTGCAACAGCTCATAATAGATCACAACTTTTTTGGCTGTTCGGGCCGTTCATCGTCCTCCAAGTCAAAATTGCCACTTTTAAACCGTGCATACCACTTCTGGCACGTACGCTCAGCTAGAGCATGCACACCATACACTTCCACCGAAATACGATGACTTTCGGCAGCCTTTTTCTTCATATTGAAGTAATGAAGAAGTACTCACCGCAAAAACACTTTATTCGGCACGAAATTCGACATTTTCAGAGTAAAAAAAAAAGGATTGTTGTTTATGCTTCAGCTAAATACTGATTCTGAAACTATATGACAGTAGCTTTCCGACACATATTTGGAAAGGTGAATCATTGGAACAAAAGTCAAGTTACGCCATCTGTTAGAAAACCGCACGTATTAACCGGTACCCGTATTAAGTAGAGAATAAGAATTGGATTTAGTAAATAAACGTGTTAAACAACAACAAACACAGGTCCCATTTATTAAATAAATTTCTTGAACATTCGATCTTGGACAGCCGTTAGCCTATCCTGGCAAGACAAGGTCCACGGACCTCATAAAGAAACCGCCTTTAGAAGACCGAGGGGGGAAAGGTCGTTTCACTGTATATCAGCCTTTGAGTCTAGATTACAGGTTAATTGCGTCTATGCTGATTTTATTATGGCGTTTGACAAAGTGTGTCATAGTTCCCTTGTTGCTAAGCTCTATAAAGTGGGCTTCCATTCGAGTTTCTTAAATTGGATTAAATCCTACTTAACAAATAGGCAATGTTCTGTTTCTGTAAACGGATTTCATTCCAGTCCCTATCATGCAAGGCAGTGTTTTAGATTCCCTGCTCTTTATTTTATTCATCAATGATATTTCCAGCTGCTTCATGTATTCCTTGCATCTCACTTATGCGGATGACTTGAAGATATTTCTGAAAATTAAGAATTCATCTTATAGTTTAAAACTCCAATCTGATCTAAATAGGGTTCAGGTCTGGAGTGCTTTCTGCAGTCTGCCTCTTAATATCTCGAAGTGCTTTCATATTACTTACTCTAAATCATTGAATCCAATATTAGTTGGACTCTCCCCAGGTAGCATATCATTAATGAAAGTGTCTGAAGTCTTGGACCTTGGAGTTTTGTTTGACTGCAAGTTCACATTCATCCAACACCTTTCCTATATAATACCTAAAGTCTACTCCCGTCTTTTGCGTTTATACGTAGGAACAGTTTAGAGTTTCAGGATCCATTAACTTTGAAATTATATATTTCCCACGTCAGATCTCTAGTTAAATTTGCTGCAATAATCTGGAATCCTTATTACGAGCTACACAATGCTCGCCTTAAAAGAGTACAAAAAAAATTTTCCAATTTTACTCTGCGACTGATCAATTTCAGTGTACTTCCTTCTTATAATTCTCGATGTTTACTTCATGGCCTAAAAACGCTTGTATCTAACGGATTTTCCAATAAGAATGTTGACAGTCGGCGTCTGGAAAATCTGGTTATTGTAATTCAGTCAGTAATGCCAAATCACCATGGCAAGTTATACGATTGAGCAGCATGTTCAAATGATAAAACTTCATTATCAAAATGAGTGTTCGTTACTGCAAACGTTGCGCGCATTGCGCCCATTTTACGGCAGACGCGGTGGCCCTTCAAAGTCCGTATATGGGACGACGCCATCCCACGCGAGGTTCACCAGGTGGCAATACATCCACAAAAAATTACTGTTTGGTGCGGATTTTGGGCCGGCGGCGTCATTGGTCCGTACTTTTTCCAAAACGACGTTGGTGAGGCTATCACCTTCAACGGCGAGCGCTACAGATAAACTAGCGATCTGTAGCGCTCGCCGTTGTTAAATTTAACTACAGATAACCAATTTCTTTTGGCCCGAATTGAACGATATGGTTGTGGACGACTTGTGGTTCCAGCAGGACGACGCTACACAGCTAACGCCACGATGGACGTGAAGGATTTGAGGGTATGGTTATCTCTCGCGGAGGTGACGTGAATTGGCCACCAAGATTATGCGATTTAACCCTGCTAGACTTTTTTTTGTGAGGTTTTCTAAAGTCGCAGGTCTATGCGAATAAGTCGCAATCGACCGATGCCCTCAAAGTCAACATAGCCCAGGCCATCGTTCACATTCAGCCGGATTTATGCGGCAGTCACTGAAAAATGGACCTCTGGGATCCGTTCCACGATGCGAAGCCGCCGCTGACATTTAAACGATGTCATATTCCATAAATGCATAAATGAGGCTTTCAAATAAAAAAAAATTTCGTTAATACCTCACAACACAGCTTGTTTTATTCCATTTCAGCATCGACCCGCTCTTATTGGAAAACCCTAGAGAAGGAAATTGCTATCCTTGGTTTGCCATCCGGTTCTATTGATTGCTCTCATTTGCTAACCAAGCTTATGTTTTTCATTCCCCACGAGTTAAATATATATTTTATCCTAAGACTTCAGGAACCAATTATGGTCAACATGAGCTCTTAACAAGAGCTATGTTATTGATAATTGATATGATAATGTATTGCGTATTAGATTTTGATTTTTCTATATCTAGGAATAATTTTAGAAACATTCTTTGTTTATGGCTTAAATCTCTTTTTATTCTTAATGTTTTTAGTTTAAGTTTTGCTAGTATATTTTTGGCCTGAAAGCCTTAATGTACTAGGCTTAAGTAACGATAAATAAATTTAAATAAATTAAATTTGTTATACAGTTGATCAATAAATTATTTGAACACCATGCATTTTGTACCTACAGGCACAATGAAAAGAAAATTTAACTTGTAAAACCAATCCAACTCAAATTTTCAAATGATAAATCATTAATCATACGCAGTCAATAAATTATTTTGACACCTCATTTCTAGTAAACAAAATAGGCGAGCAACAGAAAAAAACATTCTTACTAAGAACTCATCAGTAGGATATAAATCACAGTCCTGCAATATTGGTCGATAAAAAAAAAAGAACTAAGGAATGAAAAAGAAATCATTTTAGTTCTGCATAAACAAGGAAAAAGTTTACGGTAAATAGTATAATAAATAATAAAGTTCGTAGCGATCGCCCGAAGAATTGAAATAAACGCGATGAGAGGAAGATTTTGGAAGAGGTAACACAAAATCCACGACTTACTGCAAGAACGTTAGCCACTCATATTGAATCATCACGGAAAAGATTGTGTTTTAAACAGTTCATAAATTGTTAAGAAAGTCTAACTACCACGGGCGTGTTGGATTTTCTTTTCATTGTCATTTCACTTTATTTACCCAGTGTATATGTGTGTGTCTATAGAAAACTAGTTGCTGATTTTAAGAATTACCAACAACCTAAACTGAGTTTTATTATTAATGCATAATTTTTTCAACTTTTGATCAATTGCGATGATATTCTAGGGAAATTTCTTTGTTAAAAGAGCTCAAGCATCCCAATATTGTTTGTTTAGAAGATGTACTAATGGAAGAAAACCGTTTATATCTAATATTTGAATTTCTCTCCATGGATTTGAAGAAGTATATGGATTCTCTGCCCCAAGAAAAATTGTTAGACTGTGAACTTGTTCGAAGTTACTTATATCAAATAACAAGCGCTATATTATATTGCCACCGTCGTAGAGTACTTCATAGAGATTTAAAACCTCAAAATCTCTTAATTGATAAAACGGGCATTATTAAAGTGGCTGATTTCGGCTTGGGAAGATCATTTGGTATTCCTGTTCGGATATATACTCATGAAATAGTTACTTTGTGGTATCGTGCTCCAGAAGTTTTGTTGGGGTCACAACGTTACTCGTGTCCAGTTGACATTTGGTCAATTGGTTGCATATTTGCGGAGATGGCAACACGTAAGCCTTTATTTCAAGGAGATTCCGAAATCGATCAATTATTTAGAATGTTTCGGTAAGTACTCATTATACATAGTTATATTCTTAATAACAAGTTATTATTCAAAAATTGCAGTAGTAATTTTTTTTTACAAACACAGTTCAACACTAATGAATTCTGCTATCCATACCACAGGATCCTAAAAGAAACTAATTAGAGCAAATTCTAATAAAATAATTCTCTTATTTAAAATTTTCCTAGATTTTCCCAGAAAAAAAATTAAGTGTTTTTAAGTGTAAGATTATAATTAAAATTCCTACAAGTATGCTTCGTTTACTACCTTCTTCCTTAAGGCATATAAGGGTGATTCGCATAAGAGGAGACAAAGGACTATGGCGTGTAGGTTGAGTCGATACAAGAATAAAATATTATGGTAGGGGTAAATTTCCCCCGTTTAGCTGGGATCGATTTACATCGTTTATGTGGGAGGATTAATTTAATTTTCATTCATTCTAAAAACGCGACTTAAAACCGTGTAAAAAATATTAAAAAAGAACGGTGATACATAGGTCATTGCTAAATACTGGCTTTGAAATCCAAATATTTGCAGCTAACCTCCTTTTTGAATTAGTTTCCTATGTCAAATTGTTTAACGGAGAGAACCCACTTACATATGATTTTTTTCTTGTCTCGACTCAACCTACACGCCCTAGTCTTTTGTGAGTCACCCTGTATAAGGAAAATAATTGTAGTGAATATAGATAATGCTCAAATCAATCCCTTTCATATTCAGGGTGTTTCGCATAAGAGGGCTCAAAAGACAAGGGCGTCTAAGAATTTTTACTTTTCTCGAAAACTACAAAACATAGATCCTTCCGGTTTGAAGCATTCTCTCTAGAATTGATTAAAGAATTTTATGGTCGCAAAAATTTTTATACTTAATACCGTAATTTTTTAAAAAAATGGAGATCAAAAACTTTTTTCGGAATTTTTATTCCAAATTTTAACTTTGGCATTAATTTTCTCAAAAGCTGTTTGACATAGGAACCTAACTTAAAAAGGATATTAAGAAGCGGATATTTGGCTTTGAAAATCAGCAAGCAAAAGTTATCTAGGTTTAACCATTTTTTTTAAATTATTTTTTTCGATGTTAAGTCGGATTTTTATAAAATGGCCCCACCCGTCTAAACGGGTGGAAATTGACCCCCCTCCCATACGATTTTTTTCTTGTCTCGACCCAACCTACACGCCCTAGTCTTTTGAGTCCTCTTATGCGAAACAACCTGTATATTACTAAAACATAGGTGCAAATACTTCCTTTCAATCGGTATATATGTATATATTCTCTATAGTATATGTATATATATATATATATATATATTCTGTATAGGGCTGATAGTTTGGAACTTATCACTCGCCAAAGATTCTGCATTCCCGCACTTCAAACGGCCTATCTTCTATACGGAAGCCACGCCTCCAAAAATATTTTGCGATTCTCTTCTCCGGTGAAAAGCGAAGAATAAATAAAAACTAGTCCAAACTTTTTAATGTAGCTGTTGCAATTTAGTTGCTAATTATTGTTACTTACTAAATTCAGGCTTGAATGGCAATAACCTAACCTAGCATAAGCCTATAGCTACGAAAATTTCGAATTATGCACATACAGTGTTCCACCAAAGTCTTCGTACAGCACTTCGTCACAACTTCATTGATAAAAAAAGGTAATGCGTGGCAAGAATATAAAAAAAAAATTTAATGCAGCTTTGTTTATTAAACCATTTTCTTCAATTTAACAAAAAAATAAACCAATTTCGTCAATTAATCCACAAGTTATTAACTAAAATCGCAAAAAAGTCACTGAATTAGTTCCAATAAAGTCTTCGTACACTCACAAACAAAGTAACTAAAAGTCCTTATAAACTGTGAACTTTTTTTTTAATATTTTGTGGGTATAAGTATATTAATACTTTTTTGCCTATATTCTTAATAAGGGCTTTAAGAAGGTTCGGCATCGATTCCACAACTTTCTGTACAAAGCGAGGTTCGATTTTCACCCATTCCTCCTGAAGAACATCATTTAGTGGGGACTTTGAGCTAATATGATTATTATTATTATTTGAAGATGGTAGAGCTTCTACAGCTCTGGTACTGCGGCTCATTTGGCCTATTGTACCGTCCCTATATTGTTAGAGTGGTTGTTCCACCCCAGTTCTTCTTATGAATGTCATAAGGTTTGAATTGCATACTTTAGCTAGCTCTGAGTGCTCCATTATCTCTTTCCCGAGGACTACCCTTCTGGTACTATGAAAAGCCGGGCACTCAGAGACTAAGTGCAGGGACGACTCTATAGACTCCATGCAGAATCTGCAATGAGTCTCACTTGACAGCATCATCTTATTTTGATGATGTCTGAAGTTGCAGTGTCCCGTGATGAATCCTACCAAGGTCTTAATACACTTCTTGTTCATACTCAAGATGGATTTAGAGCCTAGTGGAGAGTATTGTGGTAGGAACAGTTTTGTGCATTTCTGTCCTATATTTTGGGCCCAGTATTTGTTTGACTCTGCTAGTGCCCATTTTTGCATTATTTGCTTAAATAGGGATTTGCTTATTCCGAATAAAGGGTTTGGTCCAACAAAGGCATCAGCCTACCCAGTCTTGGCCAATCTGTCAGCCTCTTCATTTCCGTCAAAGCTCCTGTGTGCCGGTATCCAATGTAAGGTTACCCGGTTCCTCTTAGCTAGTTCGGATAGGATAGTCGCCGCACAGTGGCCGGTTTTTCAACTTAGCGGTCAAAAATCCATATCTTTTGACTCTCTTGGAATTTTTTATTCCGGTTTTTTTTGTTGGATTCTTCTAATCTTAAGCTTCAATGTGAGACTAAAATCATAAAAATCGATCGTTGAAAACCAGAGATATGAGAGTTTCAATCAGGGTACCTACTAAAATTTTCTTAAAAGCCTCAAAAAAGAGATTATAAAAATAATACATTTCTTTTTATTTAATGATTAAAGACTTTTTATTATCAATAACGAACATATTAATGAAATACATTAATAAAAATAAGGTAATAAATAAGGAACTACTGCAAATTAAACAATTTTTTTAAAACATTCATTGATAGAATTCCGCTCATCTAGTAGTAAATTTTGTTCATCACTATCTAACTCGATTGAGCTAGATTTCCATTTTTGGCGGATATTTGAAATATATGGATCCGATGTGCACAGCAAAACTGCAAGCAGATCCTCATTGGTACAATATCTTGAAATTTTCCTTGTGTTGTGTTCACGAAAGAATCTGTAATCCTTGTTTCTTTTTTCTTGAGCTTCTTCAGAAAGATCACCAAGTGGAAGGAGACTATTTTCAATAATTTGCTCGCCATGATAAAGAATTTTATGAATTGTTGATGGCATATTCTTCCAGGGATATTTTTCGTTGTAAATTTCTGCGGTTTTCTTTGCATATTCACCAAATTTTTTGGCATCAATTATCCTGCTGCATGCTATAACTTTTATTATTATTTTGAATTGCTTAATTAGTTCAACGTCCACTCCTGTAATGAAAGCTGCCATCTCAGTATCTGAGAAAAATCTTCTAGCGGTGTTTCCATCATTCGTATTTCCCTCTCCTTGTTTTGGCTGGTCAATTATTAGCCCTATTTCACGATATTGTTCCTGTATTTGGCTTTCTTTTAGCTTCCGTTTCTCCTTATTCACTGCATTTTGTCTAACCGTTCCTGATGCTCCGAATTTTAAATCATAGCCCAATTTGAGTATATGTTCCATGCAACGAATTCTAGTGTGAAGAGGCAACAATCGGAATTCGTATGCCTCTTCAGAATAATTGGCATCTGCTGGTGCCTGACTTAGTGTACTCGCGGTTTGATGGCATATAATACAGCTAGAGGATGGCTTAGTATCAGTTAAGGATTGTTCGACTTTTCCATCAATCATGGTCAGCAGAAGTTTGAAATCTATTTGAATAATATGGGCATGATACTCAAATAGCAGCGGCTGAAGTTCATCAATTTGCCTCCTAATTTTATTAACTTCTTCGATTATCACATCTTTTATCACATCACTTACAAAGGCCAAGACTTTTCACATAATTCTCTTTCAATGAAAGCAATAATCTGCTCACATCTACAGTACATATGCAATAAGAGCTAATTACCTGATAATTAAAAAAACCCTAATTACTGCAAACTATCCCAGTACCTTTCCATACTTTGAAATATATATATAATTTGAAAGAAAAGTGTAACACTAACAAAGAAAAAATAACGGAAAACATGTTAAAAACGTTTGCAGTGTGTGACTTTGACTCATATAATGGGCTCTAGCGCCCGGTGGGGCAAACCGATGCAAAAAAAATTGGTATGGGCTTTTAGAGGAAACTTCCAGCTTTACAATGGTGTAAAATTTGTTTTGGAGCATTCTGGAGCGCAAAAGTCCTGCTCCAAAATACGACGAAATTTAACCAAATTTGGAGCATTTCTGGAATTCTTGTTACGTAATAACTATACCACAGTTTTACTCAATTGTAACAACATTTGACAACGAATATATCCAAGAATTTAATAAAAAAAACCGGAACTTAATATCTGAAATATTGACAGAGATATGGATATCTAAATCTGTGAAAAATTGAAAAAATATGCTTATTTTAGTTGAAAATAAAAAGTGCTGTCTTTTATTGCATAGTTACTAATGAAATAATCAAGATAAAGCTGTAATTTTTTGGCTCCCTAGGTTCTCAGGTTTCTACTTTCATATGACCTAACCCATTTTGAAATCGGGGACATTGAAAAAAATGACTTTTGGCCGCTAAGTTGAAAAACCGGCCACTGTGCGCCGTTTCCAGTACCAGCTTTGATGTAATCACATAGGAATCCAGAGCTTTTAGTGCAGCCTGGCTGTCTGTGTAAATTACAATGTTTTTCTTTCGTGTGTGTTTAAGTGTCATAAGCCGAACACACTCGTTTATAGCCAGGATTTCAGCTTGAAAGACAGACGTTAACTTGGACAGACTCACAGTGTGGCCCGTCTTGCTCGAGGCATCAAAGACACCGGATCCTGTGCCCTTGTCTGTCTTTGAGCCATCTGTGTACCATAAATAATTGTACGATGATACCTGATGGCTATCTGCTTCCCAGATTGATCTGGCTGGGATTACAGCTTTTACTTTTTTCTGGAAGCGATATACTGGTAGAGTTTCATCTAAGGGCATTCCAAACTCTTCAGTCTGTTACAGAGTTTTGAGGATTGATAAGTGGCCTTTAGAATACCTTGGCCCTATTAACAATCCGTTGTGATACAGGCGATGCATGCTTAACTTTGCAACCATCTGTACATGTATGTGTAATGGGACCAGGCCTAATATGACGTTTAAACTGGCCGTTGGTGTGGATCGAATGCAACCCGTCATGCAGACGGCTACCAGTCTTTGCACACTTTCCAACCTTCGTATTGTGGACAGTTCCTTTGTTTTCGTCCACCATACTAATGCCGCATATGTCACCATCGGTCTCACTATCAATTGGTAAAGCGTTAGAATTGATTTGGGTTTGATCCCCCAATTCATTCCGCATATCCTCCTACAAATCCACAAGGCCTGGTTAGCCTTGTTTATTATGCGATCCATATGGGGATTCCATGATAGTTTACTGTCAAGGATCACACCTAGGTATTTCGCACACTTGGAGAATGGTATTGTTTCTCCATATAGATTAGGTTCTTTTAGACCGACTAGTTTCCGTCTATAGGTAAAAGGAACACAATAACTGTCTTTTTCGGGTTTACAGAGAGTTGAGCTCTAGTACACCATCTCTGTACTTCAATTAGTGCCATCTGGAGGATCTTCGATATGGTTTCCTCGAATCTCCCTCTGACGATGACTGCTATATCGTCTGCATACCCAATGGCGTGAATTCCCAACGACTTTAGCGTCTTGAGGAGATCATCCACTACCATTGACCATAGGAGGGGGATAGCACTCCACCTTGTGGACAACCCATCGTGGTAATCGCTGACAGGGTCACATCGTCGATTTCCGACTTTATGATCCTGCCGCGGAGCATGTTTTCTATCCATCTCACCACAGTGGGTGGTACCCTAAAGTTAGAGAGAGCGGTGCCTACGGATTCATAGGACGTGTTATTGAACGCTCCTTCAATATCCAGGAAAGCAATCACACAGATCTCCTTGGAGGATATTGCTCCTTCAATTTTCGTCACCACTTCATTTAGCGCCGTCTCCGTAGATTTCCCTTTAGCATAAGCATGTTGTTCATTAGATAGGGACCTGTATCGTAGTATATCACTTCTGATAAACTTATCGATTAGTTTTTCTAGTCCTTTTAAAACGAAGGACATTAGGCTTATTGGGCGGAAAGATTTCGGGTTATGTCCGTCATTCCTGCCTGTTTTCGGTAAGTATCTAACCAATACTGTTCTCCAAGCTGATGGGATGTGACCATAACCAAGACTACAGCTATAGATTTTGTGTAAAATTGGTGCCAAAGTATCGGCTCCATATTGTAGCAGTGCTGAGAAGATGCCGTCTTCCCCAGGCGATTTAAACGGGTTGAAGTAAGAGATGGCCCACCTCACTGCGTGTCTGCTACAGATTCGATTCCCCCTCTCCAATCCTCCCTCGATGGCTGACCAACCTGCCCTCCAGGAGAATGATTGGGCTGTTTCAGAATGACTGAGTTCGGGAAATGTGTGCTGAGCAGAGTTTCCAGGCTCTCTCTCTTGTCGAGAGTAAAGCCGCCACCCTTTTTGGACAGTGTACCAATCGGGGTGGCTTTATCATTAGCCAGAATCTTTATCAGACGGCATCCTGACTGGACATCTGCGATCTAGCCACAGTACTGTCTGAAAGATTCCTTCTTGGCTTTTCTGATTTCCTTATTGTACTCAGTTAGGGCTGCCGAGTAATTGGGCCAATCGTTGTTTCGTTTGGCCCTATTAAACAGCTTCCTAACTTTCTTTCTAAGGTTTGCTAAATGCCCATTCCACCATGGTGTTTTTCTCTTTGTATTCTTGGTCTTGAGCGGGCAGTTGTCCTCATAGGCTGAAATAATGGAGCGGCCAACGAGGTTCGTTGCTAGCTCCATTTTGTTTACAGTGTTAACTCTTGAGGGTATTATATTGACGACTAGATTACTTAACTGTTCGCTATATGCTTCCCAGTTCGTATTCTTTTTCTGTCGATATGGGGTTACTCTTACTCCACTGGCATGGCTGAGCTCAAACCAAATTTGTGTATGATCAGACATAGACGGCTCGTCTGACACCAGCCAGTTAAATACAAGATTTGAGTGAGTGTTGGAGATAAGTGTCAAATCAAGTACTTCTCTCCTATTTATTGTGATAAAGGTCGGTCTGTTTCCTATATTACAAATACTTAAACTATAACAGTTTATAAATTCTAAAAGTGACTCACCCCTGCTGTTAACATCAGTGCTGCCCCAGATGGTGTGGTGGGCGTTGACGTCGCAGCCACGAACGACATCCGTCTTGGTTCTCCTGCAATCCATCAGCCTCACCACTTCGTCAGGGGGGCAATCAGGATTATCACCAGCGAAGTACGCCGATGCCACGATTACCTCCCTGGGTCCGATCCTCACCTTTGCCGCAGTCAGATCCATTGTCAGGAACTCTATCAAAGGGAAGAAATTAATATTATTATTAAAAATAATGCAGGTTCTTGGTCTGCTTGTTGCCGCATACAAACACTTACCTGTGGGCAGCGAGAGACCGAGGATTTTCCCCTTTGTGCAGGTCCATGGCTCCTGCACCAGTGCCACATCCAGCTGGCTGCTCGACATGTTGTGTGCCAGGACAGCGGTTGCTGCCTTGGACTGTTTAGTCAGTCCTGTTCTGGAGGGTGGAGCGCCACCGGCTCTGAAGGAGGCCGACGTACCTGCCTTCTCTTCAACCATTGGTTTTGCCAGAATTGGCCGGTTTGCCGCCGTGGGCCCCAGGGAGGGATGCGAGGAAGGACTGACCTTCTTCACTACCCTACCCTTTTCGGCTCCAGCGGTACCCAGGGAGGGATTAGAGGAAGGATTAGTCTCCCTCACCTCCCCCCTTTACCGGCTACAGCTATCTCCGAGGGTTTTTTCCTGAAGTTGAACGACATCCTCCCCAGATTGAAGTAGGGGAGGCAGTCCAACTCCCGAACGGCTTTAGCTGAGCTCTCATCCATGGCAATGGTGAGAGTCAGGCCGCCCTCGCTTACTGCCGTGCGGAGGATTTTCCACTCCTTAGTCGGCAGCACCCTGTTTTGCGTGTGGAAGACTCGCATGATCTCCTCCGCATTGGCTCTCTTGCCAGGGAAGTGCGCTGTAACCACGTGTGATTTAGGGAGGTCATCCCCCTCCATCACATGTAGCTTGGCACCAGCCCATGGCTCGACAGTCAGCGCGGTCCTGACCAGCCAGTCCCTGGTGATTGTGTCAGCGCACCTCACGACTAGCCATCCTGGTTTAAAGGAGCAGCCAAGAAATCTGTATTGGGGCCCATCAGCGGAAGCCTTGTGTAGCTCTTCAATGATGGCCTCCTCCACAGATTTCTGCTGTTCGCCAGTAAGATGGCTAGCCGGGAAGTCCAGCGGCACAATACCAACCGACAGAGCACCAGCAACCTCAGCGTAGGAGAGAACGTTTGGCCGGTTCTTTTTACTGGGCTCTGCCGGGCTGTCACCGTCGGAGCGTTTCCTTTTGGAGACCATGGACCCGACGGTTTCAGCGTTGTCGGAAGGTCCCTCTAGGACTTTGTCCAGCGCATCCTTGTATGGCGTGCCATTCGCCATAAGAGCACGGAGCTTCTTCCGTTGAGCTGTTCTCAAACGTTTCCGTTTGATACTGAGCTTGCCGACATCCAAGCCCTTCACGGTTTCATCGTCAGAGGCGATGACGCTTCTGGCGTTGTCGTCCGTTAGGGTGGCATCGGCAGATGTGACGGATGATTCGTCACTGCATAATTCTGCAGAACGTGTGTACCGTACCGTGGACAAGGCTGATTAAAAGCGGAGGTCGCCAGCTATCCGCAGTCCGCCGTTAACGACTGGGCTATTTAGGGGTCCCCAGCCTGGTCGGTCATTGGCACGGTACGGTTGACACATTGACCCAACCCCTGGTTGAATTTTAGTTTTCGGTGTCTCACCAGGGAACCATTCAGTCCCGTGGGTCTTTGATGCTACTTAAGCCCTCCCACCACGACAAGGTAAACAACCGAGGGAGAGAGCTAATATGATGCGCCGTGCTCCTTTTCTCAAGCATATTCCACATATACTCAATGGGGTTGAGATCAGGACTCTGTGGTGGTGTTTTGACCATATGTGGAACATTGTACGCCAAGTACATCCTGGTGTTGTGAGCCATGTTTTTGGGATAATTATCTTGCTGAAAATAACATCACTGATATACGCTTCATTTTCCAGCACTTAGCTTCATATTTCTCTTCAATATATCGATGTATGTACGGTGGTCCATAGCGTCTTCAATTATCTCCAAGTTACCAACGCCACTAGCAGCCATACACCCCCATGCAATTTTACAAAAAAAAAGTTAAATATGACGGTGGCGGAGTGCTGGTTTGAGGCCAATTTTTCAGCACTTGGCTTCAAATTTCTCTTCAATATATCAATGTATGCACGGTGGTCCATAACTTCCTCAATTATCTCCAAGTTCCTTACGCCACTAGCAGCCATACACCCCCATACAATCTTACAAAACAAAAAAGTAAAATATGATGGTAGCGGAGTGCTGGTTGGGGGGGTGTATGGCTGCTAGTGGCGTTGGAAACTTGGGGATAATTGAAGAAGCTATGGACCATCGTGCATACATTGATATATTGAAGAGAAATTTGAAGCCAAGTGCTGAAAAATGAAGCGTATATCAGTGATGTTATTTTCAGCAAAATAATTATCCCAAAAACATGGCTCATAACACCAGGATGTACTTGGCGTACAATATTCCACATATGCTCAAAACACCACCACAGAGTCCTGATCTGGAATATGCTTGAGAAAAGGATCAGGGCGCATCATATTAGCTCAAAGTTTCCACTAAATGATGTTCTTCAGGAGGAAAGGGTGAAAATCGAACCTCGCTTTGTACAGAAAGTTGTGGAATCGACGCCGGACCTTCTTAAAGCCCTTATTAAGAATATAGGCTACCCCACAAAATAATAAAAAAAAAAGTTCGTAGTTTATAAGGACTTTTAGTTACTTTGTTTGTGAGTGTGCGTAGACTTTATTGGAACTAATTCAGTGACTTTTTTGCGATTTTAGTTAATAACTTTTGGATTAATTGATGAAATTGGTTTATTTTTTTGTTAAATTGAAGAAAATGGTTTAATAAACAAAGCTGCATTAAGTTCTTTTTAAAATTCTTGCCACGCATTACCTTTTTTTATCAATAAACTTGTGACCAAGTGCTGTACGAAGACTTTAGTGGAACACTGTATTTCATGTCCCGATTTAAGCGAACCACCACACGAAATTTTCAGTTGAAAAAAAAAAATTTTAATTTTATGAGAAAGAGGTTTGGTGTTTTTTGTGAAAAGCTAAAACTTGATATGGAACAATTTGAACAACTTAAAATATATAATTCTCTGGACTTTATACCAGAGTTGGGCACAACTAGTTAAATCATTAACTAGTTATCGTTATAGTTAAAGTTAATTTAACTTCGTTACCTTCACAGACGCCTCCGTTATCGTTAAAGTAACGAAGTTACTTTGCAACCGTTAACGTTAAAGTAACGAAAGCAAGATCATTGTTCTGATCGTTATCGTTAAAGTAGCGAAGTTTCTTTGCAATCGTTAACGTTAAAGTAACGAAAGTAGGATCGTTGTTCTGATCGTTATCGTTAAAGTAGCGAAGTTACTTTGCAATCGTTAACGTTAAAGTAACGAAAGTAGGATCGTTGTTCTGATCGTTATCGTTAAAGTAGCGAAGTTACTTTGCAATCGTTAACGTTAAAGTAACGAAAGTAGGATCGTTGTTCTGATCGTTATCGTTAAAGTAACGAAAGTAAGATCGTTGTTCTGATCGTTTTCGTTAATGTAACAAAGTAACTTCGGGTCGTTAACGTTGAAGCAACGAAGTTGTTCTTGAACTAGTTAAAAGAACGAGTAACTAAAAACCTTAACGACGTTACTTTAATGAACTTTTGTACATTTAGGTATTTACCGTATAATGGGGTTCTGTCAAAGAAAAATGTTTGTTTTGGTAATCTATAGTAAAATTAACAAAACAGATTTTGGTCATTATCTGCAGGAGGTGCACACAATCTATATATATATAAATATGTGGTCCTATGTTCGTGATTTTATAACTCGAGAACCACTCAACCGATTTTCAAACGAGTACATGCGTTGGAAAGGTCTACTTTCACTGATGGTTTATAAAAAAAAAACATCGAAAAATTTCTACGAATACAAGTTTGCGGAATAAATTTAGAATTTCCTGTATTTTCACACGGTCAACTGTATGTTGCATGTTCACGTGTTGGGAAGCCGTCGTCTTTATTCATTTTTTGTGAAAATGGCAATACTAAAAATGTGGTTTACCACCAAGCTCTGCAATAAATTTTTTTCTTTTTGATGTTCTCACTTTAAAAAATTTATATTATTTTGCACTTCTTTTTCAGGAAAATGTCTATTCTTTCTAGAAAATTTAATTTTTAATACAAAGACGTAAACGTATGTTATTGTATTGTCCAGCAACGCGGGCAGGGTTACTGTAGTATTATATAATATCTAAATTTTACTATATTACTTATTTAAAAAGTAATTATTTAATTTAATTCTACTGTTGTACCTCCTTCTATAGGGTCTTCTGATAACTCTGTTGTCCTTTGGACAGCAAGTAAAACTCCTGGTGTTTGTTTTCTGCTTATTAATTTATTGCACTTTTATTATACTTATTACTAGTGACACTTTTCTTAACTCGTCCTACCAACACGTTCAATTATACTTATTATTGTAACCTAACGCGCGACTTTCTACGCGCTAACACCGAACGACTTCTCTGTTTTAATGATTTACCAAGACTCCTTAACTTTAACTCTGCTTAATTATAACTCCCACTTTCAATCCGAAAGATGGGTTTATATTTCTTCTGAGATTCGTTGTTGGACAGAATCATTTCCGCATCGTTTTGCAATTCTCTCAAGAATTAATTTTGACACTCATTGCAAATTTAGAATGCGATCAAGTTCGCGCGCTGTTCCACTTATTGGAATGCGATCAAGTTCGGCTTTTATCTAAGCCACAGTGGTGTGTGATTCACTTGTACTTTCGAGCTTCGCAATTAATAAAGAATGGCCTAGAAGTATGCATTTTGTGCATTGTTAACTACTGGGCCGAAAAGTATGTGGTGATAGCAACGTTAAGCGTTGTTATTACCAGAGCAATGATTCTGACCTACAACATCCCTCCACCCTAGGGGAAGAAAAGTTTAGTATCGTAAAACGATATTAAATTTTTCTTGTACATTTATGTTTTGTTGAACTGTGGGTGTGCGTATGCTTATTATGACTTTACTTAGTGTATAATTATGTATGTTCGTGTTTTTCTTTCTTTGTGAACAATAATGATTAATTATTAGTAATAATTAGAATAAATACAATACAATTAATTATTCACAATACTTACAATAAAAACAATTACAATAGTAATACAATAATACAAGTGGTAACTGCACTTCTTCGGTGTCGTCTGTGTGTAGGTTGATGATGATTTCATGTTGGTGGGATCTTGACGTTGATGTACACCCCGTTGTCTCGATGTCTTCTTCTCGGTGAGTTGTGGGAATTTTGTTGCTGCTGGGTAGCTGGCGTGGTTGTTGCTGTGTTGTAGTGACTATACTCGGAACGGCCGTTGTTAGCTATCGACCTTAGTTCCCGTTGTTCTGCTGGTACTATTCGGTTGTTCGTTGGTTATAGTGTCGGTTGTCTCACAATTGGGATCAATTGTTTGTTTGCTTGAACTGTAGTGGATGGTTGGGATGTTTCCGGAATCATCGTTTTAACGCCTTGCTTCATCGTCTTCAATATCTTTGCTTGTAGCTGGTGGTGATGCGTTTTTAGATCGCTGCCACTTGAGGTAATGTTGTAGACGTCATAAAACCGTAAATTTCAAAATGTCGCCGTAAATTCAACTGGCGAACATTTGGCTGCATTAGCGTCTTGTCTACTTGCTGCTATTGGGTCGTGATTTTGCTGTCGCATACGCGTGACGTAACTTCCGCTTAAACGTGGACTTCCGCTTAAAAGGCAAGCAGTTCACTCGCAGGCATTAGTTGCAAAGCTGTCATCACTGAATATGTTGCCGTACTATGGACTCATAATACTGACGATTGGCTATTTTTCTTCAGCGACTATCTTCTGGTTATGTTGTTAGACCTCTTGGAAGGTAATTTCGTGTTTGTTGTCGACTGTTGTTGCTATGTTTTATTGGTTTGCTTGTTTGCAACTATTCCATCTTTGGTTGCGATGGTTGTTGTCGCTACGCTGATCAGCTGTTCCAGCTACCCTTCCCCCTTCGAGTTGGCTGGGCGCTTATCGTCGCCCTGTTGTCGACATGTTGTGGTGTGATGTTGCACTTTCGCTGTTGTGATGGGTGTACATCGGCATTCAGGTCAGCTTCTCTGCATGCTGGAATCTTCTTTTAAACGTTATTACAAGTACTATTAATTTTTATCTATTTTCTTTTTCCCTCTTTTACAATGTATTCATATTTAATTTGTTCGCAATTATACAGATTTGAAGTCATTTTCGTAGCTTGTATTATATTAATTTAGGAATATTAAGTATTTAACAATATTTTATCTTGATTGAATTCCATTACATAATTTCTAATATTTATTTAGGGCCTTATGCTCGATCAGCGAACGGTACCGCTTCTCAGCGTTACTCTTTGTTATATTCGTTAAACAGCTGTTCAAAATGTGTTTTTAGTATACACACAACTTCGGCTTCTGATAGAAGCGGTACCGCTGAAATTTCTCCTCTTTACAACAACAGTTTACACTCTTCTTACGTATTTACGTTAGAAAAGCTTATTTTGGAAACAACAGTAGCGGAAGCGGTGTGCCGTTGCGAAGCGGTTGCTTATCAGCAACCGCTTCTTTTAGTTCGCCCGTAGATCAGGCTATTGTGTATTATTTTTTGTGGTGTTATAAACACAATGCCTGCGGCCAACGAGCATGTATCATATATGATACATACTCATTGTGCCGGCTGGCTTTAGTAAACAAAAAGTTTGATGATATCTATAAAATCAGTAGCTTCCGAGACATCGACGAGATAGGGCTGTATGCTGCGCTTCTCTGATTTTGCTACACCCAAAAAATTATCATTTTTTGTCTTTATGACAACATTTATGTGAATTTTTCCTTTATATTAAAAAATATTATTGAATTATGCAATTTACTTCATATTATAAAATATTATACCATTATCTACTTTATATATGCTTCAATCACAATGTGCTGAAATAATCCAAATATATAGCGTGGAAACAAACAAAAGTCGAAAAAAATTCATGCTATGTGTTTCAGCGCATATATTTTTCTCAGTGATAAGTAAAAAAAATTTCCAATACACACTCAAGAGAGAACAAAACAGGTATAAGAACAAATTCACATTGAATACATATAATCACAAGAAAGAAAGAGACGTCTGATTGTAAAATTTGTGTACACCAGATACACAACTTTTACATACCAGTTGACATGTAGGGGAAATACGTAAAGCACAGTTCTCTCAACGGGGCTCATCGTAAGAGTTAGCACATGCTGTTTTAAGAGCAGCGGCAACGGAGGTACCGCTACTGTTGCGCAGTTCGAGCATGAGGCCCTTAATTCAACACAATCGACGTTATTCTAGTTGAATATGATTTGTTACGTTACAAAAAATTTTTGTACAAGTATCTTAATATATTCCCTTTTTATTTTAATATTTCAAATTCATTTCAAATATATTTCTCTTCCTAATTTTCATATAATTATATTCTTTGTTCCTTTTAATTTTCTTATTTCTTTTCTTTTCTTATGACTTTTTTTTCATTATTTAACATATTAAATTAAGTTTAAAATATTATTAGTTGTACTGTAAGTGTTTCTTATAAATTCAGAATGTGTTGAATTTCAATTAAAATTTAATTAATGTATATTAATAACGTTATTTTTCATGCAATTACAATATTTATGTAATTTCTTTCTTATTTTAATGTACGATTTTATTCTTCTTTTTAATCAATACCTAATTATGTTATTTTGTAAAAGTTAAGTGCAATTCTTTTTCCTTCTCCTTATAATAATAATAATAATAATAATTATAATTATTATATATTCTTTCCTATTTCTTTTAATTTTCTTAATTTCTTATTGTATGTACATATCATATTCTGAATTACAAGTTTTAAATTATTTTTATATGTGTATATGTGTACATTTGTAAATGTACTTTAACTATTGTCTATATATTTATGTGTATAACAACGGTTACATTATGTCTTTGTTTTCCTATTATTTTTATTATTAGTTTCTTAATTCTTTTCTTCATTGTTTTGATTTTTGAAGTTGTTCATTATTGTTTTTGTTGTTTTAAGCTGACGCTGCATTGTGCTCGCGTTCAGTTGTTCTACTTTGACACCTGCTTTTGTTGCAGTGCTTGCGCTTATCGCTCAATTCTTGCTTATGTTTTGTTTGTTGTTATCGCGAATTCGTTAATATTTTACATTGAATATTTATGTACTACATTTTATATGATATGTTTATATTTTCGTAAGATATTATTTTGTATTTGTAAGATATGTAAGATATATTTATTTATATTTTCGTAAGAATATTTATAAGATACAAAGATCCTTCTTATTTTAGATTTATATACATTTTCTATTGCAACGCTTGCAACCAGATATAGTTATCATGTGTAAATTATGGTTATGCATAAATTAACTCCTTATGCATATATTTCATGTGCATTTATTCCTTTAATAAATGCAAATGCAATAGTAATGGCTGTTTATTCAAAACGGAAACAGCTACTTTTCACATACCGTATATTACCAATTCAAATAACTACAATCCAAAAAGTTCAATTCCAAATTTACAAAAGAAATGGCTCAAATATTAAGTACGAAGTTATTTTATCAAAATATAAGTTTTCTTTTCTTATATTTTTAGGCTTAAATAAGTTATAAGGGTGTGTTTAAGTTAAATAAGTTATAAGTTATAAGGGGGTTTAATATAAATTAAATAAGGGTGTGTGGTTATGAACATGCATAGCTGCAGTTAACCATTGATCCCAATTCGACCCGTCTTCTTTCGCAAAGCTACGCAAATATTCTGCTAAAGGTCTGTGGCTTTTCTCTAATGAACCATTTGCTTGTGGATGGTAAGGCGTAATATGCAATTTTTTAATCCCTAACAATTTACAGGTATCCGAGAACAATTTCGAAATGAAATTAGTTCCGTTATCTGTAATAAGAATTCGTGGAATTTCGTAACGCGTAATTACTTCGTTATAAAAGGCCCTGGCAACCGTACTTGCTTCCGCGTCTGGGATAGCTGTACATGCCATAAATTTTGAAAAATCATCTTGAAATGTTAAAATATATTTGTTACCGGATACGGTTTCTGTTAGAATACCTACCGTGTTTGTACGGCTCCTATTGTTTTGTGTTTCTCCTGAGGAATTCTACTTAGCGCATCTGCATTTAAATTTTTCTTTCCTGGTTTATATAGAATTTCGAAGTCGTATTCCGATAATTTATGCCTAAATCTTGCCAGTCTTGAAGTTTGGTCCTTTAAATTGGCTATTCCCTTCAATGGCTGGTGGTCAGTAAAAATTTTGAAATGTCTGCCTAGGAGATATGCTCTAAAGTTTTTTGTTGCCCAAACTATCGCTAAGAATTCCTTCTCTATTGTTGAATATCTCTTTTCTGTGTCGCTCAGCGCTCGGCTAGCGAAAGCTATCGGTCTATCTTCGCCTACTTCTCCTTGAGAAAGAACCGCGCCTAACGCTTCGTTACTTGCGTCGGTAGTTAGCAGAAATTCTTTTGAGAAATCTGGATATGCCAAAACTGGTGGTGACATGACTGCTTCTTTTAGTCGTTCAAATGCTAGCTGGCAGTCTTCTGTCCAGATAAATTTTGCGTCTTTACGTAATAATTTGTTAATCGGCAGCGCTATCTTAGCTGTGTTTTCAATAAATTTCCTGTAGTAATTTATTAGTCCAAGAAATGCTTGTACTTCTTTTCTGTTTCTTGGTACTCCAATGTTTTTCACACATTCTACCTTGTAGGGATCTGGTAAAGCACCATTTTCCGAGCATTTGTGTCCTAAATAAACTATTTCCTTTCTCAAAAATTTGCATTTCTCTGTATTCAGTTTTAAATGATGTTCCCGTAATTTCTGTAATACTGAACATAATCTTTGTTGGTGTTGTTTTCGATTTCTACCGTATATCACTATGTCATCTAAATAAACAAAACAGTCTATTCCTTGTAGACCTGTAAGGATATGATTCATTATCCTTTGGAATGTTGCTGGGGCACCTGTTAGCCCAAATGGCATTCGATTGAATTCGAAGTGCCCTAGTCCTGTACTGAACGCTGTTTTTTCCTTATCCCTGTCGTCGATTAAAACTTGGTGATATCCACTTGACAAATCTAGCGTTGTAAAATATCTGCTATGGCCTAATTGCTCTAAAATTTCGTCGATGCGCGGAATTGGAAAAACTTGTTTGATTGTGGCTTCATTGAGTTTTCTGTAATCTATTACGAGTCTCCACTTTTTCTCGCCGTCCTTGCCACTTTTCTTGGGCACTAAAAATAACGGTGAGTTCCACGGTGATGTGCTATGTGTGATTATGCCATCATCTAAAAGTTTGTTCACTTGTTTATTTATTTCCTCCCTATGTATTTGAGGTAATCTGTATTGTTTTCTATTTATGGGCGGCTGATCTGCGCCTGTTAGAATTTCGTGTTTCAATACACTTGTAAACGAGAGTTCGTCTCCGTCTAACAGAAAGACGTCATGAAAAGATTTTACTATTTCCTCTATTGAATTCTTTTCTTCCATATTTAAATTTTCATCTAACTCAATTTCATTGAGCAATTCATTTATTCTTCTTTTGGCATCTATTTTGCCTATGCTATTAATTGACTCAGTACTTTGTATTGTGTACTCGTCGAAGTTTGTGAATTTTGGTTTAAATTCGCTATCTATTTCGTAATCATACTCTGTTGTATTTAATATGGGAGCATAAACCGTATTATCTTTCACATTTACTAATGTGTCTGCTATATAGATTCCTGGATCTATTTCTTCTTTATGAATTACCACATTCTTAAATTTTGTACGAAGTTTTAATTGTACTATCGTAATTGTTCTTGCATGAACTGGTATGTACTGATGTTTGCTTTCCTCCTCTATCTGCTCGATAGTTTTTATCGGTAATTCTAAAATAACCTCTTTCTTTTCATTGAAGAGTGTTAAAATCTTTTCCATTGTATTTATAATGGAGTTGTTCCACAAATTATCTCTTCCTAATATGCCGTCTGCTGGTACTCCTTGTTTAAGTGACACAACGTGTAGCGTTAAACGTAAGGACTGTACCTCATTATGACATATAGTAGTTGATCCTTCTGTGGTCACACAACCTCCAAACGCTCCGCTTATGTCTTTCCTATTCGACTTGTCTATTATTGTGCTATCTTTTGTCGCACACTTCTTAATCAGGCTTGTATCTGCCCCTGTATCTACCAGTAAAATGAGTTTTTCATTATTCGCCTCTTCGCAAGGTAATTCAATGAACACGTCATTTAGCTGGGTTTGATTGCACTTAGATACTCCTGTTTCTGTATCTGTATTGTTATTTGCTAACTTATTCATTGAGCACGGTATTTTTGGATTTAGCTTTTGGGTTTTTTCTAACTTAATTGGCATTTCTGAATCTCCCTGCTTCTCCCAACGTATGATTTCTCTCCGTTACATTGTTTTCATTATTATCCGTCTTCCTTAACTTGATATTAATTTTTAAGTCTCTTGAAGTTGGTAACGTTTCAACAATCGCTTCCGATGTCGGACTTACGGTTACCACTTTATTCGTTAAAGTTGGTAACGTATCCACAACCGGTTCCGATGTATGAATTACTGTTACTCCTTCATTTGGCCTTAAGTTACTAATATTTTTGGGTCCCCAGATTATTGGCCTATTCTGGGCCCTTGGCAGTTTCCCGGATTATTACTTTGTAACGATTCCCAATTCTTTTTTGCCTCGCAATTTTTTATCATATGTCCTGGTCTACTACACCAATGACATAACGTTTGGTTTGCTCTGTTCGGCTGATTCCTCTGCAATCCGTTAAGTGTAGTTGGGTTAGGGTTTATTGGCCGTTTTTGGTTCCCTTTCTCCTGGAATGGGTTTTGAGGCCAATTCTGCTGTAGTCAGTTTGTCTGCCAGTTTTGTTGGACTTGGTTTGACTGCCAATTCTGATGAGGTCGGTTCCATTGCTGATTTCCTTGACTTTGGTTGTTAGTCCTCTGATTCTTATTGATGTACTCACTTCTGTTGTTGCCCTTGTTGTCACACCTCCAACTTGTCTCGTGTCCATATTTTAAACACTTCTGGCAATATGGCGTGTTCTTGCGAGTCAAACAATCGTCTCTGGTATGACCTCGCTTGTTACAAAATGAGCAAATTACTCTATTCGCCGCTCCTTGTGTAGTATTTTGTACCGTGTTTGGTTGCCTAACGTTTTTTCCTCCTGAAGCTCTGCCCTGACTTCCATGTTGAGTTTGCTCTTGTTGTTTATACGGCATGGTGGCAGTACGCGGTGCATTCATATTGATGTTTAAGGGGTCTGTGTGGAGGAGACTACTGTTTTCTATGGTTTCGAGTGCCTCTATGGCTAATTCTCCCATTTGTTCGAGGTTTTTCTTCGTAACATTGAGCATATAAATTCTCAATGCAGCGTTCTTTAATCCTGTTTTAAAGGATTTCTCTACGGCTCCTTCCACCATACTCAAAAGTGCCATATCACCGTTTCCATTATACTTCGTTCGCACTAACTCTACTGCCTGTGTTCGTAGGGTGGTTAGGCGTCTTGCAAACTGTCGTATATCTTCGTTAAGTAGCTGGCTACAACTTTGGATACCTATTATCACTGAGTCTAAGGATACCGTTGGTAAATATGCATTTTTTTATTGTGAGGTAGAATTCCTCGAGGGTATTGAAGCGTTGTGACCTCACTAAATCATAGGCATCCCCATGTAACCTCTGCTTAATGCAGTCTATGTAGTCCTGAATGTTGTCCGCACCTACATCTCTTGCGGCTAATTCGCACCCGTGTATAAATTTATACACTTCGCTGCGTAAGTCTGGCGAATGTGTTCCAGAAAAGAGCGGTACCAGCCTATTTGTAATTTTAGCTATCTCTCCTATACCCATTTTGATTTGTGTTGCCACTAATGGTTTAAATGTAGGAAATGAAACTGAATTATATTCCCTTGGACTGGGTACGGTTGGAGTAGGTTCCTTATGGTATAGTGATTGTTCGTGCGCTAGCTCTATTTCCTGTTGTAGGCGTCTATTTTCCTCTTTAAGTTCTTGTATTCTAGCATGCGCCTTTTCTAAGGATGCACAGTCCTCTCTTGATTTTTGTGCTGATTCCTGTTCTAGCGTTTTATTTAATGTTTCTTCTGTTAAACACTTCTTCTCTAATAATTTCCTTAGTTGTTCGTTCTCGTCTTCTAAGGTCTTTAGTATGTTTTCCTGAAACTGTCTTTCCTTTACATAAGTATCGAACTTATTTTTTAACGCGTTGAATTCTGATAAACAGTCCCGTAAACTTTTATCTTTGTTTTCTATTATATTTTTTAAAAACACTAGCAATTCCTCTATTAATGCGTCTGCTTTTTCTACAGTTGATATTTCTCCAAGTGCGTCTATTTTAGTTTTTATCAACTCTAAATATTCTTTATTGGAAACGGTATTTTTTAAGATGTTCCAAACTTTTGTCACTAGTTCTCCTACCTGTCTCTTCAAATCCGTATGGTCTTTTTCTAATGCTAAATATGCTTGTTCTTGAAAAGATTCGGCCATTAATTATCCTATACTTATTTTTCCAAGTATTTATTTTGGAGATTTTTGGAAACAATTAACACTTTAATTGATTCTCTTCAAGCAATTAACTTTTGCTTATTCAGCTTTAATACGGCTCATTGACACCCTTTTTGGCTGAACACGTTGTAAACATTCGTACCTTCGTACGCTTATATATATTATTTTTATAATATTATATTACTTTTTTTTTTGTAATTCGAGCTTGTGGCTTAATTCTGTTCGCCCAGTGCCTGACGTACTTTTTGTTTTTGTTGCTTTGTTAGCGTTTTTCGCTGTCAGCTGCTGCTTGTAGTTTGGCAATTCTGGCCTTGCTTGAAGTTCAAGTTCAAGTTTATGACCTATTTCTTTTTGCAACTACTGCAGAATCGATTTCGTTTAATTCTTGCAGCTATTGCTGTTAGCCTGGTCGCTATGAATAATAAAAAAAATGAGGTATGCGTTTGGTGAATTCTTTTTATTTCCCAAGCTTAATATAACATAGTTTAATATTTTGTTTTCTAGATTTGTTTGTGTTAATATAACTCCAATTTTATTTCTTCATCACATTAAATTTGCTTTAAAGTACTACTTCTAAATTTACTTGTATAATTCTAATTATTGTTTCCAAAATTTAAGTCTGCAATTTTAGATATATAATTTAAGAACAATTATGGTCTTCTTTCTTAGGATTTTTTAGGAATTTGTTGCATTTTTTGGTTGTAGCTCCTTTCAGTTTGCGTTCCTTAAATCTCTGCTGTAGTTGATTTATTTCCTCCCAAACTTCGTGTGTCCTGTCCCACGGGATTGGGTGATCTTCGTCTGTCACGAGTGCCTTCAAATAAGCTAGTCGCCTCTTATCCTTTACCAGCTTACCTCCGCGTCGCTGCTTCGGTTCCGTTCTTTCTTCTGGCTGCGGTATTGCTGTAGCGTTTTTTTTCTTTCGAATTTGCTGCCGCTTTCGGTATTCCTCGATTGTTAATCTCGCCGGTCCCTGCTTCTTTATCTCCGATGGGATGTACCTCGGAGGTTGCACCTTAGTGTCCTTCACGTTTTGTGGAATGTACTCCATTTGCTTGATGAATTTTTCCAGATATTTTTTCTTGTCTGTTAATTTTTGAAATTTCCATTTTTATTAGTGAGGAAATTTTTAATCTGTTTTTTAAAATATTTTACTGTTTAAAATAAGATTAGTGAAATGTGCGATTTGCAATCCAATAAATTTACAAAATTATTCACCACATGTGCGACTTGGAATTCAGATTACTTAAATGTTAAAATTTATTTAACATGTGTCATCTGAAAACAGACGTCTATGGCACACCCGAAATTATACAACGAACTGTATACTCTACGCGTTTTGCTTTTGCCCTTTTTATTTTGCTGTTTCTAACTATGGTGAATTTATAAAAATACATGAACTCGTCATTTAACTCTCCTTTTCCTAAAACCCCTTTTGTTGTGAATCCTTTACCCGTGAATCCTTTAATTTTTATTTTCTATCTCTTCTAATTTGATTTCAACGTGTATTTCACTGCAATTTTTTTTTTTTAAAATAGTAAAAATTCAAATTCCTCATAACTTATTTGACGTTATCGTCTTGCGCTTTACAATTTCTCGATAAGCGAAAATGTTCGAAAAATGTGCATTTTCCTTTCTAAAAACGTTTTATTTTGTCCCCATCAAATAAAATGACTTCCCGAGTGAAAATGGGTCGACCTCAGCAAAGGTTTTGTCCAGCTAATGCTATTGGACAGATAAGTTTGCCGTGCTTTTACGCTGGCATCCTTTTGATGAAACCCGATGAATTTTTAACTGAAAGTTATTTTATGATTTATATAAAATTATAATATAATGTAGAATATATTAATAATATAAATATATAATATAATAATATAAATTAGAATTAATTCTATCCTTTCCACTTTTTCTTTTACTAAGCTACTTATTTTTTCCTTATTTCACTTTTTCTTTTGTTTGGCCACTTCATGCATAATTCACCAACAAATTATTTTTTTACTTTTACGTTTTATTTATTAACGAAATTATCCTTTCACTTTTTACCTTTTTCCGTTTTTCAACTTTTTTAAAACTTAATTTGCTTTCAACTTTTAACTTTAACTTTTTATCTATAACTTGCTAACTGCTACATTTCACTTAAATGCTACAGAGTTGTTATTTTACTGTTCTAATTTTTTAAACTACTATTCTTATTTGTACTTTTCGTATTTTATTTCTACTCACTTTTTCCATTCGAGCGATCCTCGGCTCGAAAATCCGGCTGCGCCAATTGTTGTACCTCCTTCTATAGGGTCTTCTGATATCTCTGTTGTCCTTTGGACAGCAAGTAAAACTCCTGGTGTTTGTTTTCTGCTTATTAATTTATTGCACTTTTATTACACTTATTACTAGTGACACTTTTCTTAACTCGTCCTACCAACACGTTCAATTATACTTATTATTGTAACCTAACGCGCGACTTTCTACGCGCTAACACCGAACGACTTCTCTGTTTTAATGATTTACCAAGACTCCTTAACTTTAACTCTGCTTAATTATAACTCCTACTTTCAATCCGAAAGATGGGTTTATATCTCTTCTGAGATTCGTTGTTGGACAGAATCATTTCCGCATCGTTTTGCAATTCTCTCAAGAATTAATTTTGACACTCATTGCAAAATTTGGAATGCGATCCAGTTCGCGCGCTGTTCCACTTATTGGAATGCGGTCAAGTTCTGCTTTTATCTAGGCCACAGTGGTGTGCGATTCACTTGTGCTTTCGAGCTTCGCCATTAATAAAGAATGGCCTAGAAGTATGCATTTTGTGCATTGTTAACTACTGGGCCGAAAAGTATGTGGTGATAGCGTTGTTATTACCAGAGCAATGATTCTGACCTACAACACTACATTTATGACTAAGTATACATATGTTTGTGCGTACATACATTCATTTTGTATACCATATTACGAAAATAATTAAGAGCGGATGAGTGGTGGATGATTTTTATAAAATTTTGTCATCGATAGACAATTAATTATTAATTTTCTCAAAAAGTGTTTGACATAGGAACCTAATTTAAAAAGGATATTAAGAAGCGGCTTTAAAAATCAGCAAGCAACAGTTATCTAGGTTTATCCGTTTTTTTTAAATTATTTTTTTCGATGTTAAGTCAGATTTTTATAAAATGGCCCCTCCCGCCTAAGCGGTTGGAAATTGACCTCCCCCCTCCCATACGATTTCTTTCTTGTCTCGACCCATCCTACACGCCCTAGTCTTTTGAGCCCTCTTATGCGAAACACCCTGTATATATTGCCGACCATGAAGTACATTGAGTGACACTCAGCTGACGCTGCATATGTACTCTCACTCTATGTACTTTACAATCCGATCAATGTTTATGTTAGCATAACCAATCGGAAAAGGTCGATGATAAAAATGCTGATATTAACATCTTTTTCTTTAGATCCAAATCTAAGTTCGGCCTAGTCACCATCAGTTAATAATAGCGTGGTGGAGCAGTTAATAATAGCGTGACAAGGCGGTGGTGGTTAAACTAAGTTGGTCTGGTTCGCCTGACAATAAGTCAAATTTTTTTTAACTATCGTTTTTACTGTTATTGCTGCTTACAGCCCTTGTAAATACATTGTATAACAATTATGCTGATTTTTCCACCACCACAAAATGTTAAAATAAAAGGAGTGTCGAATACAGTATTGCTCAAGATAATAGCAACATGGTTGGGTTAGGTGCCAGCGCTTGTGGTCGCGAAGTGACCACAATAATAAACAATTATTAATGTCAATCTATACAGCGATACATGATCATATCGTCTCTGTAATACAAGAAATGCAAGAAAGAAATACATTTATTTTGTAGAGGAATTTACGTAAGTCGAAACAAATTTGGGAATTCCTTAGTCGTTCCCTAGTAAACGTAGCCATAAGTTTTGTTACAAACTTTTCAAGGAATACCAATTAAAAATTACGCTGAAATATTACCGTTAACTTTTGCTTGATTGACATGGAATGGGGTGACAAAGAAAACCGCGTCGCGATAATTGCCTTATACAAGTGTGGAAATAGTGCGAGTCAAATTTTCAATTGCTTAAAAATTTTGATATATCAAGAATGTTTGTTTATCGTACAGCGTTTCTGAGACTCATCCCAAGTGGAGAACAGAGCCAGTGTCCGCGCATTGCTCGTACGAGTGCGGCCATAAAAGATGTGTGCGAGCGAATCCGCCGAAATCCATTGAGGAAGCAGAAAATCATGTCTGGAGAGCTGAATATTTCCTCCTGGTCCATGTCACGACTAATCTAGGATGATCTCCACATTTATTAATTCCGGCTTCTGATCGCCATAATGGATTTGCAAATCCATTGTCGTCCAATGAATCAATGGACTGTACAATTGTCAACACGAAGGAAGTAGAAAATGTGGATAATAAACGCCGCAGAATAGCAAGTAATCATGAAATTGATCTGACATCTTTCGCTATGAGGAGTCAAGAGCAGCTTTCTCAACCGAAACAGATAAGTTCAGAAAATCGTTTTGCTATATTAGGTAAACTGGAAATTGAATCTGACCCGATTACCGTTAGACCTCGGCAACCTACACAACAGAAAGCCAGTGTTAAAAGTATTGATAATACTTTTTGTCCTCCAATTTTTCTATATCATGTAGATATCAAACATTTAGTTATGCAATTAAATGCGAAAAATATTGTTTTTAAAATTGTAAACAAAAACAAAAATAAGAGTAAGCTTTATCTTAAAAGTGCATCGGCTCATTCCGAAATGATGCAACTCTTAAAAGATAAAAAAGTGGAGTCGTACTCGTACACTCCCAAACAGCTGAAACATGCTAAGTTGGTTTTACGAGGACTGTATTATAAAACTGAAACTGAGGAGATCAAGAGTGCAATCGATTTCTTAGTTCCAAACATAGTGGCCAACGTTTCAAAGTTTTCAACCATGTTTTCAAAAAAAAACAACATTGACACAGGTTTATTTCTTATTACGTTGAATTTGGGAAAGTCAGCAAATGAGTTAACGGCTCTAAGGTTCCTTCTTAACCAAAAGATTACTTGGGAATCACCCAGAGATTCTAAGAAGGAGGTGCAGTGTTGGAGATGCCAGAAATGGGGTCATATGTCCAATAATTGCAACAGACCCTTCTCTTGCGTTAAGTGTGATCAAAAGCATTTACCCGGGGCTTGTAAGTTTGTTTCGAATGCGAACAATTTGCCCTATTGTGTGAATTGCCAACAGTCTGGCCATCCATCAAGTTTTAGAGGTTGCCCGGTGTTCAAGAAATTCGTTGAAGGCAAAAATAATAGTAAAAAAGAATCTATTGATAGAAAAATGTTGGCTTCAGCTAATGTGCGCACTTCAATTAACAATTCTAACTTCATATCTCCTAACAAGTCTTTTGCCAGTCTTTTTAAAGGTTCTGTTCCGAGAAAATCTGCAAGGCCTGCTTTAATTGAGGAATTTTTAGAGATTGCAAAATCACTGTGTCAACCTATGGAGCTTTCTTTAGAAGACAAAATTGTGTTATTTTTATCAGATTACAAATCACTGTCAATAGTGGAAGCTAAGAAACGTTGCATGTCTCTTTTACAAGAAGTTAACGATTCCTATGGTCCGTGATTTTCTTAACGTTCTTTCATTTAATGTTAGGTCACTAATTGAAGTGAGCCGAAGACTAGATTTACTACAGTTGTTAAATTTAAATAACATTGACGTTGCGTTTGTTCAGGAAACTCACTTGAGGGCTAATCAAAAAGTTTATCTGGAGGATTTTACATTTCTTCGTGATAATAGTCAGCTTGGGGTTGGCATAGTGTTGAAATTTTCGAGAATTAACGGTGTTGGAATAAGTTTTCCTAATTTATTTATATCAATTGACACATTAGTTAATGGTGTCACCAAGAAATATTTATTTGGGTCGTTTTATATTCCGTGTAACTCTCCGCATTATTTAGTCTATGATGGGCTTTCAATCTTAGCGCGCTTGTCTCAAAATTTTGATGGAACCATTGTTGGAGGAGACTTCAATGCAAAAAACATTGACTGGGGTGACTCCATTAACAATACCAATGGTAATGCACTCTTCAGTTGGTTACAGCACAATATTCTTAGCTTCACAAGGTTATCGGACTTAACACCTTCTTATCCTAACGGTTCGTCTTTTCTTGACCACTTCCTAATCAGCTCAAATCTTTTAAACTCCACAAATCCAAATTTCAGAATTTCCAGTCTTCCTACTTTTTCCGATCATTTTCCTCTTAAATTGCATATTAAATTCACTGACTTTGAGTTTTTTCTCCATTCCCCCCATTTTTTCACCTCCTTCAGAAGAACCAATTGGGATACGTTTAGAAATGATTTCGTTAATGAAATAATAAATCATTTTCCTCCCTCTTGTAGAAATTTAAGTAATCACGAAATTGATGCTTTCATAACACTGTTTTCTAATTCTTTAAATTCATTGGTTGCGCTTCATTCTGAAAGAATTGTTAGAGAAAATAATAAAATTATTATTTCTGACAATATAAAATATTTGTTCACAATCAAGCATCGTTGGCAGAGGGATTTGAAGCGTATTTATCATAGTAATTTTAACCGTTCAACTCCAAGCTACTTACTCCTGTCTAAGCAAATTCAACTGTTGAGCATTATTATTAAAAAACAAGTACAAATTGAACAGTCCAAAATTTTTAGCGATAAACTGAGAAAGATTGTGCCAGGCCCAAGGGCTCATAAACAAATCTATAGTTTAATAGGAGCTAAAAAAAAATCATTAGCAAAAAACCTTTCAGTTAACGGCGTCGATATTGAAAATAATGATGAAAAACTGCAATATCTGCTAGCTCATTTTTCGAATATTTACAGGGGTTGTCCTCCTGGCAGGGACATTTCTTATATAGAAAATACACTAACAAATATTTTTGCTCAATCTCCACAAAGCATCCATATTTTTAGTAATGTTTTAAGTGCACTCAATGCATGCCACCTTCCTAAGTTGACTTATTTGGACGGAGTTTTTTCTTGTGTTGTTGAACTGAATAGCAAAAGGTCTTCTGGACTAGACGACATATCTAATTTCTTAATTAAAAGACTTCCTATGAAAGCTTTTGAATATATTACAATTGTTTTTAATAATTGTTTAAATAATTCATATTTTCCTGACGCGTGGAAAGTCTCTAAGATTATTCCTATTCAAAAAAAGTCAAACAGCTTTGAGTTAAATAACCTGAGACCAATTTCTTTGTTGTCTAATCTAGGAAAGCTTTTTGAAAACGTTATTCACAAAATTATGGACGTCGGGCTAGATCCATCTTATATACCAAATTTGCAGTTTGGTTTTAAAAAAGGTCACTCAACAGTTGATGCTTTATTGAAATTTCAAAATGATATAGTTTCTAACTTGCGTAATCGTTGTTGTACCGTTGCAATTTCTTTAGACATTGAAAAGGCTTTTGATCACGCATATCATAACGGAATTCTTTTTAAAATGTTTCAAATTGGTTTCGATCCCTCAACTATTAAATTATTCAAGAGTTTCTTTGTCAACAGAAAGTTTTGCGTTCTTTTTAATGGATTGCTTTCGGATATTGGTGACATAAGTTGTGGAGTCCCTCAGGGCTCCATCTTGGCTCCTCATCTTTTCAATATTTTAATGTACGATTTCCCACATTTTGGGCCTAATTCGACGGGTCTTTTGTATGCTGACGACTCTCTTCTCTACTCTCACCATGAGTCCCCTAGGATGGCGTTAGATCAGACTGTGCAACATTTGCAAATCGTTCGACGTTTTTACGAGGACTGGGGTATTAAAGTTAATGCATCTAAAAGTGAAGCCATTTGCATCAGGAATGCTTCAGGGAGATGTAAGTCGTTTGTAGTGCCTGAAAGCAAAACTTTACAATACGCTTTGAATGGGTCTGAGATTCCTTTCAAGGATACCATTAAATATCTTGGCATTAATTTTTACAGTCTTCTGAAATTTAACAAACATGCAAGAATTGTACTGAAAAAAGCCTACAGAATTTTGGCTACTTTTTCGAGTGTTTTTTGGAATAGAAATTTACCAAAGAAAACAAAACTTTTGTTGTATAAAACCTGTATTAGACCTGTTATCTTGTATGGCTTTCCCATTTGGTTTAACGTTTCTCCAACTGTCATTAGAGAATTTGAAATTTTGGAACGCAAGGTCTTACGTCATTGTATTGGAAAGTATTTCCAATCGCCTACAAAACGTTACTCGAATCGTTTCGTTTATTCGGAAGCTAAAGTATGTCCAATTGGCCTTTACGTGTCAGATATTCTGCATAGATTTGTAAATAGAACGTCTTGCCATGATAACGATTGCATTCTTGACATCTTCAACCAACAAAGAGTCTTTAGCTGGTCAAATTTAAGGTATTTATCACCTATTGGCTTCGTTAACGAAGCTCCTGCTAATTTTGATTTAAATGTGTCACTTTGTCACAATTTTTATAAAAATACAGTTCCTGATTCTCATAGAGGTTAGCACTCAAATGTGTCTAAAAGGTTTGTTCTCTCTTTTTTGTTTTTGTATTAATTTTTTATTATTGTTTTCTTTATTTTAATTTACTTAGAGCATAAGTTAGCATTAAGTTAACATTAAGTTAGCATTAAGATCTAATCTAGGTTAGGAGATATACATCTCAATATATGTCAGCTCCGGGAGCAAGAGCGTTTAATGTTCACGTTATTGTTTTCTTCAATGTTCTCTTCTTATTAATAAGTATGATACTGCTGTACACATATGTTTTTAAGATAATACATTATAGTCTTTAATTTTTGTCCACAATTGTAATTCGAATTTTGTCAACTTATAATGTTGTTGAAAAAAAGGCTCAATAAATTTCAATTTCAATTTCAATTTATTAATTCCGCGATTAAAACAAATTTGCGGTGAAAAAGCAAGCAGCTGAAAATATCCTTTTTACTGATGAAAAAATTTTTAGTGTGGAAGAAGTTTTCCATAAGAAAAACGATAAGATCTATGCAAGGAAATCTAAGCTAGAGATAATGTTCCAATCCCATAAAGGCGTCACTTCTTTGCATTTCTGTGAAAAAGGTGTCAAAACTGGTACAAAGGTTTGATGTCTTAGGTACAAATAAGACGTCTTGGAAGGCGTGATGATGGACGTGACCAATAACCTCTTTAGTAGAGAACGTTGGTATATCGATAGTAAAACTATATATCAAGAAGTTTTCGAAAGCTTATTTTTCTTCACATTAAACATACTAAACATTTTCCAATAGTTTTTTATACGAAATATAAACTAAACTAACTAACTATAATAGCTAAATGAGAAAGCGCCTATATGCTTTGATAATTAAAAGAAAGCGGTGACCACCAGAACAACGCAAACAAACAAAGAGACAGAGGCATAGAGAGAGTGAGAGAGAGAGACAAGACAACAACCATCTAAAATGCATGGTTAACACAAAACGGCAAATACAAAGCTGAGGGCTCTGCTTACAAAAGCAGACGCAACGCAGCGAGCGGATCTGCTACATTTTTAGCGATTTAGCTAAAACAACGATTTAGCTTAGCGAATGATTTTTAGCAGCCACGTTCAAAGAGTATTAATAGATAAAGAGATTTCACGAGACCAATGATGCTATCAACATTCAGTTTGAATGAGTCGAGTTAAGCTCAGGTCGAAAAACTGGTCGATATCGCGGTCGATCACTTTGGCAGCGAACTGAAGCTCGTAGCAAAGCAAAATTGAATGATCTACTAAGGAGCGAGTGGTTCGGAAGATCTTTTTTAATGAGTATGAAGCGATCGGAAGATCGACTTTCCGTCTGTTATTTTGCACTAACAATGCAAGCGAATATGCGTAAGAAGAGGTCGATCCAACACTCGTATGCAACGTAAAGTGTAAAAGAAAGAATCGATCAATTTGTGGAGTACAGCGGACAATGAGAAGAACGGTGCGATTCTTCTTCTTTTGCTTCTCTTACACTAACAAAGCATGTGCAGCCGTCCGTCCGTCTGGAATCGTTTTAAATTTTGCATTTTATGGTTTTTGAAAGAAATTTTGCTTTTCGTAGCTTTGTTCTGCTTCTTTTTCGATGCCCAAGCTTTGTAAAGCGCTGGCATGATTTACATTCCAAGCATAGCGTGCTGCTGAAGAATTTGTATTTCGACAGAAGATCTATTTAGTCGGCATATCAACAAATTGAATACGTTATACGAGTAACACTAAAATATTAATGGAAGCAAACTTATGGAAATATTTATATTATATGTCTGTGGTAATACAAGGTATAATTTGAAATAAATCTACTATGTACAGCCTAATAGCCCCGATGTCATTAGTAATACTTATTAAACATTATTTTACAACACTTATTAAGTAACATTATGTAAACTACCATACATATAAAGGGTCCGCCATCTAACGTTTTTTTTCAACTAGTGCTTATTTCGTGAATGGTAACACTTAGCTCATGTCTGATTTGACAGATAATTAGTTTTATCCTTCCGATGAACGAATATGGTTGTGTATACGCTTGAACTCGCTTCGCTAAGTGGGCCTGCGATCGACTTACAGAAGATGCCGATTTTGCCAAAAAAATCATCTTTTCAGATGAAGCTCATTTTGATCTTGGTGGGTATGTAAACAAGCAAAATTGTCGCATTTGGGGCACAGAAAACCCGCACGCATACATTGAAAAGCCGGTGCACCCAAAACGAGTCACTGATCGCATTATCAGCCGCAGAGCTGATGTCGTTTGGCCACCTCGGAGCTGCGATTTGACACCGTTGGACTATTATTTGTGGGGTGCCGTCAAAGATAAGTGTTACGCCGACAAGCCAGAGACAATTGACGCTGTAAAGGACAATATTCGTGAAGCCATTGGTGAAATACAACTGCACACAATCGATAATGTGCTCAAAAATTGGACCGATCGTGTAGGCTACTGCATGGCCAGCCGAGGCAGCCATTTGAATGAAATTATTTTCCATTATTAACCGGAAGGATTGTACTTTCAAATAAAAAAAGAAATTTGAGAAAATATTCAGTAGTTTTTTTTATAGCATTTAAAAAAAAAAAAAGTTATTTGGCGGACTCTGTATATGAAGCTAATTATTATTATTTATTATTATATAATTTTTCCAAAAGTATTATTAAAAAACTACAGTGAAACGCAACATTATTTGCAAAACCCCTCCGATAAATTTTTTTAATATATTCTTAAAACACGTTGTCATTTGTAAAGCTCTTTTTGAAGAAGTTGCCATGAGCCGCATTTGCAAGAAAAAGTTCTACAAGAATTACTTATACAAGAAAAGTATGAAAGAATTGAAAAGTGTTACTAATGACATCGGGGCTATTAGGCTGTACAGAGTAGATTTATTTCAAATTATACCTTGTATTACCACAGACATATAATATAAATATTTCCATAAGTTTGCTTCCATTAATATTTTAGTGTTACTCGTATAACGTATTCAATTTGTTGATATGCCGACTAAATAGATTTCTGTCGAAATACAAATTCTTCAGCAGCACGCTATGCTCGGAATGGAGATCATGCCAGCGCTTTGCAAAGCTTGGGCATCCAAAAAGAAGCAGAACAAAGGTACGAATAGCAAAATTTCTTTCAAAAACCATAAAATGCAAAATTTAAAACGATTCCAGACGGACGGACGGCTGCACATGGTTTGTTATTGTAAGACAAGCAAAAGAAGACAAATCGCACCGTTCTTCTCATGGCCCACTCTACTCCATAAATTGATCGATTCTTTCTTTCACACTTTACTTGGCATACGAGTGCTGGATAGATCTCTTCTTACGCATATTCGCTTGCATTGTTAGTGCAAAATAATAGAAGCAAAGTCGATCTTCCGAACCCCTCATACGCATTAAAAAAGATCTTCCGAACCACTCGCTCCTTAGTAGATCATTCAATTTTGCTTTGCTACGAGCGCAGGAGTCTTCAGTTCGCAGTCAAAGTGGTCGACCGCGATATCGACCAGTTTTTCGACCTGAGCTTAACTCGACTCATTCAAACTAAATGTTGATAGCATCATTGGTCTCGTGAAATCTCTTTATGTATTAATACTCTTTGCCACGT
Organism: Myopa testacea; assembly: GCA_949629155.1. Taxonomy (NCBI): domain Eukaryota; kingdom Metazoa; phylum Arthropoda; class Insecta; order Diptera; family Conopidae; genus Myopa; species Myopa testacea. Next base: position 34,397,654 of record OX451347.1, on the reverse strand, counting down.
TTTTCTTGGGTTTTCTTTATTGCTTCCATTTCTCTGCGTTTCTCTGTATGTTTGTTTGTTTGTTTTTGTTTTCTCAGTTGCTGACGTTTACGAACTGTGTTGGTAAAAAGTATGCCATCAGCTGAAGCAAACAAAGAAAAAAATAAAAACCAGAAAGAGTGTTAACTTCGGCCTGGCCAAAGTTCATATACCCTACACACTCGTGCTTAGAAATTAAGCGTGGCAATGGTGTATTTTTATTTTCCTTTTCAATCTCAAATAGCCTGTGATGAAAGACCAAATTTCATGAAAATATCTATATTCGTTCTTCAGCGGACCACACCCATTTGTGGTAGTGTTTTTTGGTCAGAGACAGCGGACTTCTGGACAAAATTTCAACCACAAATTTGTTCTACAAGCTGAGAAATTGAACTATAAGCATGGTTCTGTGGGAACCTCGCTCCGGTCAGTTACTGAGACCTGGCCTCACCGAGTAGGTGGGGTAATGGTCGAGTGTAAGCTGGACTGGTGCTTTTAATCAGCTTTATGAGACTAGTCACCGGACGCCCTGCCAACTCTGTCAGCCTCTCGATGTACTCCGCCCCCACACTGCGGAGGCGACGGTATGCAAGGGCTGGGCATTGGCAGAGCAGGTGGTGGATAGTCTCCTCCTCATCCACGTCGTCGCAGCATCTGCAGTGATCTACTCTGGTGCCCGGCTTCCACCTGGTCACCAAGCCCCTATGGGGCAGTGCCCTGTGATCACTCCTACTATCACCCTGAGTTGTTCTCTGGGCATTGAGAGTATCATCTTAGAGTTTCTTCGATTGAGCTCTGGCCATAGTGAGCGAGTGATAACGCAGTCCGGCCTGGTTTTCCAGGAGTGGTTGGTTATGTTTGCTACTATGGTGTCTATTGAATTTTTCTGGTTAGAGATAGGTGTCTTGACAGAGGAGTCTGCTTCTTCGGCCCCCAGTGAGGAGCCCGTTATAGGCAGGAGGTCTGCTCGCTCATTACCTTCGATGTTCGAGTGGCTTGGGACCCAGCAGGTCCTGACGATGTGGGTCCTCAGTTTCCTTCTGCATTTCAAGACAATCTCTGATTTTACCTCCGTCGAGCCTAGGGCTTTTATGGCAGCTTGACTGTCTACAAAGAAATTTATATCTGTTCCAGATACCCTTCCAGATTGATTCTGGGTATTCCCTCAAAGTCAATTCTCGGAAGAATGTAATCCGTTTCAGCGGCCAGGGTCATCCGAGAATTGGGGTTTCGTTGTTCTAGCGCGTGAAGTACGGTGGCGTGTCCAAAATGAGTCTCCTTGCAGAGATTGAGACCTCGTAGCCTGAGGAAGCTTTTCCCTGCTGAGCTCAAAATTAAGAGGTCTAAGGGAAGGAGATGCAACATCATTTCCTGCCCTTCCTGCGGTGTGCTTCTTGCCGCTCCGGTAATACTCATGGTTGCGCATCTTTGTACATTACAGAGAGGCTCGAGGTTGCTTTTCTGCTGGATTGCCGTCCACCACACCAGGCAACCATAGGTTAGGATTGGACGGACCACGGCCGTGTACAGCCAATGGGCAATGTACGGCGGCAGGCCCCAGGTCCTACCAATGGCCTTCTTGCACGTGTATAGGGCGTTCAGTCCTTTTTTCCTTCTTTCGGCTATGTTCTTCTTCCAGGAGAGTTTGTTGTCTAGAACTATGCCGAGATGTCTCACGTCATCAGACAGAGGAAGAATATGGCCATTCAGGCTTGGTCTTCTAAAGTCTGGTATTTTATACTTCCTAGTGAAAAGGACAAGTTCGGTCTTTGAAGCATTGATGCTAAGGCCATTCTTGTCTGCCCACCTTGAAGTTTTTCCAAGTGCTTGTGGCATTAGCTCGCTCATGGTACTGAGGAATTTCCCCGGTATTAGTAGGGCTAGATCGTCGGCGTATGCTGTTGCCCTGACCCCCGTACCTTGAAATTCTCTTAGCAATTCGTCTACCACTATGAGCCACAACAGAGGGGAGAGAACTCCCCCCTGAGGTGTTCCACGTGTGACGTTTTTGCGGCAGTTGCTTGCACCCATGGCTGCATTGATATTTCTGCTTTCCAGCATGTAACCAATCCAGTCACTAATGGTGCGGGGCACTTCAAAGTATTTCAGGGCTTCACTGATCGCTCTCGGGTTGACATTGTTGAATACCCCCTCTATGTCAAGGAATGCCCCTAGGGTAAACTCTTTTACCTGGAGGGACCTCTCTCTCTCTCTCGACACAGCCGGTGTGTGATCTTGTTTCTGATAAACAGGTCCACCAGCCTCTCCAAAGTCTTTAGTAGGAATGACGAGAGGGAGATGGGCCTGAAGTCCTTAGCGGAGCTGTGGGAGGGTCTGCCTGCCTTAGGTAGGAATAGAACCCTTACTTCCCTCCACTCCTTTGGGATGTACCTCCTTGTGAGGCATTCTTTAAATATATCGGCGAGCATTGGTAAAATAGCGGATATGGATCTCTGAAGCATGGCCGGAATGATTCCATCTGGGCCCGCAGCTTTATAGGGCTGGAAGGATTCAACCGCCCAAGAGATCCTTTCCGCGTTTACTATGTAGTTTACTACTTCTCGTGACTCGTCAGTGTCGTTGTCGACCGCCGTCCGGATAGCTGAAGGCACGTCCGTAGCTCTGTCGGTACAACTTGGAAAGTGAGTGATGCACAAGAGTTCCAGAGGTTCGAGGCTGGATTGAGTCCACGAGCCGTTCGACCGCTGAATGCTGCTCGGTACTGCTCTTTCTCGAGAAAGCACTTTGCGAAGCCTTGCGGCCTCGTTGACTGCGCATATTGACTCGCAGTATGCCCTCCAGGAATCCCTTGATCGCTCTGGTTCTGCTTTTATAGGCTCTGAGCCCGGCTTTGTATAAAGCCCAGTCTGTGTCCTTGCCGCTTATGGTTGCTCTGTTGAAGAGCGATCTCGATGTTTTCCGCAGTGCCGATAGCTCTGAGGTCCACCAGGCCGGTTTGGCTTTTTTGCGTGGTCGGCTGATTGGACATGAGACATTAAAGGCACTGCGGAGTCCTTACGAGAGAAGTCTGACTAAGGAATCAGTGTTCTTGTTTTCTTCGCCTGGGGTGGCCTTGGACAGTCAGTTTTCTTGGAGTTTCGAAATGGTGGTTCTTCTGGTGGTTTCGTAGTCTTGATGTTGAAGAGTATCCTGGAATGATCAGAGAATGAGCATTCAGTGGATACTCTCCAACCCTCAATGGTGATGTCCCTATCGTTCTTCAGGGTTATGTCTAACACCTCTGACCTGTCCTTGTTGCGAAAAGTGGGTGTAGCCCCCCTATTACATATAACAAGGTCATAGTTTAATATAAACTCAAAGATTGACTCACCCCTTTTGTTGATATCTTGTCTTCCCCACTGAGTGTGATGACCGTTCGCATCGCATCCTATTACCAACCTCATCTTGCTTTTGTTGGCAAGGTTTGTTAGTTCCCGGACTTGATGCGTTCCTCGTATGGAAAGTATGCGGACGAGAGCAGGAACGAACCATCTTGCTTGGTCTCGCATACTACCGTCGTGAGATCAGGTGAGCTGTAATGAGGGAAAAGAAAGAATAGATGAATTTATATTCGCTATAAAATGTTTCTAATTGTTAAGCAATATTCGTGCCAAATTTGATTAAGATATCTCTATTCGTGCTCCTGAAATCAAGTTTTATTTAATTAGTGGGCGGACCATGTCCATTTTTGGTGATCTGTTTTGGTCAGAGATAGTGGACTTCTGGACAAAATTTCAATCGCAAATTCGTTCCACAAGCTGGGAAATTGAGCTATAAGCATGGATGAATTTATATTCACTATAAAAAGTAGGCGTGGTAATGTTCCGATTTTGCCCATTTTCAATACCGATGAGTTTCTAATGATAGACAATATTCGTGCCAAGTGTGAGGAAGATATCTCTATTCGTTCTCTTGTAATCGTGATTTCCACAGACAGACGGACGGACATGGCTAAATCGACTCAGGAGGTCACGCTGATCAATAATATATATACTTTTCTATACCTGTCACGCCTCCCTTAATGCATTACGAACGGAAGCAGTAAGTGAACATACCCTATTCACTTTGTGTGTAGGGTATAAAAAGAGGAAAAAAAAAAAGAAAAACGAAAAAGAAACACTTTTTGTCTAAAATATTATCCATATGAAAAATAAAAGAATTAATTAGAATTCAATTAAAAATTCAACAAATTTTAAATCAATTAAAAATTTAATACAAATTTTAAATGAAAAGAAAATCAATTATAAAACAAAATATACTATTATAAGGTATACGATGATAAATTATAATTATAGACCACTCACAAATATTATTATAAAATTTTATTTGTAGTTCATTTATTAGAATTTGCCAGGTTTTTTAGGTTTTCGACGATAGACAGACAGACTAGAGAACGATAGACCGATGAAGCAACAAACGAACAAGCGAACGAACGAACGAACAAAAGAACAAACGAAAAAAAGAATGAACGAAAGAACGAATAAAAAAAAAGTATCGAACGATATCCGGATGAATAACAACAAACGGACGGATGGATGATAGACAGACGGACAACCGGGCGAAAGAACGATACACAGATGATAGACGAAAGACGGATGGATAGACGGACAATCAGATTATGAATTGATAAACGATAGAAGGAAGGATAACAAATTGATAAATTGTAGGAGTATCTAACGTTTGATAACTCGACGGATGGAAAACTTATCGACAGACCAGCATTCTTCGTATCTTCGAAAATGGACAGAATGACAGGCAGAACAGAAGGGCATTAAAATCCGATAAATATACGGAACAATTTTCTTAGTGTCTAAATTTAGCGACGATCTTAAAAAAGCGGTTTAATGGTTAGAACTCTGCTCCAGCACACAAAGTTAAAACGACCCAATAGTGATTACGACAGAATATTCCAGCCTTTATTTCTCCCCAATCATGGCCTGCAAAGTTTGCAGACTCCGAAATTTGGAAAGTGTTGTAGATGACGTTGCAACAAGCATTTGTTTTTTTCACAAATTTTTTTCTGATTATTAAGTAGGAAATTTTTTTCTTACGAGTATTAGGTCGGCAAGAAAGTAATTTCGGTTTTTTTAATACAAATAAAACGATTTTTTTTAATATAAATAAAACGAGTTTTTTTATATACAAAATTGACTTCAATCAATCAAATATTCTCCGTTCTGTTCGATGACCGTTTGCCATCCTTCTGGTAACTTCATTATTTCCTGTTCATAAAACTTCTGGTTTTTACCAGCAAAAAACTCAACGAAGTTCGATTTGAGGTCATCATTATTAGCGTAGTTTTTACCATTTAAGAAATTTTGTAAACTTCGAAATAGATGATAATCTATCAAGGTCGGGGTTATATGGAGGATGTGACATAACTTCCCAACCAAGCTCCGATAATTTTGTTCGGGTTGTCTAAGATGTGTGAGTCCTAGCGTTATCGTGGTGGAACACGATTCCTGTGCGATTTGCCAATTCTGGCCTTTTCTTTTTGATTGCTTCCGCCAATTTCATCAGTTGTTGACACTAAACATCTGAGTTGATCGTTTGTCGGCGTGGAAGCAGCTCAAAATACACAACACCTTTGTGATCCCACCAAATTGACAGCATGATCTTCTTTTGATGCACTTCAGCTTTCGGTATGATTTGTGGCTTGGACCATGATCGTTCTCGATCAATGTTGTTGTAGGCGATCCATTTTTCGTCACCAGTAATTATCCGTTTCAAAAAAGGGTCGATTGAATTACGTTTGAAATGCATATCACATTGATTAGTTGTGTTAAATGAATTTCTTTCAAATCATGTGGAACCCAGATATCCAACGTATTCAGGAATCCAAGACATTTTATATGATTTTCGATCGTTGTGTGCGACACATTTAACATTTTTGCTATCTCTCGCTTCGTTATATGACGATTCGATTCAATTATGGCTTTAATTTTGTCATCAGCAGCTTCAGAAGCTTGAGTGAAAAATCTCCAGAAACGAAATTTCTTAAACCAATTCTGTAATGTGCGTTCTGTTAAGCAATCAGTACGATAAACTTCACATATCTCTCTGTGAGCCTTAGCCACTTTCTTGCCTTTACGAAAATAAAAAAGTAAGATCTCTCGAAAATGTTGATTTTTGCACTCCACAGTAAACTCAGTTGTAACACCGCTATGACCTTATCGATAAAATCTACTGATTATTATTTGTAGATGGGCGAGCTTCTACAGCTCTGACACTGCGGCTCATTCGGCCTATTGTACCGTCCCTGTATTGTTAGAGTGGTTGTTCCACCCCAGTTCTTCTTATGAATGTCAAAAGATTTGAATGGCTTACCTTAGCCAGCTCTGAGTGCTCCATTATCTCTTTCCCGAGGACTAACCTTCTGGTACTGTGAAAAGCCGGGCACTCAGAGACTAAGTGCAGGGACGACTCAACAGACTCCATGCAGAATCTGCAATGAGTCTCACTCGACAGCATCATCTTATTCAGATGGTGTCTCAAGTTGCAATGTACCGTGATGAATCCTACCAAGGTCTTAATACACTTCTTGTTCATACTCAAGTACTCGGCACGAGGGATTTAGAGCCTAGTGGAGAGTATTGTGGTAGGAACAGTTTTGTGCATTTCTGTCCTATGGTTTGTGCCCAGTATTTGTTTGACTCTACTAGTGCCCATTTTTGCATTATTTGTTTAAATAGGGATTCGCTTATTCCGAATGAAGGGTCTGGTCCAACAAAGGCCTCAGCCGACCCAGTCTTGGCCAGTCTATCAGCCTCTTCATTTCCGTCAAAGGCCCTGTGCGCCGATATCCAATGTAAGGTTACCCGGTTCCTCTTAGCTAGTTCGGATAGCATAGTTGCCGTTTCCAGTACCAGCTTTGATGTAATCACATAGGAATCCAAAGCTTTTAGTGCAGCCTGGCTGTCTGTGTAAATTACTATGTTTTTCTTTCGTGTGTGCTTGAGGGTCATAAGCCGAACACACTCGTTTATAGCCATGATTTCAGCTTGAAAGTTAGATTTCAGCTTGACAGAAGTTAGCCTGGACAGACTCACAGTGTGGCCCGTCTTGCTCGAGGCATCAAAGACACCGGATCCTGTGCCCTCGTCTGTCTTTGAGCCATGTGTGTACCGTACATAATCGTACGATGATACCTGATGACTATCTGCTTCCCAGGTTGATCTGGCTGGGATTACAGCTTTTACTTTTTTCTGGAAGCGATATACTGGTAGGGTTTCATCTAAGGGCATTCCAAACTCTTCAGTCTGTTCCAGAGTTTTGAGGATTGATAAGTGGCCTTTAGAATACCTTGGCCCAATTAACAATCCGTAGTGATACAGGCGATGCATGCTTAACTTTGCAACCATCTGTACATGTATGTGTAATGGGACCAGGCCTAATATGACGTTTAAGCTGGCGGTTGGTGTGGTTCGAATGCAACCCGTCATGCAGACGGCTACCAGTCTTTGCACTCTTTCCAACCAAATGGACAGTTCCTTTGTTTTCGTCCACCATACTAATGCCGCATATGTCACCACCGGTCTCACTATCAGTTGGTAAAGCGTTAGAATTGATTTGGGTTTGATCCCCCAATTCATTCCGCATATCCTCCTACAAATCCACAAGGCCTGGTTAGCCTTGTTTATTATGCGATCCATATGGGGATTCCATGATAATTTACTGTCAAGGATCACACCTAGGTATTTCGCACACTTGGAGAATGGTATTGTTTCTCCATATAGATTAGGTTCTTTTAGACCGACTAGTTTCCGTCTATAGGTAAAAGGCACAATAACTGTCTTTTTCGGGTTTACAGAGAGTTGAGCTCTAGTACACCATCTCTGTACTTCAATTAGTGCCATCTGGAGGATCTCCGATATGGTTTCCTCGAATCTCCCTCTGACGATGACTGCTATATCGTCTGCATACCCAATGGCGTGAATTCCCAACGACTTTAGCGTCTTGAAGAGATCATCCACTACCATTGACCATAGGAGGGGGGATAGCACTCCACCTTGTGGACAACCCATCGTGGTAATCGCTGACAGGGTCACATCGTCGATTTCCGACTTTATGATCCTGCCGCGGAACATGTTTTCTATCCATCTCACCACAGTGGGTGGTACCCTAAAGTTAGAGAGAGCGGTGCCTATGGATTCATAGGACGTGTTATTGAAGGCTCCTTCAATATCCAGGAAAGCAATCACACAAATCTCCTTGGAGGATATTGCTCCTTCAATTTTCGTCACCACTTCATTTAGCGCCGTCTCCGTAGATTTCCCTTTAGCATAAGCATGTTGCTCATTAGATAGGGACCTGTATCGTACTATATCACTTCTGATAAACTTATCGATTAGTTTTACTAGTCCTTTTAAAACGAAGGACATTAGGCTTATTGGGCGGAAAGATTTCGGGTTATGTCCGTCATTCCTGCCTGTTTTCGGTAAGTATCTAACCAATACTGTTCTCCAAGCTGATGGGATGTGACCATAACCAAGACTACAGCTATAGATTTTGTGTAAAATTGGTGCCAAAGTATCGGCTCCATATTGTAGCAGTGCTGGGAAGTTGCCGTCTTCCCCAGGCGATTTAAACGGCTTGAAGGAAGAGGTGGCCCACCTCACTGCATGTCTGCTACAGATTCGATTCCCTACTCTCCAATCCTCCCTGGATGGTTGACTAGCTCGCCCTCCAAGAGAGTGATTGGGCTGTTTCAGAATGTCTGAATTCGGGAAATGTGTGCTGAGCAGAATTTCCAGGCTCTCCCTCTTGTCGAGAGTAAAGCCGCCACCATTTTTGGACAGTGTACCAATCGGGGTGGCTCTATCATTAGCCAGAATCTTTATCAGACGGCATCCTGACTGGACATCTGCGATCTTGCCACAGAACTGTCTGAAAGATTCCTTCTTGGCTTTTCTGATTTCCTTATTGTACTCAGGGCTGCCGAGTAATTGGGCCAATCGTTGTTTCGTTTGGCCCTATTAAACAGCTTCCTAACTTTCTTTCTAAGGTTTGCTAAATGCCCATTCCACCATGGTGTTTTTCTGTCTCTTGGTCTTGAGCGGGCAGTTGTCCTCATAGGCTGACATAATGGAGCGGCCAACGATATTCGTTGCTAGCTCCAATTTGTTTATAGTGTCAACTCTTGAGGGTATTATATCGACGACTAGATTATTTAACCGTTCGCTATATGCTTCCCAGTTCGTATTCTTTTTCAGTCGATATGGGGTTACTCTTATTCCACTGGCATGGCTGAGCTCAAACCGAATTTGTCTATGATCAGACATAGACGGCTCGTCTGATACCAGCCAGTTATATACGAGATTAGAGTGAGTGTTGGAGGTAATTGTCAAGTCAACTACTTCTCTCCTATTTATTGTGATAAAGGTCGGTCTGTTTCCTATATTACAAATACTTAAACTATAACAGTTTATAAATTCTAAGAGTAACTCATCCCTGCTGTTAACATCGGTGCTGCCCCAGATGGTGTGGTGGGCGTTGGCGTCGCAGCCAAGAACGACATCCGTCTTGGTTCTCCTGTCATAATCCACCAGCTTCACCACTTCGTCAGGGGGTCAATCGGGATTATCACCAGCGAAATACGCCGATGCCACGATTACCTCCCTGGGTCCGATCCTCACCTTTGCCGCAGTCAAATCCATTATCAGGAACTCTATCAAAGGAAAGAAATTAATATTATTATTAAAAAGAATGCAGGTTCTTGGTCTGCTTGTTGCCGCATACAAACACTTACCTGTTGGCAGCGAGTTGTGGTTTAGGCATGTTGTGTGGTTTAGGGAGACAGAGACAACCGACAGAGCACCAGCAACCCCAGCGTAGGAGGGAACGTTTGGCCGGTTCTTTTTACTGGGCTCTGCCGGGCTGTCACCGTCGGAGCGTTTCCTTTTGGAGACCATGGGCCCGACGGTTTCAGCGTTGTCGGAAGGTCCCTCTAGGACTTTGTGGTGTGCCATCCGCCATAAGAGCACGAAGCTTCTTCCGCTGAGCTGTTCTCAAACGTTTCCGTTTGATACTGAGCTTGCCGACATCCAAGCCCTTCACGATTTCATCGTCAGAGGCGATGACGCTTCTGGCGTTGTCGTCCGTTAGGGTGGCATCGGCAGATGTGACGGATGATTCGTCACTGCATAATTAAGAACGTGTGTACCGTTCTGCAGTTTCAGCCCCCACGGAACGTACTATCCGTTCCACGGGGGTGAGGTTTTCAGCCGCAGGCTGATTGAAGGGTACAGATGTGGTCTGTTCCCCTTCGTTGGTTAGGATTTGGTTTTCTTTTGTTTCATTCATTTGGTTCCCACGAGTGCAGGGGAAAAGAGGTCGATCCACGCAGAGCCCATGTTGCGTGGACAAGGCTGATTAAAAGCGGAGGTCGCCAGGTATCCGCAGTCCGCCGTTAACGACTGGGCTATTTAGGGGTCCCCAGCCTGGTCGGTCATCGGCACAGTACGGTTGACACCTTGACCCAACCCCTGGTTGAATTTTTGTTTTCGGTGTCTCACCAGGGAACCATTCAGTCCCGTGGGTCATTGATCTTACTTAAGCCCTCCCACCACGACAAGGTAAACAACCGAGGGAGAGAAAAAAAAATCTACTGATAGCGTGTTTATATACCTATCCAATGCAATATTGCCCATTTCATTCGGTTTAAATTTGATCCAGTTTTACAAAACCAGCAGAACAAAAATTTCATTCAGATTTTATTTTTTTGTCTTTGACTGAGAAACAAAATTGAAAAAAAAAAATAAACGCTTTTTACCAATACAATGATTTCTTGCTACCCAGTATTCCATGTTTAGTTAGCCATAGATATTTCAATTAGCAAATTAGATAAAATTTTAATATATATCTGTTCATACCAACATATTTTTATTTATATTTTATTTATTTTTCAATAATTGTGTGTAATTTAAAAATTATTCTGACACGGCGCTGCTGTCTCACCTTGACATTCTTTCCCACACCAAAAGTCGAGCGATCGCATTTCCACGATGTTCCCACAGCCAAATCGAGCGATCGCATTTTTGCAACGGTCACACAATATTCATTCCCATACGCGTCAGCTATTTTGTCGAGCACGAGTTCTCACGCGTGCATTAATCACAGGTCAGCAGCAGCGCCGTCAGCAGCGCCGTCAGCAGCGCCGTCATCAGCGCTGTCATCAATGTTATTATAAAATACCCAAATTTATGGTAATAAAATTTAGTATCAATTCAGAACTCAAAACACAATCAACAAGTTTCTTTTCTCAAGGATTAACTAGTTTGTACTAGTTACTCCAAAAAACCAATTTTCCTTTTCTCGAAGATTAACTAGTTTTGTACTAGGTACTCCAAAACCCAATTTTTCTCTTCCAAGGATTAACTAGTTTTGTACTAGTTACTTCGAAAACAAAAGGAATTAATCGGTTTTGTACCGATTAAACTCCATATACATATCACGTCAAAAGAGGCGTGATCATATTTGGTGACCCCGACGTGATCAGGGCACTTGGAAAAAAAAAAAACCTGTGAAACGTCTCACGTTTTGTTTTGTGCACCAAGCACAACCTAATCACTATGGAATCGTTTTCCGAATTGGTGGAAGCTCAACTAACAGCAGGAAATGAGGTTCAGCAACTGATCCGCAATGTCAACAAGGACTCGGCTGATCGAAAAAGGAATGCATCGTACTTCAAGGAGCGTCTAGATCGTCTGCAGAGCATCTGGGGGCGCTTCGAAGAAACAGATTCCCAAATACGCGCCATACCAGAGCCTCCGTTAGATAACCAATACTTCACGAAGGATTATTATCACCAGATAATGACTTTGGTAGATACATCCGTACAACGTTTTAATGACGAAATTCAAAAACTGGAATTAGGTCACTCTAATCTGGGAGCCGTTGCCAAGACCACTCAAGAAATTCCAGCCACCAGGACCCAGCAACCCAAAAAGGACAACAAGGAAGTCGGAACAAAGGCATCTCCAGCGTACGCCCTGATTCGAAAACAGCGAGCAATCATTGGCTCGTTACAACGATTACTCATGGGCACGACCAAAGACGCTGCGCCAGAACAATTCCGGAATGCAATGGAGAAGCTTTGGACTCCAATCGAGGACGCCAACTTCACGCTTTGGGAGCTACATGACGACCCCACTTCCTTAGGATACGACATGAAAACATACATCCAACTTGAAGATCAGGTACGGCAACAGCGGGCACTTTTATCTCAACGCAATACAGCGGCTCCTGAAAGCACACCCAAAGCATCTAATGCGAATCTAAATACACCAACTTCACTGCAGCTTCCGAAAATTGAGCTTCCAATTTTTGATGGCGACTATTCGACATGGCGCCAGTTTTATGACCTATTCAATGAAATAATTCATAAGCAACAAATACCAAACTGCCAAAAGATATGGTATCTGAAGACAAGTTTAAAAGGCGAGGCCGAAAGATTATTGCGGCATATAACGATAACTGCTGAAAATTATGAGACAGCATGGGCAACACTGCAGGAACGATACAACAATCCACGTCAGTTAACAGCTACATTGTTACATAAATTGATCGATCAACCGTCTAGCTCACAGGAGCCTGCGTCGGCGAACTTCATAAAAGGCATGCATGACACCACCAAGGAGTGTCTACAATGTCTGGAAAACTTGGGCATATCAACACACAATTGGGATCCTATGCTTATACATATCTTGATAAGAAAAATGGATCGCACCACACATTCGGCGTTCGAACAATCGTTAAGCAACCCGAGAGAAGTCCCAAAACTATCCACATTCCTATCGTTTTTGGAAGCTCGGTTCCGTTCATTAGAAGCCGCAGGATTCAAACCAAAAGAAAAGATAGGCAATCACAAGGTATTTACCGCCGCCGTTGACAACACGAGCAAGGTTAAAAATTGTCAGCTGTGTAAACGCCAGGCACACCCGCTATACTTTTGCAATGACTTTAAAAAACTAAGTCCATCAAAACGGCTGCAATATGTGCAGAAACAAAGACTGTGCGTTAATTGCTTGCGGGCCGGACATATTGCTGCCGCCTGTCAATCGAGGACTTGCACAAGGTGTGCACGGAAACACAACACCATGCTTCACTTGGAGACCGTGGCTGCCAAACAATCTACAGACGCCACTCCTCCAACATCTGAAGTCATTCAACAAAATAGCAACAATACAGCACTAGCAGCCTGCCAGACAAAAGGACATGTGTTGCTTAGCACTGCGTTAGTTGAAGTACAGGACAATCAAGGAAACCCAGTAACTTGCCGAGCCATTTTGGATTGTGGGTCTCAAGCTAGTTACATAACAAAGAAACTAGCCTCCAAACTCCGCCTTCAGAAGAAGTACGACCCTCAACAAGTCAATGGCATTGGACAGTCAAGTCAGCGGTCTGAACATCGCATGACCATACGCGTATCATCGAAGCTCAATGCCTTCAATGTGAAATTGGAAGCCTTTATCTTGCCTCGAATAACTTCATCCGTGCCGTCACAGTTTCTAGACACCAGCAATTGGCCCATACCTGGTAACTTGCCACTGGCCGATCCGGAGTTCTACAAACCAGGACCAGTCGATCTACTCATAGGCAATGAAGTCTTTTACGAGCTATTAGTGATTGGGCAAATTAAACTCGGCAAGCAACTCCCAAGCCTTCAAAACACTACTTTTGGGTGGGTTCTCGGTGGAGTGGCCCTGGACAGCCCTGCTGCATCTACAACAATTTCAGCATCATCAACATTCTGCGGCGTAGGCACCAGCAATGATGAAAATCTACATGACCAAGTCAACAGATTTTGGCAGTTAGAAGAAATTGATGACAAGACAGCACCGCTTACCACGACAGAGAAGAAATGTGAAATGTTTTTCTCTCAAACAGTTCAGCGTCTACCTCAAGGCCGATTTTCTGTTCGACTACCGTTCGCCCAAAAACCAAACATATTAGGAGATTCCAGGACCGTGTCATTACAGCGGTTCTATTCTCTCGAACGCAGAATGCAAAAGGATCCAGCATTGCGCACCTCATACATCGAGTTTATGAGAGAATATGCAGCTTTGGGCCATATGAAAGTGTTCGAGTTGACTAAGATTTCTGCAGCACCACACTACTTCATCCCGCACCACTGCGTCATTAAACCCGAAAGCACATCGACCAAGCTTCGAGTGGTGTTTGATGCTTCCATGACTACATCATCAAACTATTCATTGAACGACATCCTCTTAACAGGTCCAAAATTGCAGCAAGAACTTTTTTCGGTGCTACTAAGATTCAGGATGCCACGATACGTGTTCACTGCCGATATAGAAAAGATGTATCGTCAAATCGAAGTAGACGAACGGGATCGGCCATTTCAATTAATCTGGTGGAGAGAAAATGCTCAAGATCCAGTCAAATGTTTTTCCCTCAACACTGTAACGTACGGAGTCAAATCTGCTCCATACCTAGCCATCAAATGCTTACGACATCTAGCCCTGCAACATCAAGCTACAAGACCTCAAGGAGCTGAGGCTATTAAAAATGATTTTTATGTGGATGACGTCATGTCAGGAGCAGACTCAATAGTCAAAGCTACCGCCATTCAAGAGCAAGTCATAAAAATTCTTGAAAGCGCAGGTTTCAAACTGAGAAAATGGTGTGTCAATCACCCTTCACTTTGGAACAACATTCCAGTACAAGAACGAGCTCTTCAAACGGAGATTGTTCAACGCGATGCAACAATCAAAACGCTTGGCATGATATGGAATCCAACGAGCGACGAATTTCACCTCCGCATCCAGACTACAGAAACAGCCAAGGGTACCAAACGACAAGTGCTCTCTGACATCGCTCATATTTTCGATCCTTTAGGGATTTTAAGCCCGATTATTATTAAGGCTAAAATCTTTCTTCAGCAATTGTGGACATTGAAATTGGATTGGGACTCCGCAGTGCCACATGAACTCCATACCTACTGGAACCAGTTCCGAATCCACCTAAAAGAGGTCGATATAGTCACAATACCGAGACAATTGTTCTCCGGAAAACATGTAATCTCCCAAGAAATGCACGTTTTTTGCGATGCTTCGGAGAAAGCATATGGCGCTGTCATAAACGGAAGAGCTCACCTGAACGATGGCAAAATTGTAGTTCGATGGTTATGCGCACGAAGTCGTGTTGCTCCCACCAAAACAATAAGCTTGCCGCGACTAGAACTCTGTGCAGCTCATTTAGGGGCAAAGCTGCTAGAACGAACAAGGAATGACCTCACATGGACAGACCCATGTTTTTTATGGTGCGATTCAGAAATTACCCTCGCATGGATTGCAGCAGAATCTGCATCATATCAAACGTTCGTAGCTAATCGAGTGGCGGCGATTCAAGAGCTCACAATCCAAAATCAATGGCGTTATGTTCCAACCAACCATAATCCAGCAGACCTTGTTTCCAGAGGACTTAACCCTCAGGACTTTAAATCAAACATGTTGTGGTTTTACGGGCCTTTATTTCTTCATGGGTCCTCATCCAAATGGCCAGAGAATCTTACCAATCCCGTGACTGAATTAGAAAGTCGAAAAAAGTTGACGCTCACCTCGCTGACGCCCAATTCGTCATGTGCTACCATAAACTTTCTCGATTCAGTTAAACATCGAAATTCCTTCGGGCTGCTCGTACGAATCAGTGCTTATGTCATGAGATTCATTACTAAGTGTCGCAAGTATCCAAGTCATGGAGTCAAGAGTCTTGCAGTGGATGAAATTGAGAACGCCACAACTATCATTCTGCGTGCAGTTCAACATTCCGAATTTAACATTGAAATCAGTCAAATACACCGGCACGGTTCCGTGACAAATAGTAGCAGCATCAGCAGCCTCAGTCCGTTCATAGATGATTCAGGTCTACTACGAGTTGGTGGCAGACTTCAGAATAGCGAACTTTCGTACGAATCAAAGCATCCAATTCTGCTACCCTACGGTCACTTAGTCACCAGAATGCTAATAACCGACATCCATATCACTAATTCTCACATTGGCCCTCAAGCATTGTTATCCATCACTCGCCAAAAATACTGGCCAATCAAGGGAAAAACAATTGCTCGGTCCATCGTTCAGAATTGCGTCCACTGCATCAGATCCAAACCAAAACTCCTGACGCAATTTATGGGATCACTGCCAGCTCAGCGAGTGCAACCAGCACGTCCCTTTATCAACGCTGGAGTGGACTTCTGCGGTCCGTTCCAAATACATTTCAAGGTACGCGGCAAACAGCCGAGAAAATGCTACGTTGCCATATTCTGTTGCTTCGCTACTAAGGCAGTACACATTGAGATAGTAAGCGATCTTACTACGGACGCCTTCCTCGGTGCACTCAAGCGTTTTACCAACAGACGAGGAAATTGTCGTCACATTCACTGTGACAATGCCACCAATTTTGTGGGTGCGAAAAATCAGCTTCAAGCATTATCTCAAAGTGTGCACAGTCAAGAAGCTCAAGAACGAATAAAAAGGTTTGGGTCAGAAAGAAGCATTGAATTCCACTTCTTCCCAAAATACCCAAATTTATGGTAATAAAATTTAGTATCAATTCAGAACTCAAAACACAATCAACAAGTTTCTTTTCTCAAGGATTAACTAGTTTGTACTAGTTACTCCAAAAAACCAATTTTCCTTTTCTCGAAGATTAACTAGTTTTGTACTAGGTACTCCAAAACCCAATTTTTCTCTTCCAAGGATTAACTAGTTTTGTACTAGTTACTTCGAAAACAAAAGGAATTAATCGGTTTTGTACCGATTAAACTCCATATACATATCACGTCAAAAGAGGCGTGATCAATATCTGTATAAGAACTTAAAATGAATTCTTAACGCAATTGTTGTGTTAATGATCCCAACAGTTTTTGCACCAAAGAAGAAAACAGTGATTTTTTAAAAGTACATAGCTTATTTTTCGGAGAGATTTTGGACACCAAGATGAATATTGGGCGCCGCATAGTTTTTGTAAATCTTGTGGGGAGTCTCTTTGATACTGGAGCCAAGGGGCTTTTGGCTTTGACATGGGCGGAGCCAAGAAATTATATTAATGATTGCTACTTTTTGCTGTGAATATAAAAGGCATGAACCGATTCAGAAAGCGCAATTGGTTTTATCCTAACATGCCATCGGCTAAATGGACACATATCGTACAACATCAGACATATATTTCTGTAAGAAAATAAATAATAACAGCTCTAATACAGAACTATGAGGGCTCCTAGCCAATTAGGCGCATAATAAGAGTAGAAATCATTCCGTTTAACTCTTTAATATCGATGAGAAAGATAAGACTCATTAATCTTATTGCACCGCTATAAAAGAAGAGCATTTTGCTGAATTTCTCACATAGCAGCCTATCGTTAACACTGTCGTCGTTGACACTATCGTTGACACGTCGTCATTGATTTTCAGCAGAGCAGTCGAGGAACTATGATTAATACGACAACCAGATTGCAACGGGTGTAGAATTTTGTGTCTTTCGAGATGATTACGAATTTGCCGATCATCAGCTGGAATTTTAGGAGATGACTTCTCAGCAATAGGAATGATAGTTGTCAATTTCCATAAACAAGGAAAAGATGACGTAGTGAATATATGATTAATAATATCAGTTAAAGGTGAAATAATGTAAGGCCAAATTATTTTAATGAACTCTATTGCACTCTATTGAACTCTATGCATTTCTGTAGTTTTTTAGAAGAGGATAAAGTTTATTCAAGAAAAAGGTATGCTTAGCGTTTCTAATTATTAGCGCAGTAGCATTGCGGGTCCTCTTATAATTATCCCAGTTGAACATGGTGGGACTTACCCCACTTGGAGCGCAACATATTTCTTTTCCGAATTTGGGTCAAAACACTATATATGAGTAACCCAATGGCAAGTTTGATTTATAACATTAATGGCTCGCATAGGTACCAATACCAAAGAATGAAGTAAAGACAATAATTTCACTAGAAATTAATAGTTTATCATCAACATGCGGTGCACTCCAACAATATAGCGTTGTAATCACGAAACGAAAAAGATGCTGGAATATTTCCAGTTTTTAATATGAAGTCAAAAGAACAGAAAATGTGGTCATGATTAGAATTTAAGTCCATCTGGGAATACAATAATAAAAGACTAGCATCAGATACAATAAAATATTCTAATAACGCTTGTTCCAGCTTATTAGATACAATAATAAAAGACTAGGATCAGATACAATAAAATATTCTATTATAATAAGCGGGGACAATCGTTATTAGAAAAGCGACTTGGGGTGGAATTATTAATAAAAGTGAGGTCAGATGCGTGAATGAGGTAAATAAATCTATCAGGTGTAGAATCCGTTACTAAAAGATTCACATCGAAATTCCTTGCAGTCACAAGTCAGGGAACTAGATTGAAGTTTTATGTGGGCTGTACACACAACCAACACGAGCTTTATTTCTGGGATCTGAAATCTTAAGATAAATACTTTCAATTTCATTGTCATCTAAAAGAATTGTCTAAAGAATTTCGAACTTATATGTAGATTTATCTTATTGGGTCTGAGAAAAAGTTCGTGGCGTTTTTCCGATAGGTGGGGTCAATTGCAAATAACTCTGGCAACACTGATCAATACCACTGAACGCTTATTGGAAATGTGACACTTCGACCGTAACTGTCAGTGTGCAAACAGCGAAACGTTTGAAAATGGAGAAAAATAATGAAAAATTGCGCTATATTTTGCAGTATTATTACGACAAAGGGAAAACGCTGCGCAGGCTTGTGAAAAAATGTGTGCTGTCTACGGTGAAGGTGCTTTATCACAATCTGCTGCGCGGAAATGGTTCGCTCGCTTTCGTTCTGGTATTTTAATGTAAAAGATGTGTCACGCTTTAGTCTTCCAATCAATGGAAAAGCTGATGAAATTCTTGAAAAGGATAAACATATCAACAAGATAATCATATCAGGGTAGCATATAGAGCTAGGCATTGACCACAAAACTAAAAACGACTACACAAGGCTGGCTACCAAAATAAGCTCTATATATGGGTTCCACATGAGTTGAGCGAGAAAAACATGATAGACAGAATTAACATCTGCAATGCGTTGCTGAAACGCAATGAAATCGAGTTTTTTCGAAACGTGTGATGAGAAATGAGTCACGTATGATAATCCGAACCGTCAAAAATCGTGGGCAAGGGATGGACAGCGGTCACAAACTTTCGTAAAGCCAGGATTGACGCTGAAGAAGGTGATGCTGTGTGTATGGTGGGACTGGAAAGGAATCGTCCACCATTAGCTACTTCCAGTTGGTCGAATCTCCAGTTGGTCCAGTCGATTCTCAACTCTATTGTGAACAATTAGAGTGATTACGCAATTGAAAGAAAACGGCCGGAATTGACTAATAGGGTAGGTGTTGTCTTCCACCATGACAACGCTCAACCACACACTTCTTTGATGACTCGTCCAGACATAGCAACCTCAGACTGCCACTTGTTCCGATCTCTGCAGAACTCTCTGAATGGAATTAAGCTGCTTTCAGAAGACGCCTGTGAAAATCACATCATTCAGTTTTTCAACCAGAAAGCATAGTTCTTCACCGATGGCATCATGGCTCTACCCGAAAAATGGCGAAACATTTTAGATAATAATGAAGCATATGTGGTTTAAATAAATTCATTTTCAGATTATAAGAAAACCAGTTGTATGAATATCATATATAGCAACACGATGTGGTGTTTAACATATCCTTGCGGTGAGGTTTATAATAAGGCAATTGAATATTGCCATCATTCAAATCACAGTGAAACCACGTCTCAGAAATACAGATAATATCTGTAGGAGAGCTCACACACACACATAGCCAACGTTGCATTGCGCTGGCTAGGTGGAGTAGCTCAAATTTTATTTAATAGTATTTAATTATTATTAGCGATCAGTATAAGAATTAGATTAAGAAATGTTCTTTACCAATTTGGCCACATTATCGTCGATAACCGATTTTATTTCCTGAAAAAGCTTCCTGAGCATGCTTTCGGGATGATTTTCCATATGTGCTTCAAGTTCCACAACAGTAAGCGCAGCAGTATTAACTCTCTCAAAGGCAAATCTTTAATAAGGAAAGAAGAATAGCGGAATAATTTTTTTTGCTTACTTATTCCCCATTAATTAAAAAAATACATTCACTAGTCATTCGGTAATTTCGGTAACCGGCCAGGTAAAAAAAAGGTAAGAGTGCCTCAGGGCACTGTTGGTGGTTTAGCTAAAAAACACGTTCAGTCATACATTACCATAAATTTCATTGTGGTGATAATTATGATAAAGATTTGTTTGCATTAGAACAACACAAATGAATATTGCATTTGGAGCAAACACATTGTGTTTGAGATTTTTTGCATAATTTGCACCACCGTTTTCCACCTTCTTTTCCTAGCCAGATTGGAAAATTACCGACTTCGTCGAAGCGAACATCATAAACTGGGTGTTTCGCTTTAATACCAATTGTACAGCATTCTCCTTGTGGATGAAGCCGCGCAGTCGTTTTCTGTCGGCTTGGACGACTACCGGTACGCTTTTTACTATATACTACAAG
Organism: Myopa testacea; assembly: GCA_949629155.1. NCBI lineage: Eukaryota > Metazoa > Arthropoda > Insecta > Diptera > Conopidae > Myopa > Myopa testacea. Next base: position 34,377,056 of record OX451347.1, on the reverse strand, counting down.
TCCTGCAGCAATGTCTTCGCGAAATTGGTTCATCAGAAACGTTGCTGGAATCGTTACATCTTTCGGCCTGTATGCGTCGATACAAAATGTAGGCATTTGTAGAAGCCATGTCATATGGTAAAATAGTCGAGGAATAGCGTCGGCCGTTTTTACTTTAATTTGATAACGCTTACTTTGATATTACCCCATCCATCAAATCTACACCACCCATATGGTTGTTGTACTCACGTATTATTTGTGGGCAATCGATTTCAATATACTTTTTTTCCTTACGATCATACCGTGTTCTTTTGGTAGTTTGAATGTTGGGATTTTCCCTTGTAAATGGCTTAGAACCAACATAAGTGGAAGCTAAGCGTACACCCTTATTATCTTTCCACAAAACAGTGGTGATGTCAATGCCAAAAATAGAAGCCATATATTCTGTACAGTAACCTCGTGGTTCATTTTTGAGGAAATTATCCGCAGGTAACTTGCAATTCTGAATTCGGTTGACGCGCACCGTGCCTAAACTATGAATACCTCTTTTTATTTGTTTCTTAGCCGATGTTTTTGGACAATTTTGAACTCCTGGGCTAATTTCACCGGGTACGTGGCTAGGATCATCATCACTACCAGTGAAATCAGCTTCCTCATCACTTTCAATGGAGTTCATCAGTTCTAGCACCTGCTCATCGCTCAAAGTGGATAGTTTTATATATTTCTGACTCTATATGCCAATTCTATGAATTTAAAGTAATTACGTGTACGTGAAAGATAATATACAAGAGGAACATAAATTTACACTGGAAACCCCAACAGTGCCTTGAGGCAAGCATTCGTTTTTCGTAGTAATTTCACAAATTATTACCTATTTTTAAAAACTTAATACATAAGATGAAAGTATATTACATTACCTTCTGAATAAAAAATATTTGACTTCGATTAGATGGATACAACTTTTATTAACTCACTTTTAAAAATCAAAATTTTCGTATACAATTTCACGTGATCACAGTAAAAATTTTTGCGCTGACTGCTTGACACATCGAAAACGAAACGTCAGAATGCTATGCAAATTTATGAAAACCGTTAGTAGTTTGTTACAGAAACTACCTTTCTAGATGCAACGGATATATATTTCAGTTTCGTAGCAATTTTGAATTTAGTGATGAGTGCCTTGAGGCACTCTTACCGTTTAGAGGGTTAATATTATGCGGTGACATTTGTTATTTCGAGACGGATTATAAGTAATAAGATTATATAGTGTATTTAACCAGTGTGGTTAAATTCAGCATAACAATCTTATTGACAAGAATCCGACAGCAAAAGAAAATTGTCCTTTATAAGAAATTTTGAAATCAATATGAGGTGAATGGGCATTGATAAATATGTATATCAATCAACTATAATAGATTTTTTAAATTTAGCCATTAAAAAATGTCATTGACTTCACTCATATTTCGCATTATATTATATTGAACGCATTGCATTGTGTCATTGGTCGCGAATCCAGCGGTCAATCTAATCCGTAATATCTCGTGGTATTTTCGTATTCAAAGCATGAGCTGACAGGATAAAGCTGTCATTACATTAATCTTCCTCCTCCGACTTTGTTATTAAGAATTTAAATTATGTGTCCAAGAACAACCACTCTTTTTAAACCCTACACCTTAAGGTTAAGGGTATATTCACTCAGAGTTGGGCACAACTAGTTAAATCGTTAACTAGTTATCGTTATAGTTAAAGTTAATTTAACTTCGTTACTTTCACAGACGCCTTCGTTATCGTTAAAGTAACGAAGTTACTTTGCAATCGTTAACGTTAAAGTAACGAAAGTAAGATCGTTGTTCTGATCGTTATCGTTAAAGTAGCGAAGTTACTTTGCAATCGTTAACGTTAAAGTAACGAAAGTAGGATCGTTGTTCTGATCGTTATCGTTAAAGTAACGAAAGTAAGATCGTTGTTCTGATCGTTTTCGTTAAAGTAGCGAAGTTACTTTGCAATCGTTAACGTTAAAGTAACGAAAGTAGGATCGTTGTTCTGATCGTTATCGTTAAAGTAGCGAAGTTACTTTGCAATCGTTAACGTTAAAGTAACGAAAGTAGGATCGTTGTTCTGATCGTTATCGTTAAAGTAGCGAAGTTACTTTGCAATCGTTAACGTTAAAGTAACGAAAGTAGGATCGTTGTTCTGATCGTTATCGTTAAAGTAACGAAAGTAAGATCGTTGTTCTGATCGTTTTCGTTAAAGTAGCGAAGTTACTTTGCAATCGTTAACGTTAAAGTAACGAAAGTAGGATCGTTGTTCTGATCGTTATCGTTAAAGTAGCGAAGTTACTTTGCAATCGTTAACGTTAAAGTAACGAAAGTAGGATCGTTGTTCTGATCGTTATCGTTAAAGTAGCGAAGTTACTTTGCAATCGTTAACGTTAAAGCAACGAAAGTAGGATCGTTGTTCTGATCGTTATCGTTAAAGTAGCGAAGTTACTTTGCAATCGTTAACGTTAAAGTAACGAAAGTAGGATCGTTGTTCTGATCGTTATCGTTAAAGTAGCGAAGTTACTTTGCAATCGTTAACGTTAAAGTAACGAAAGTAGGATCGTTGTTCTGATCGTTATCGTTAAAGTAGCGAAGTTACTTTGCAATCGTTAACGTTAAAGTAACGAAAGTAGGATCGTTGTTCTGATCGTTATCGTTAAAGTAACGAAAGTAAGATCGTTGTTCTGATCGTTTTCGTTAATGTAACGAAGTTACTTCGGGTCGTTAACGTTGAAGCAACGAAGTTGTTCTTGAACTAGTTAAAAGAACGAGTAACTAAAAACTTTAACGGCGTTACTATAATGAATCTTCGTTACTTTTGTAGATTTAGGGTATGTACCGTATAATAGGGTTCTGTGAAAGAAAAATTTTTGTTTTGCTAATCTATAGTAAAAATAACAAAACAGATTTTGGTCATTATATGCGGGAGGTGCACACAATATTATATAAAATTTAAATTTTACTACTTATTTAAAAATTAATTATTTAATTTAATTCTACATTTAATACTAAGTATTAGAGCTGAGCGATATTTCACGACTTGTGATTTTGTCACAGGTACACAAAATCACGAGTCACAGTTGCGATTGAAAACGCTCCGAACCTGTGACTCGCTGTCACAGGTACAGCGGAACGATATTTAACGAACTGTGATTTCATTGAAATGAAATCACGAGTCACAGTTTGCTGCTCTAGCGTTTCGTTATTGTTACAACGAGTTATTGTCCCAGCTAGAAGCAGTGATGCCCTTTTTTGTGCAATTTGTCGCAATCAGGGATTTCTTGTCCGGATTTTGTAGGATTACCTGTTTTACTCGATATTTTGCGATATTTGTACTATATTTTGGATACTACTGAAGACATGAACGAAAGTTGCTATGTGTAAATATCTAGGTAGGACTTGCTTTTTTCAACCTTAGACTATGATCATGCAGCTCAAATAAAAATTTTACAAATGCGTATTGTAAAATACGGAATGAACTTAATAACATTAATAACTTAACACTTTCAATACGATTTTGCCTTCATTATTTTGAAAAAATACAAATAAGATTTTGGTAATAAAATATTAATACAAGAATGTTTTTTGCATATAAAATATGTATATATCAGTAGTTTTAAGTACTTAAAATTGGTGTCTGTATTAATTCATACTTCTGTAAAATATGAATGCTTTTAAAGTTAACGAATAGCTTCACTTCGTTCCTATAGCAATAGCGAACCAAACCAAAGCAGATCTGAAATAATGCCGTTATTTTGAATGCATGTAGCACGTTTTTGCGCACTCATTTTATAGCGACTGCCTTGTCACGAGTCACGGGTTTTTATACCTGTGACAGTACTGTCACAGTCACAGGTCGGAGCTGCTCCGGAAAAATCACGGAATCGCTCACCTCTACTAAGTATACATAAGCAGTAAAATTTACAGCACAAAGGTGAAAACCGCATCGAAATCGGACCAGCCGTTTAAGAGTTAACTAACTCCAAAGGGACATGCGACTAATTAGAATTATATTAAATAATTAATTAACTACCTGAAATGATTGGATATTCCTTGTTTCTTTAAACTCCTTTATAACCCTTAAATCAACAAACTCAACAATAACAACACATGAATCTCCGCAGATGCCGAAAAATAAGTTGTTATTGTAATGCGATGCCGCCACACGGTCGCCGATACGAAAGGTACGAAAGAGAAATTGATAACATACAGTCAGCAATTGCTGGCTGAGCAGTTCATCTATACACCTACTCAGCGACAATTACAATAAATAATTAATTGTCTATCGATGACAAAATTTTATAAAAATCATCCACCACTTATCCGCACTTAATTATTTTCGTATTATGGTATATAAAATGAATGTATGTACGCACAAACAAATGTATACTTAGTATTAAATGGAGAATTAAATTAACAGCCTTATAATGTAAATAGTTTCAAGGCGTAAACGAAAACGAAACATATGTTTTTCATGAGTTTTGTTTTGTGCTTTTCGTCATTTTTCGTTTGTTTGACAATTGCGCATAATAAAACTCGAGTGAAATCCACTAAACGAAAAAATGCTTGTTATTGGTATTTTTACATGCTTTGCAGATTTTATCAGCTAAGCGAGCTATAATGGGTTGGCAGTTTCCAGGAAAAAAGTCGAGAAACCACGCGAAAGCAAGAAGGCTATAGTCCAGTGTATAATTGTTTGTATTTTGCAAGTTGTCGAATTGTATGTGTCGAATTTGTATGTGTATAGTGTTGTGTATAGTGTTGCCGACACGCATTTGCACTGAATTCTACCCGAAATCTTTGCGTTTCTAGAAATTACTTATAAAAATGCTTCAAATATTGTACACATGGCAACATTTTCTGTCTGCAATAAAGCGAATGTCTGCAATACGAACGAAAAGCTTATATTTTACTAGTTTGGCTCGTTTCGTTTTCATTTGTGTTTTCGTTTTCGTCTTGAAACTATTTACATTATAAGGCTGTAAATAATTAATTTTTAAATAAGTAGTAAAATTTAAATTTTATATAATATTGTGTGCACCTCCCGCAGATAATGATCAAAATCTGTTTTGTTATTTTTACTATAGATTAGCAAAACAAAAATTTTTCTTTCACAGAACCCTATTATACGGTACATACCCTAAATCTACAAAAGCAACGAAGATTAATTATAGTAACGCCGTTAAAGTTTTTAGTTAGTCGCTTTTTTAACTAGTTCAAGAGCAACGTTGCTTCAACGTTAAGGACCCAAACTAACTTCGTTGCATTAACGAAAACGATCAGAGTAACGATCTTACTTTCGTTACTTTAGCTATAACGATCAGAACATCGATCCTACTTTCGTTACTTTAACTTTAACGACCGCAAAGTAACTTCATTACTTTAACGATAACGATCAGAACAACGATCCTACTTTCGTTACTTTAACGTTAACGATTGTAAAGTAACTTCGCTACTTTAACGATAACGATCAGAACAACGATCCTACTTTCGTTACTTTAACGTTAACGATTGTAAAGTAACTTCGCTACTTTAACGATAACGATCAGAACAACGATCTTACTTTCGTTACTTTAACGTTAACGATTGCAAAGTAACTTCGTTACTTTAACGATAACGAAGGCGTCTGTGAAAGTAACGAAGTTAAATTAACTTTAACGAAAAGTAACTAGTTAATAACTTTGCCCAACTCTGTATTCACTTTGTCACGAAATGTGTAACGCATAGAAATGAAGAAGTTTTATTTCGGAACTGTTCCGATATTAAACTTGGAAGTTATTGAGGAAGAGTACAAGTCGTTGGAGCTTGATTGTCCAGCTAAAAACAGACAATCGGCACAATGGTTCGATAAAAAACAGAACCACAAGAAGCTGTGAAAGATGCCTTTTCAGATTTCACTGCCTCTCGCCCCGCAGACTTCTTCGCTACAGGCATAAAAAAGTTACCATTAAAATGGCAAAACACCATCGATAGCTTAGGCGCATATTTTGTATAATCTTATTGTTTCTTATTGAAGATCAAATAAACTACATTTTCATTTCGAAATCGGACATTTCATACTTAATGACCTAATATTATGGAGTTTAGCAATTTTGAACAGTTTTTGCATCATAGTTAAAGTTGTAATTTATGACCAAGGGTTCTCTAACAAGAAGTGATTCTTGGAATTGGTAGTTATAATACTTAAAAGAAACCCAATTTTGTTTATAATGAACGTAAAATCTTCTGTGTATATGAGTTTTCACATCTAATCAAATCATTAATTATCAATGTGACCTGACAACACGAAATGGAGTTCTTAGTTTTAAAGTAGTAAACTATGGAAAATAGAGTGCAAATCTAATACAAAAATGTGTCTTAAACTCACAAGCCAGCACATATTTCCTAACTCTTTCGAAAGAATAAAAGTAAAGCTAGCCACCAAAATTTTTAGTAGGCCTGTTCAAGCAACAATTAAAACTATGTATGTTTGATACTGTAGGCTTTAAAAGTTGCACAAAAGAAGTTTTTTTATCTACGGCATGCTTCATAGTATTGATAAAATATTTGACTGCCTATATAGTGGTTCGCTATCTTCAAAGAATTGTTATAAGTCTGCAGTTCAACTTAACAGTCCATCACACGAATATATAAAATACTTCCTTGAACGCTGCCTTAAACGCTGTATTGCAATTAGTAGACGAGCTATTTAAAAAAAGTCCCAAATATTTTTTTAATGACAAGAGCATTAAACCCAGATAAGCTCGAAAATAAGTTCTCGGTTCTACGACAAAAAGGTGGAAATAATGTGAACCCCTCAGTTGCTGATATAAACACTTTATTGGGATGCTTAATGTCTGCAAATATTGGGCAGTTGAGCTCTCATAGCAATTGTGAAGAGCTGAATGATAACACATTTGAAACGTGGTATAGACTTAGCTGATACAAATAATGAAGAAATGATTCCAAACGCAAACTCTGAAATAGATAGTAATAAAGAAATCACTGATGATTTCACATTGAATGATGACTTTTCGATTTGACGTCTTTAAGATACTTTATAGGTTATATCGTCTACGAAATGATACCGAAAATTAACTGTGCCAAATTAACACATGCCAAATTTGAAATCACTCACTGATCGCGTATGCACTAATTAGTATGTCTGCCAAGTTTCTTTCCAAAATTCGAAAAAAATTAAGTCAGGAGAATTCGGGTTAATACGATATTGAAATAATTTTTTGTTTTCGCAAGTGTTAATGGACAAATTTTGCTACATGCTCTTTTTTATTTATTTATTACAATTTACAAATATTTTGTAATAAATTGGCCACATTCCATGATTCTCTTAGAATCATCTCTTAGACTTGGAGACGGCGAATAATCTTCCTGAACTCAGCCGACGATTTTAGAGCCTACGAGGAAATGGCTACACATTTGTCAAGGAAGCGCGAAGATTAACTAATTTTTCACATAAAGTTAAGCTCCTACGAGTTATTCTGAAACTATTTTTAAATGAACGCTTAATTCATATTAAGAACACATTCTACGTTTCCCAGAAACGTCCATGGCTTTCCTGTTATAATGGAACCAGTATTATTTAGTGTGCACCTGTGCATTTGTAAGGTTGGAAAGATCAATGGTCTCATTGAAAAAGTACACAGGTCTTTGTTATTTAATGGTCAATATGTCACAAATTATGAACTTAGGATATTTTTTTAAGTAAATTAAATATTATTTTTTCTTATACAATTCCATTAAAAATTATTAAAAAAAGATTAAAAAAACTCTTCGAAATAAATTTTATGGAACTGAGTTCTACTGATATATATACTGATATACACAATTCAAAATACGGTAAATCAGATTTCCACTTTTTTCAAACCAGCTTTGATCTAAGTAATATCTCCCTGAATTTTTGCTTATTTAATAATATTGTGGTTTTATTAAATTTTGGTACTTTAACATTAAATAATAAAGATCTTGTTGAATTGATTTCTTTATTGAGTAACTTTTAAAAGTCTGATTTTTATGGTATTAGTTATTTTATTATAAAGAAATGTGGAAATTTGAGTTTTTGTGCTCTGATTAGGACTATAATCTTCTTTCTTTTAATTTCCATTCTTTAATTGATTAAAGGTAAATATCACATGTTCTACTATTTTTAAACCAGAAACGCCGTTAATAACAAAGTTAATAAATATGAGTATAAACGAAGCCAGAATCCCTAAAGTTCTCAAAATCACGGTAGTCCATCCGATACACAAAAATGGAACCAAAAGTGACTGCTGTAATTACAGACCCATAGCCATACTATCTGCAATAGAAAAAATTCTGGAAGAAGTAGTAGATAGAAGATTAACAGATTTCATTACTAAATTGAAAATAATTCACGAATACCAGTTCGGCTTTCAGAAAGGAAAAAACATAAATAAACTTCTGGGGTACTTGGCCAGCTTGCTCAATGAAAACGTAAGCAAGAATTACCACAACCTTGTTCTTTTTCTAGACTTCACAAAAGCATTTGACACGTTGTCTCACGAAAAACTGATTACATCACTTCAAAACTGTGGAGTACGTGGTGACACTATGCAATGGTTTGTAGATTACCTCCGTTTTAGGACATACCGAGTCAAAGTCGAGAACTGCATAAGTGATGAAGTGCCAATAGCACATGGGGTCCCCCAAGAGTCAAAGTTAGGACCCATTCTTTATATATTGTATACTAACGATATGCTTAACACATTAAGAAGCAGTAGAACTTTCGCTTACGCAGACGATACAGCAATCGTTGTTTCGCACAAATACATAGATGCTGCAACCAAAATATTGCAGAAAGAGCTGAATACAGTTACCAGATGGTGCCACGACAATGGCCTTAAAATAAATGTCAACTAAACTAAGCTTCTACATATAAGACAACCGAATATTTTATACCAAAATATAGAAATTAAATTCCACAACTACGATTGCTTACACGCGAATAGATCAACAGACCCACAGATCAACAACAACGACGATTCCTGCGTAGCAACAATAGAACAAGTGGCAACTTTTAAATACTTGGGAGTAATTGTTGACCATCAATTAAAGTGGTATGAATACATAGAATACGTGAGAAAGAAATTACGCAGAACTTCGTATATGCTGTACCATCTAAACAACTGCAGCGATAAAAGAGTGTTAAGACAGGCGTATTTTGCTCTCTGTGAGTCTTATATAAGACATGGAATAACCGCATGGGGCACATCGCCTTATATTAAGTCTCTGCAAAGGAGCCAAAATATGATCACAAGAATCCTGAACGGAACAGCAGCAAATACCGACAATCTAAACCCTACCAAGTATACTAATCAAGTATACTTAATGAATTTTATGATAATCCAAACTACAGAGTGCCGATTAACCACCAACACGAGACACGAATGAGAACCGAAGGAAGATACCAGATCGCAAGATTCTCAAACAATTACGGCGCCCGCATACTTGAAGTAGTAGTACCAAAAATACTCAACACCCTTCCAATAACCCTACTTAATTTAACTAATACTATAACAAGAAAAAAAAAACTAAAACACCATTTCCTCAACTACGCAAACAACGATTCCATAAGCTGATTACACATATCAACACGACAAATGCAAGAAGCAAAATCATAAAGATACCAATTACGAGTATAACAACAGATAATATTACTACTACACCTCATATATCTACATATCTCTTATTTTTACATGGTGTTAATTTGATTATTGTATTATATCTATTGATTCTGTTACACTATCTCATTTCACTTCAGCTATTATATAATTAATATTTGCTTCTTAATCAATCTCGAAATTATAATTAAATCTAATATATATCCTGCAGACAAGCCCACAAAGCTTCGCGGGATTTTCTTATACTTACTCGAAATTTCAATCCAATCTTTTATAAACTCTTTATAATAAATAAATAAATAAATAAATAAACTTCTAAACACCCCATTTGAAATTACAGACCAATATACCAATTATCTAATATTTCTAAGGTCTTTGAAAAAGCAGTAAAGAGGAAAATGTATTTTTCTGTGAAATCTTCTATTTACTATGCATGGTTTGATCCTGGAAGAACGAAAAAAATCTTAATGTTCTTACTAAATATTGTATTGATTCCTTCAGGAGCACTAGGTTGATGTAATATAGTCTTATATTCTTATACAGTGTCGGACATAAAGTGGGTAACTTCGTACCTTAATAATAGAGTTTCACTTGTAGTTCTTAAAAATGTTAAATCGTGCCATATACGTCTACGACGATCCAATATAATAATATAATTATTAATAAATAATAAATAAATTTAAATTAAATGAAATTATTAATTAAGTAGAACAGACATATGAATATTGTAATATAGAAGATACAGTCAGCGTCAAAAGAAAGTATATAGTTGTAAAGAACACATTTGATTGATCATATCTTTGTTCACAATGAAAATATCTGAATCGTATTTTTATTTTTAAAAAGTAATTTTTAAAATTTCAAAATGAAATTTAAATTAATTTTAATCAATTAAATAAATTTAATTTTAATTAATAATTAAATTTATTCGTAAATTTTACTACAAATTCTTTGATACCAATATTAACAAAATATATTAAGATTTATGTACTTGAAATTTATATCAACGCCAAAAACTCATACCTTTACGCTTCAAAAAAAGTATAAAGCTTTGAAAATAACTTCCTGAGACAAAAACCGTTAAATAATGTTAAAAGTACGATTATTTTTGATCTCTTTTGTTGTCAGTGAAATATTTCTTTAAATTGCATAAAAAAAATTAAGCTCTTGACAAGAAATCTTCCGTTTTAAAGAAATTTTAAACATGAACAAACAAACCACAATTGAAACTCGCGAGCTTGTGGTAAAAGTAAATAAAGAAGGAAAATTGGTGAAATTATTGGCAGGAACCACAGTACCGTAAAAAAGATTCTAAAAAAATTCGATTCGAATAACCCTGCTGAAAGCGCTGTCCAAATCGCTGATGAAACAACCAGAAGAGAGGAAGAAAACGTACCATTCGCCGCGCTTTGCATGATAATCGACTACAGGTAGAGTTCCCAGAAAGAAAGTCGTTGATCTCGCTTTCATGCGCCCTTCTAACAATTTGTCTTTTTTTTGCATCTGACAGCTTCTTTGTCCGTGGGAACGCTGCCGATCTTCCAATTTCTTTGTGAAATCGAACTTATTTTTTACATTATTCTTAATGTATTTTATTCTTAATGTATTTTGGTAATGTTGGTATCAAAGAATTATTAATAAAATAAGCTTTCTAAAAATAAAAAAAACGATCCAGATATTTACATTATGAACAAAAAAATGGAAAAAAGTGAATTTCGTGCAGTAATTAAACACTATTATTTGAAAGGGAAAACGGCGAAAGACACAATACAATGTCGTAAGAGACGGCGAATGTCTCTTTCGCCGTTTTCCCTTTCAAATAATAGTGTTTTAATCACTGCACGAAATTCACTTTTTTCCATTTTTCAAGAAACACAAAAGTTGCTTACTTCAAACGACTACAACAAATAAACTAATCGATGAATTTGGCTGAAATTTTAACAGCTGACGTTTGACAGATCGCAATTTCTAAAAAAAAAAAAGTTTTTGTGTTTGTGCTGACATTGTCCTCTGTAATCGCATCGGAGGGTCTGCCGCAGCGGACTTGATCGGTAGTGGAGTTGCGGCCACCACGAAACTCTCGAAACCAATATTTGCCGGTGTAATCTGACGGAGTATTAGCCCCATAATATTTATCCAACTTTTTTTTTGTCTCTTTCGCCGTTTTCCCTTTCAAATAATAGTGTTTTAGTGTTCCATTTTTCAAGAAACACAAAAGTTGCTTACTTCAAACGACTACAACAAATAAACTAATCGATGAATTTGGCTGAAATTTTAACAGCTGACGTTTGACAGATCGCATTTTGAAAAAAAAGTTTTTGTGTTTGTGCTGCCATTTAGCGCTAGGTAGCTTCAATATCAATCCGCCCTCGTATCTATCGAAATTGGTATAGACAGATAATTTATGCCGATCACATTTGTGACCATTACAACACTTGATGTTTTGACGTATTATTATACTCTACTCTCTATGCTAAGGATATATTCACTTTGTCACGAAATGTATAACGCATAGAAATAGAGACGATAGGTATAGAAAAGTATATATATTCTTAATCAGCGTCACCTCCTGTGTCGATTTAGCCATGTCCCTCCCTCTGTCTGTTGAATTCACGATCATAGGAGAACCGGTAAAGATATAATGAAATTTGTATCAGAAAGAATTTATCAGAAATATTTTTTCTCATGGTGTGCAGGTTGGTATTGAAAATGGGCGAAACCGGTCAACGACGACGCCTATTTTTTATTAGAAATGTGATATCAACGCTCGTTTTTCACTTATGACAGCAAAAGATCATTCCTGGGAATAGAGTAGCATTATCCGTTAATGCCAAATATGGGCGTGATCCACCCACTTTTAGGTTACACAGGCAACAGAGGGTCTTAAATGGTTATATTGTTAAATATATAAACTTCCTGAATAAAACTACACATAACTTATTCTCCAATAAAACATTACTTATACAGCTTGGCTAGACGCAGTATCATTTGATACGGTATCACTACTGGTATGATGATACCAGCGATGGCTAGACATTGTGGTATCAAATTTAGTTTCAAAATCCATAAACATGTTATGTCAATGTATGTGTGAAATTTACTGAATATCAAAATGTTGTCCGTAGTTGCCATAATTATTATATTATGATTAATGCGTAAAGGAAAAATAGGATTTCTAAAAATCCCATGTTTAAATTTTAGTTCAATGGAAATTACCTGCTTCACTTTGGTTTTCTTGTTCAGTGGAAATCGTTGTGTTGTGGAATTTTTTTAAAATAGTTAATTTATTCAAAAATAATAATGGAGGAATCTCAAATGGCTTGTGTTGCGGCGATGGCAACAGCTGCTGCATGCTATGTTGTAGTCGATGAAGATTCGCAAAGGAATCGATCGTATTGGGTAAAGAAGTGGAGGAAGAATCGCAGTGTTCGTGGAAACACTCAAGAGTTTTTAAGAACTCTAAGGCCCGGCACATACTATTATAGCTGCTATTTAAGGATGGACGAAATATGTTTATTTAAATATGTCTATTTTTTTACTTAAAACGTTTGCATTTTCGGCTTAAATCAGGCGCTTCTCGACCTAACCAATGTTGTTGTTGTTTCTGGCGCTGACCCTAAAAACAATAATTTGTATTGCTCTCGTCTAGTTCCCGAATTATAGCCCTTTAATGTCTCTAAATTCCAGGCCTATATCTGTTAAACTTTACGAGATACCACTATGATATGAAAAATAAAATTTTAGATTTTTAGTACTTTTTTTCCATTAATTAATGTTTTTCTAATTGTAATGTACGCCAGAAACAACAACAACATTGGTTACTTCGAGAAGCGCTTAATCTTTTCCCCTTTTCTTTTTAATTGTTTTTGAACTTTTCGTGACTTGATATTAAAATAAGGCAAATGGAACAAATAAATGAAATTTCTCCGAAAAAGAGAATTTTTTCAACTTCATTTGCAACCGTTCGAATTTATTATGGCCGACTGTTTGGTTGCTGTTGACAACTGCTTACTTGTGTGCGTAAATGATACCGAGAGAAGCAGGGTAAATTTGGGTATCAAAAATTCTCTACACTTGATACTTGTGTGTAGAATTTTCCCTTTCTTCCCCGTCTCTCTCTCCAACGAACTGAGTGATACCGTATCAAATGATACTGCGTGTAGCCAAGCTGATACAGTATAGCTCATGAAAACAAATTTATTACCACGGAAAAAAAGTTTAAGTGTAACCACAATAATGAACTAATAAGCTAGTTATTTTGTTTTGAAAACATGTAACGACCACGCCTACTATTTATACAGTGGCGTAGCTAGGACTCATGGAGCCTGGTACGGTTAATCAACTTGCAGCCCCAAAAATTCATAGAATTCAATAAGTCAATACTTGATTTCCAAAACTGCCGCCCGGAGCGGACCGTCACCCCCGCCACTGTATTTATACCCGTTTGTTTGTAATTAAATGTGATTATAAGGCTTTCTTTATAACCACATATTTCCTCTAGTTTCCGTTTGTATTTCACTCTATAATGTTCTTGTTCTGCAATGAAAAATCTAAACAAATTAAAAATTTAAAATTAAAATAAATTTCTATTTCTTTCAATTAAATTTTTTCAAAATATTTAGGTCTAGGCTATCTAAGATTCGGCCAGGCCGAATCTAACACTCTTACTGGTTTTTACAATATATAAGATCAATGAACAATTCTTAGACCCTTACCATAATGAAATATTTTTTAATTAAGTGTAAGACGGACATATAAAATTCAATTTTTTTTAATTCTTAGAATATTAAAGACACCAACAGAGGAAATTTGGCCCGGAGTTACAGCTTTACCAGATTACAAGAATACATTTCCGTGTTGGTCTACAAATCAATTAAGCAATCAATTAAAAAACTTAGACCATATCGGTGTAGATCTTATCCAAAAGATGTTGATTTATGATCCAGTGCATCGCATAACAGCTAAAGATATTTTAGAGCATTCTTATTTTGACGGATTCGATAAAAAGAGAGTAATAGGAGCGGAATAAAGTTTATGAACTTACATACAATTTTAATTATAACTATTCTCCTTAAATAAGTATTTATTTGTTTGTGAACTTTAAACCGTTTCTTACTAAAAATGTATAAGGATATATATAGATTATCTATTAAGCATACTAATTTTAACTGGATTTCATTGGATTAGCACATTTCTGATTTATTACTCTACACCTGAACGGAAACTCCCTTCTAGTGTGTTTGTAACTCGAAGATGTGTCTTGGGTAAGGTATACTTTTACATTTACTCTGTACTTATTTGATAAATTTTTGAATTTTTTTCTCCAAGTGGGCGAACCTCGCCTATTTTGGTACAGTGATTTATAACACGGAGTTCGTTGTAGGCGCCGGTTAAGGTGCCTGTGGCAGTCGGCTAGCTCGCTACTAATTTGGAGAATTCTGACACACTGGCCGACTACAGAGAAGAAAAATATTTTTTTTTGGTTTGATGAATGAAAATAGTGGGAGGTATAAATATCACTTATTTATCGTTTTTATGCACTATCGATCATCTTTCACACACATATACAAATACTTAATTGCGACATTTACTTTACCAAACGCCAAACATTTGGTCACCTACATTTCACTGTCACCTATTCGCCATTCTGACTCTGATTCATACCTCCATTCATACATTCACATTACATTATCTACGTCGACGTCCGACGGGTCCGTGAGCCACCTACCCCCATTTTCAGTTACAACCATAAATTTCACTTGGTATAATTTTTTGCCTTCCTTTGAATTCAGCTAAAGTCACCGTTATGTCGTCAGATTAATCAATTGAGCCACGCCCGTAGCTCCCCTTATGCCCACCAGCACATCAGCCGAAATGGTTGCGTTTAGCAACTAATAAAAAAATTGATTTTCAAAACTCTTTTTATGAAATTCAAATGAATTCTCGATCTTTAAATTTAATTACAATTTCCTTATAATTTATATTCTATCACAAAATTAAAAAAATCTCCTGAACTAGTAGTCCGATTTTAAAGCGAAACCCATTCCTTAACCATTTTTTTATTAAGCATTCTGTTATACATATATTTACACTTTTTCTATTATTTTGTATTAGAAATCTTTTTATCTTTTCTGGCACCCCTTCCATCAAGAATTTTATCGTATTATCCGATACCTTTCGAGCTGCTGAACATCACTTTCCCCGGAAACTTTTAGCCTCCTTGGCTATTTTCTTTGTTGCCTTGATTTCTCTTTTGACCAAAGCCCAGTATCTTTCAATTGCCCTGAGCTCTGGACAATTTGGCGGATTTGCTTCTCGAGGCACCAAAAGCACATTATTCTTTAAATACCACTCCAAGGCTACTTTGTTGTAATGACAAGAGGCTAGGCCAGGCTAAAAGAAAGTGGAAACCTCATTGTAGAGTTCCCAATGAAATTAGTTGCCAAATTGTGAAAAAACTGAAAAGCTGTACTATTAAGTTTAAAATAAGTATATATGAAATATATTGCTCATATGTTTACTCTTAAAAATTGAACTGGATCATTTGGGATATTAAAACCCCAGCGATCCGAAATAAAATTCAGAATTTGAGTATCAGCCAAATAATCAACCGGCTTATCTCGGCACTATCATTCGGCACAACCTCCTTGCTGACTAAGAGTGCCATCTTTATTGCTAAGGCACCTTAGGTCTGTCCAGCGGCGTTCCACTCCTATAATTCAGTTCAAGAGTCTTAACTATAAGTTTCAGTCTTAACTATAAGAGTTAAGAATACATGGAATGCCGTCCCATGTAATTGAAAGCTATCTAACCATATTTAAGGGATTAAAAAAATTTCAGCAGTTTAATTTTTAAACTAATCGATTGTTCAAAATATTTGAAATCCAATTTCTTCGAAGGCCTTTATAGTCAGTCACTCTGTCCTGAGTGAAAACAGCACTGCTCAGTTACTCAGGAGTGAGAATTGGCCACATTCCATGATTCTCTTAGAATCATCTCTTAGACTTGGAGACGGCGAATAATCTTCCTGAACTCAGCCGACGATTTTAGAGCCTACGAGGAAATGGCTACACATTTGTCAAGGAAGCGCGAAGATTAACTAATTTTTCACATAAAGTTAACCTCCTACGAGTTATTCTGAAACTATTTTTAAATGAACGCTTAATTCATATTAAGAACACATTCTACGTTTCCCAGAAACGTCCATGGCTTTCCTGTTATAATGGAACCAGTATTATTTAGTGTGCACCTGTGCATTTGTAAGGTTGGAAAGATCAATGGTCTCATTGAAAAAGTACACAGGTCTTTGTTATTTAATGGTCAATATGTCACAAATTATGAACTTAGGATATTTTTTTAAGTAAATTAAATATTATTTTTTCTTATACAATTCCATTAAAAATTATTAAAAAAAGATTAAAAAAACTCTTCGAAATAAATTTTATGGAACTGAGTTCTACTGATATATATACTGATATACACAATTCAAAATTGAAACTCGCGAGCTTGTGGTAAAAGTAAATAAAGAAGGAAAATTGGTGAAATTATTGGCAGGAACCACAGTACCGTAAAAAAGATTCTAAAAAAATTCGATTCGAATAACCCTGCTGAAAGCGCTGTCCAAATCGCTGATGAAACAACCAGAAGAGAGGAAGAAAACGTACCATTCGCCGCGCTTTGCATGATAATCGACTACAGGTAGAGTTCCCAGAAAGAAAGTCGTTGATCTCGCTTTCATGCGCTTTCCTTACCCTTCTAACAATTTGTCTTTTTTTTGCATCTGACAGCTTCTTTGTCCGTGGGAACGCTGCCGATCTTCCAATTTCTTTGTGAAATCGAACTTATTTTTTACATTATTCTTAATGTATTTTATTCTTAATGTATTTTGGTAATGTTGGTATCAAAGAATTATTAATAAAATAAGCTTTCTAAAAATAAAAAAAACGATCCAGATATTTACATTATGAACAAAAAAATGGAAAAAAGTGAATTTCGTGCAGTAATTAAACACTATTATTTGAAAGGGAAAACGGCGAAAGACACAATACAATGTCGTAAGAGACGGCGAATGTCTCTTTCGCCGTTTTCCCTTTCAAATAATAGTGTTTAATCACTGCACGAAATTCACTTTTTTCCATTTTTCAAGAAACACAAAAGTTGCTTACTTCAAACGACTACAACAAATAAACTAATCGATGAATTTGGCTGAAATTTTAACAGCTGACGTTTGACAGATCGCATTTTGAAAAAAAAGTTTTTGTGTTTGTGCTGCCATTTAGCGCTAGGTAGCTTCAATATCAATCCGCCCTCGTATCTATCGAAATTGGTATAGACAGATAATTTATGCCGATCACATTTGTGACCATTACAACACTTGATGTTTTGACGTATTATTATACTCTACTCTCTATGCTAAGGATATATTCACTTTGTCACGAAATGTGTAACGCATAGAAATAGAGACGATAGGTATAGAAAAGTATATATATTCTTAATCAGCGTCACCTCCTGTGTCGATTTAGCCATGTCCCTCCCTCTGTCTGTTGAATTCACGATCATAGGAGAACCGGTAAAGATATAATGAAATTTGTATCAGAAAGAATTTATCAGAAATATTTTTTCTCATGGTGTGCAGGTTGGTATTGAAAATGGGCGAAACCGGTCAACGACGACGCCTATTTTTTATTAGAAATGTGATATCAACGCTCGTTTTTCACTTATGACAGCAAAAGATCATTCCTGGGAATAGAGTAGCATTATCCGTTAATGCCAAATATGGGCGTGATCCACCCACTTTTAGGTTACACAGGCAACAGAGGGTCTTAAATGGTTATATTGTTAAATATATAAACTTCCTGAATAAAACTACACATAACTTATTCTCCAATAAAACATTACTTATACAGCTTGGCTAGACGCAGTATCATTTGATACGGTATCACTACTGGTATGATGATACCAGCGATGGCTAGACATTGTGGTATCAAATTTAGTTTCAAAATCCATAAACATGTTATGTCAATGTATGTGTGAAATTTACTGAATATCAAAATGTTGTCCGTAGTTGCCATAATTATTATATTATGATTAATGCGTAAAGGAAAAATAGGATTTCTAAAAATCCCATGTTTAAATTTTAGTTCAATGGAAATTACCTGCTTCACTTTGGTTTTCTTGTTCAGTGGAAATCGTTGTGTTGTGGAATTTTTTTAAAATAGTTAATTTATTCAAAAATAATAATGGAGGAATCTCAAATGGCTTGTGTTGCGGCGATGGCAACAGCTGCTGCATGCTATGTTGTAGTCGATGAAGATTCGCAAAGGAATCGATCGTATTGGGTAAAGAAGTGGAGGAAGAATCGCAGTGTTCGTGGAAACACTCAAGAGTTTTTAAGAACTCTAAGGCCCGGCACATACTATTATAGCTGCTATTTAAGGATGGACGAAATATGTTTATTTAAATATGTCTATTTTTTTACTTAAAACGTTTGCATTTTCGGCTTAAATCAGGCGCTTCTCGACCTAACCAATGTTGTTGTTGTTTCTGGCGCTGACCCTAAAAACAATAATTTGTATTGCTCTCGTCTAGTTCCCGAATTATAGCCCTTTAATGTCTCTAAATTCCAGGCCTATATCTGTTAAACTTTACGAGATACCACTATGATATGAAAAATAAAATTTTAGATTTTTAGTACTTTTTTTCCATTAATTAATGTTTTTCTAATTGTAATGTACGCCAGAAACAACAACAACATTGGTTACTTCGAGAAGCGCTTAATCTTTTCCCCTTTTCTTTTTAATTGTTTTTGAACTTTTCGTGACTTGATATTAAAATAAGGCAAATGGAACAAATAAATGAAATTTCTCCGAAAAAGAGAATTTTTTCAACTTCATTTGCAACCGTTCGAATTTATTATGGCCGACTGTTTGGTTGCTGTTGACAACTGCTTACTTGTGTGCGTAAATGATACCGAGAGAAGCAGGGTAAATTTGGGTATCAAAAATTCTCTACACTTGATACTTGTGTGTAGAATTTTCCCTTTCTTCCCCGTCTCTCTCTCCAACGAACTGAGTGATACCGTATCAAATGATACTGCGTGTAGCCAAGCTGATACAGTATAGCTCATGAAAACAAATTTATTACCACGGAAAAAAAGTTTAAGTGTAACCACAATAATGAACTAATAAGCTAGTTATTTTGTTTTGAAAACATGTAACGACCACGCCTACTATTTATACAGTGGCGTAGCTAGGACTCATGGAGCCTGGTACGGTTAATCAACTTGCAGCCCCAAAAATTCATAGAATTCAATAAGTCAATACTTGATTTCCAAAACTGCCGCCCGGAGCGGACCGTCACCCCCGCCACTGTATTTATACCCGTTTGTTTGTAATTAAATGTGATTATAAGGCTTTCTTTATAACCACATATTTCCTCTAGTTTCCGTTTGTATTTCACTCTATAATGTTCTTGTTCTGCAATGAAAAATCTAAACAAATTAAAAATTTAAAATTAAAATAAATTTCTATTTCTTTCAATTAAATTTTTTCAAAATATTTAGGTCTAGGCTATCTAAGATTCGGCCAGGCCGAATCTAACACTCTTACTGGTTTTTACAATATATAAGATCAATGAACAATTCTTAGACCCTTACCATAATGAAATATTTTTTAATTAAGTGTAAGACGGACATATAAAATTCAATTTTTTTTAATTCTTAGAATATTAAAGACACCAACAGAGGAAATTTGGCCCGGAGTTACAGCTTTACCAGATTACAAGAATACATTTCCGTGTTGGTCTACAAATCAATTAAGCAATCAATTAAAAAACTTAGACCATATCGGTGTAGATCTTATCCAAAAGATGTTGATTTATGATCCAGTGCATCGCATAACAGCTAAAGATATTTTAGAGCATTCTTATTTTGACGGATTCGATAAAAAGAGAGTAATAGGAGCGGAATAAAGTTTATGAACTTACATACAATTTTAATTATAACTATTCTCCTTAAATAAGTATTTATTTGTTTGTGAACTTTAAACCGTTTCTTACTAAAAATGTATAAGGATATATATAGATTATCTATTAAGCATACTAATTTTAACTGGATTTCATTGGATTAGCACATTTCTGATTTATTACTCTACACCTGAACGGAAACTCCCTTCTAGTGTGTTTGTAACTCGAAGATGTGTCTTGGGTAAGGTATACTTTTACATTTACTCTGTACTTATTTGATAAATTTTTGAATTTTTTTCTCCAAGTGGGCGAACCTCGCCTATTTTGGTACAGTGATTTATAACACGGAGTTCGTTGTAGGCGCCGGTTAAGGTGCCTGTGGCAGTCGGCTAGCTCGCTACTAATTTGGAGAATTCTGACACACTGGCCGACTACAGAAAAGAAAAAAATTTTTTTTTGGTTTGATGAATGAAAATAGTGGGAGGTATAAATATCACTTATTTATCGTTTTTATGCACTATCGATCATCTTTCACACACATATACAAATACTTAATTGCGACATTTACTTTACCAAACGCCAAACATTTGGTCACCTACATTTCACTGTCACCTATTCGCCATTCTGACTCTGATTCATACCTCCATTCATACATTCACATTACATTATCTACGTCGACGTCCGACGGGTCCGTGAGCCACCTACCCCCATTTTCAGTTACAACCATAAATTTCACTTGGTATAATTTTTTGCCTTCCTTTGAATTCAGCTAAAGTCACCGTTATGTCGTCAGATTAATCAATTGAGCCACGCCCGTAGCTCCCCTTATGCCCACCAGCACATCAGCCGAAATGGTTGCGTTTAGCAACTAATAAAAAAATTGATTTTCAAAACTCTTTTTATGAAATTCAAATGAATTCTCGATCTTTAAATTTAATTACAATTTCCTTATAATTTATATTCTATCACAAAATTAAAAAAATCTCCTGAACTAGTAGTCCGATTTTAAAGCGAAACCCATTCCTTAACCATTTTTTTATTAAGCATTCTGTTATACATATATTTACACTTTTTCTATTATTTTGTATTAGAAATCTTTTTATCTTTTCTGGCACCCCTTCCATCAAGAATTTTATCGTATTATCCGATACCTTTCGAGCTGCTGAACATCACTTTCCCCGGAAACTTTTAGCCTCCTTGGCTATTTTCTTTGTTGCCTTGATTTCTCTTTTGACCAAAGCCCAGTATCTTTCAATTGCCCTGAGCTCTGGACAATTTGGCGGATTTGCTTCTCGAGGCACCAAAAGCACATTATTCTTTAAATACCACTCCAAGGCTACTTTGTTGTAATGACAAGAGGCTAGGCCAGGCTAAAAGAAAGTGGAAACCTCATTGTAGAGTTCCCAATGAAATTAGTTGCCAAATTGTGAAAAAACTGAAAAGCTGTACTATTAAGTTTAAAATAAGTATATATGAAATATATTGCTCATATGTTTACTCTTAAAAATTGAACTGGATCATTTGGGATATTAAAACCCCAGCGATCCGAAATAAAATTCAGAATTTGAGTATCAGCCAAATAATCAACCGGCTTATCTCGGCACTATCATTCGGCACAACCTCCTTGCTGACTAAGAGTGCCATCTTTATTGCTAAGGCACCTTAGGTCTGTCCAGCGGCGTTCCACTCCTATAATTCAGTTCAAGAGTCTTAACTATAAGTTTCAGTCTTAACTATAAGAGTTAAGAATACATGGAATGCCGTCCCATGTAATTGAAAGCTATCTAACCATATTTAAGGGATTAAAAAAATTTCAGCAGTTTAATTTTTAAACTAATCGATTGTTCAAAATATTTGAAATCCAATTTCTTCGAAGGCCTTTATAGTCAGTCACTCTGTCCTGAGTGAAAACAGCACTGCTCAGTTACTCAGGAGTGAGAATTGGCCACATTCCATGATTCTCTTAGAATCATCTCTTAGACTTGGAGACGGCGAATAATCTTCCTGAACTCAGCCGACGATTTTAGAGCCTACGAGGAAATGGCTACACATTTGTCAAGGAAGCGCGAAGATTAACTAATTTTTCACATAAAGTTAACCTCCTACGAGTTATTCTGAAACTATTTTTAAATGAACGCTTAATTCATATTAAGAACACATTCTACGTTTCCCAGAAACGTCCATGGCTTTCCTGTTATAATGGAACCAGTATTATTTAGTGTGCACCTGTGCATTTGTAAGGTTGGAAAGATCAATGGTCTCATTGAAAAAGTACACAGGTCTTTGTTATTTAATGGTCAATATGTCACAAATTATGAACTTAGGATATTTTTTTAAGTAAATTAAATATTATTTTTTCTTATACAATTCCATTAAAAATTATTAAAAAAAGATTAAAAAAACTCTTCGAAATAAATTTTATGGAACTGAGTTCTACTGATATATATACTGATATACACAATTCAAAATTGAAACTCGCGAGCTTGTGGTAAAAGTAAATAAAGAAGGAAAATTGGTGAAATTATTGGCAGGAACCACAGTACCGTAAAAAAGATTCTAAAAAAATTCGATTCGAATAACCCTGCTGAAAGCGCTGTCCAAATCGCTGATGAAACAACCAGAAGAGAGGAAGAAAACGTACCATTCGCCGCGCTTTGCATGATAATCGACTACAGGTAGAGTTCCCAGAAAGAAAGTCGTTGATCTCGCTTTCATGCGCTTTCCTTACCCTTCTAACAATTTGTCTTTTTTTTGCATCTGACAGCTTCTTTGTCCGTGGGAACGCTGCCGATCTTCCAATTTCTTTGTGAAATCGAACTTATTTTTTACATTATTCTTAATGTATTTTATTCTTAATGTATTTTGGTAATGTTGGTATCAAAGAATTATTAATAAAATAAGCTTTCTAAAAATAAAAAAAACGATCCAGATATTTACATTATGAACAAAAAAATGGAAAAAAGTGAATTTCGTGCAGTAATTAAACACTATTATTTGAAAGGGAAAACGGCGAAAGACACAATACAATGTCGTAAGAGACGGCGAATGTCTCTTTCGCCGTTTTCCCTTTCAAATAATAGTGTTTAATCACTGCACGAAATTCACTTTTTTCCATTTTTCAAGAAACACAAAAGTTGCTTACTTCAAACGACTACAACAAATAAACTAATCGATGAATTTGGCTGAAATTTTAACAGCTGACGTTTGACAGATCGCAATTTCTAAAAAAAAAAAAGTTTTTGTGTTTGTGCTGACATTGTCCTCTGTAATCGCATCGGAGGGTCTGCCGCAGCGGACTTGATCGGTAGTGGAGTTGCGGCCACCACGAAACTCGAAACCAATATTTGCCGGTGTAATCTGACGGAGTATTAGCCCCATAATATTTATCCAACTTTTTTTTTGTCTCTTTCGCCGTTTTCCCTTTCAAATAATAGTGTTTTAGTGTTCCATTTTTCAAGAAACACAAAAGTTGCTTACTTCAAACGACTACAACAAATAAACTAATCGATGAATTTGGCTGAAATTTTAACAGCTGACGTTTGACAGATCGCATTTTGAAAAAAAAGTTTTTGTGTTTGTGCTGCCATTTAGCGCTAGGTAGCTTCAATATCAATCCGCCCTCGTATCTATCGAAATTGGTATAGACAGATAATTTATGCCGATCACATTTGTGACCATTACAACACTTGATTGAACACCATTACTCTCTATGCTAAGGATATATTCACTTTGTCACGAAATGTGTAACGCATAGAAATAGAGACGATAGGTATAGAAAAGTATATATATTCTTAATCAGCGTCACCTCCTGTGTCGATTTAGCCATGTCCCTCCCTCTGTCTGTTGAATTCACGATCATAGGAGAACCGGTAAAGATATAATGAAATTTGTATCAGAAAGAATTTATCAGAAATATTTTTTCTCATGGTGTGCAGGTTGGTATTGAAAATGGGCGAAACCGGTCAACGACGACGCCTATTTTTTATTAGAAATGTGATATCAACGCTCGTTTTTCACTTATGACAGCAAAAGATCATTCCTGGGAATAGAGTAGCATTATCCGTTAATGCCAAATATGGGCGTGATCCACCCACTTTTAGGTTACACAGGCAACAGAGGGTCTTAAATGGTTATATTGTTAAATATATAAACTTCCTGAATAAAACTACACATAACTTATTTTCCAATAAAACATTACTTATACAGTATAGCTCATGAAAACAAATTTATTACCACGGAAAAAAAGTTTAATTGTAACCACAATAATGAACTAATAAGCTAGTTATTTTGTTTTGAAAACATGTAACGACCACGCCTACTATTTATACAGTGGCGTAGCTAGGACTCATGGAGCCTGGTACGGTTAATCAACTTGCAGCCCCAAAAATTCATAGAATTCAATAAGTCAATACTTGATTTCTAAAACTGCCGCCCGGAGCGGACCGTCACCCCCGCCACTGTATTTATACCCGTTTGTTTGTAATTAAATGTGATTATAAGGCTTTCTTTATAACCACATATTTCCTCTAGTTTCCGTTTGTATTTCACTCTATAATGTTCTTGTTCTGCAATGAAAAATCTAAACAAATTAAAAATTTAAAATTAAAATAAATTTCTATTTCTTTCAATTAAATTTTTTCAAAATATTTAGGTCTAGGCTATCTAAGATTCGGCCAGGCCGAATCTAACACTCTTACTGGTTTTTACAATATATAAGATCAATGAACAATTCTTAGACCCTTACCATAATGAAATATTTTTTAATTAAGTGTAAGACGGACATATAAAATTCAATTTTTTTTAATTCTTAGAATATTAAAGACACCAACAGAGGAAATTTGGCCCGGAGTTACAGCTTTACCAGATTACAAGAATACATTTCCGTGTTGGTCTACAAATCAATTAAGCAATCAATTAAAAAACTTAGACCATATCGGTGTAGATCTTATCCAAAAGATGTTGATTTATGATCCAGTGCATCGCATAACAGCTAAAGATATTTTAGAGCATTCTTATTTTGACGGATTCGATAAAAAGAGAGTAATAGGAGCGGAATAAAGTTTATGAACTTACATACAATTTTAATTATAACTATTCTCCTTAAATAAGTATTTATTTGTTTGTGAACTTTAAACCGTTTCTTACTAAAAATGTATAAGGATATATATAGATTATCTATTAAGCATACTAATTTTAACTGGATTTCATTGGATTAGCACATTTCTGATTTATTACTCTACACCTGAACGGAAACTCCCTTCTAGTGTGTTTGTAACTCGAAGATGTGTCTTGGGTAAGGTATACTTTTACATTTACTCTGTACTTATTTGATAAATTTTTGAATTTTTTTCTCCAAGTGGGCGAACCTCGCCTATTTTGGTACAGTGATTTATAACACGGAGTTCGTTGTAGGCGCCGGTTAAGGTGCCTGTGGCAGTCGGCTAGCTCGCTACTAATTTGGAGAATTCTGACACACTGGCCGACTACAGAAAAGAAAAAAATTTTTTTTTGGTTTGATGAATGAAAATAGTGGGAGGTATAAATATCACTTATTTATCGTTTTTATGCACTATCGATCATCTTTCACACACATATACAAATACTTAATTGCGACATTTACTTTACCAAACGCCAAACATTTGGTCACCTACATTTCACTGTCACCTATTCGCCATTCTGACTCTGATTCATACCTCCATTCATACATTCACATTACATTATCTACGTCGACGTCCGACGGGTCCGTGAGCCACCTACCCCCATTTTCAGTTACAACCATAAATTTCACTTGGTATAATTTTTTGCCTTCCTTTGAATTCAGCTAAAGTCACCGTTATGTCGTCAGATTAATCAATTGAGCCACGCCCGTAGCTCCCCTTATGCCCACCAGCACATCAGCCGAAATGGTTGCGTTTAGCAACTAATAAAAAAATTGATTTTCAAAACTCTTTTTATGAAATTCAAATGAATTCTCGATCTTTAAATTTAATTACAATTTCCTTATAATTTATATTCTATCACAAAATTAAAAAAATCTCCTGAACTAGTAGTCCGATTTTAAAGCGAAACCCATTCCTTAACCATTTTTTTATTAAGCATTTTGTTATACATATATTTCCACTTTTTCTATTATTTTGTATTAGAAATCTTTTTATCTTTTCTGGCACCCCTTCCATCAAGAATTTTATCGTATTATCCGATACCTTTCGAGCTGCTGAACATCACTTTCCCCGGAAACTTTTAGCATCCTTGGCTATTTTCTTTGTTGCCTTGATTTCTCTTTTGACCAGTATCTTTCAATTGCCCTGAGCTCTGGACAATTTGGCGGATTTGCTTCTCGAGGCACCAAAAGCACATTATTCTTTAAATACCACTCCAAGGCTACTTTGTTGTAATGACAAGAGGCTAGGCCAGGCTAAAAGAAAGTGGAAACCTCATTGTAGAGTTCCCAATGAAATTGGTTGCCACGGCACATGAACCAGTGACAACTGTAGGGAAAATGATGATATTGCCTCGGCACTTGAACCGTAGACAATTGCTGTTGCAACTTAAAGTGGCTGTTCAGGCACTTGAACCATGAACAGTTGCTGGAGAAAAGAATGAAAAACACTGTGTTGTTTGCGTCAAAACTTATTCTGAATTTATTAACTAAAATGTAGAGTTTATATGAACAATTTAATGCTTACTATACAATTTGATTTTGCAAGTCGCAGTTGGCTTCGTTCTCTGCTTTGCGCAAATAATACTGCGTCAACTGGAGGGCATTGCACCTGGGCGTTGAACTCAACGGCGACTGCAACTACCGTGTGATATATCAGGTGACAAGATCAGCGACCGAAATATGCAGAATATGCAGAATGTCTGCACAGCATATTTCGACATTGTCGTATGTTTGGGTTGGTTCATTGGTCGCTGATTTGTTGACGAATTGAATATCCTTCCCGCCATTGACTGTAAGTCAATTAGATGACGGTGGTTACGAATGTCTCTTCATTTTCTGGCTGCTGATTATTTCGTGGGTGAGGAACTGGCTGATAATCTTTAGGTGGTTTTGGACATCGAGCTACCTTCCAACTGGTAACCCGTCTAACACATCGGTTTAGGCAAACAATAAGACCGAGAACAATGACTAACGTTAGAGCTAGATATCCAATTAACCGATTGTGGTCGCTGTTGGTTTGAAGCTGCCTGGGTAACGTCATCAGCTCTGAGGTGTTAAGTAGTCCATGTAAGGTCTCCAACTTGTTTACTTGTGTCCAATAATGATCTTCATGGTTGTCTTCGAGAATGGACTGTCTAGGTTTAGCTATTTCTGATATAGCGCCAAAACTTGTATATGTACCGCTAGTTTTGGTGGCAATAGATCGGCTTCCGAGTAACATTGACACTTCTGTTTTGAGAATGCACCCGGGATTGATAGTTAGTAGTCCTGATCCTTTCAGTGATTGCTGTGACACTTCTTCGCCGCAGATGACGGTCAATTGGGTATCATCCTTGAGAGCGAACATCCATTGATTTTCTGATCTGGTTTTTACCCATACTTTCTGTCTTGTACGTGTAAATTCGCAAAGCCGCTTAGTTTGATTGTTGAATAAGCCGATTTCACAAGCACATACTTCTGAACCCTTTTGGTAAATGGGTTGAGTGTGTAACGAAGGCATTTTAGTGACAAATTCCTCCATACATACATATGTACATGCATGCAATGTATAAATATCTGTACTGATGTATACAATACTTGAATATATTATGTGAATGATTCATACTTTAATTTCTTTTGGTGTATATTAATTTAACTTTAACTCGGAAGAGAGTGAACAAACGAGAGAAACCACATGAGAGTAACCAAGCACGAGAGTATACACACGAGAGTAACCAAGCACGAGAGTATACACATGAGAGTAACCAAGCACGAGAGTAAACGCATGAGAGTGAAGCAGCGAGAGTAAAACACAACAGAGTAACCAAACACGAGAGTAAACACATGAGAGTGAAGCAACGAGAGTAAAACACAACAGAGTAACCAAGCACAAGAGTAAACACATGAGATTGAAACAACGAGAGTAAAACACATGGGTAGCGATCGACGATGAGATGTTCACGCACACGAGGAAACGGAAAGGTGAGCATGAAGCGAGGTTAGCTGCCGAAGCAGAATCGAAGCCATGACCACTTGGTGATAGACTACAGAACGAATCGGACGTGCGAGCTCCTACAGGTAACAACAGCGGTGTAAACAAGAAAACCAAACAGAAGACTTGGACATTAGAGAGTACAAATATTTTATTATTTGAACATCAGTGACAAGCGTATTAACGCCGTGAGTTTAATATATATTGTCGACTATACTGACATTGCGTGGTTATCCCAGGGTGTCAGATATAGTAGTCGGCGCGTGGTTATCCCAGGCCGCTCGACCATATATATTCGTCGATTAGTGATACAGGAAAACAAACAGAAGACTTGGACATTAGTGAGTACAAATATTTTGTTATTTGAAAATCAGTGCCAAGCGTATTAACGCCGCGAGTTTAATATATATTGTCGACTATACTGACATTGCGTGGTTATCCCAGGGTGTCAGATATAGTAGTCGGCGCGTGGTTATCCCAGGCCGCTCGACGATATATATTCGTAGATTTTGACACGACGACATCGATAACACTCAGGTTCATACAGACGAGACTACCACACAAACTCAGTCACCAAGGCAACAGCACGGCGCGTCTCCGCACCGACGCGACGTGACGTTTTTCCCCACCGGATCTAGAGGTTTCCAGGAGATATCCAGCCTAGATTGACTCTTCGTTGCAGCGTATCATAGAATCTCACAGAATATTAATAATTAGTGTAACGTATTTGAATTCGAGAAATAAAGTTGTATTGTTAGAAAAATCCCAGAATCTATAAATTTCTGTGGCGGACCGTGGACTAGCCGGCGAGCTAACCCGCGTACGAATCCGGAGAACCGGGTAACTTCGTTACAGTGGCGCCCGAACAGGGACCCTTCTAACTACAACTACCTACGTACCTAAGATACTTGGATTTACACAAGCAAGCAAGATGGTAAGACTGTCATGGATATACACGCTACGCAAGGATGCATTGTTAGCCTACATGAAGGAATTTGGTTTAGCCGGGGAAGGAACCGTAGAGGACCTCCGAAAGCGGCTTGCGGACTTCGCATCGGCAGAAGAGTTAACCCCTAGTATACAGACACGTCTCAGTGAGCTGGAGGAATTACATCGGCCAGGAAGTGGGGAAGCTGCCACGGCACAGGATGCAGCAACGACGTCAGTCGCAGCCGAGCAGATGACATCGGCTGAGCAACAAAGTACGTCACATCAGGTTAGTCCACCACACGGGGTTTATTTTTATTGGCAACCGACAGACAGTTCCATTGGAAATTACATGGCCACGCTCGACCTAATAAAAAAGTGGGGTGTTAGCTACGATGGTGTTCAAGACCCACTTATATTCGTGGAGCGAATAGAGGAATTAGCTGAGGTGTACAATGTGGATGTGAACTACCTCCCCAAAGCAATGCCTGAGATGTTGCGGCAACAGGCCGGACAGTGGTTCCGGTGCAATAATAAAAGATGGACGATATGGGCTGCATTCAAGCAGACACCAACACCAACTCGACACCCACGCACAGCGGATTCTAATCGTTCGAAGGGGAATAATCGAACCGAGGAATGTCACCGCCAAATACTTAACGAGGAGGGTACTCACGTAGGAAACCCAAGCACAGCGTGTAGAAGATGTGGACAACAGGGCCACTTCGCACGCGACTGCCGGGGAGAACAACTTATTTTCTGTTGGCAGTGTGGCCACAAGGGCAAGAGAACCAAGGAGTGTTGCCGTAAACAGCCGGGAAACGGGTCAAGCCGACACCCGAATCGAGGGGGTGTCTAGATGGGAATGACGCCTCGATAACTAGCAGAATACTTCGAACAGATGGGCAGCGCGTCGTGGCTGCAGTAACGATTCGCGGCAAATGTATTGAGGCCACCTTGGACACAGGAGCTACTAGAAGTTTCATAAGTAACCAGACTGTACGGAAGTTGTGTGGGGCATGTGAACTGGAAAAGATGGAGACTCGAATCTGCATGGCAAACGGCGATCCTCACACCATTCACCTTCCTGGTATTACCGGAGGTGGTGGACGAACTGATCCTAGGGTTCGACTTTTTAACTCATATGGGAACGACTATTAAGTGTGGTGATTTCTCCATAGAAATCACTGAGCCATGCAACGGATGCCGTCGTATTAATTGTACCCGTGCGAAAGAGGAAGTCACCGAGCAAGAACAGATTGACGCATTTCTGGAGCAGGAACTAAGAGGATTTGACGAGATTCAAGGCACCTCGAATATCGCCTGCCATCGCATAACGATGCGGGATGAAACACCGATTAAGCAGAGGTACTTCCCAAGAAACCCCGCCATGCAGAAAATAATCGATGCACAGATTGACGAGTTATTGAAGCAAGGCTGCGTTGAACCTTCCCACAGCCCCCACAGTGCGCCAATCGTGTTAGTATAAAAGAAGTCAGGGAAGTGGCGACTCTGTGTGGATTATCGCCAGTTAAACGCCAAATCGATACCCGATGCGTACCCACTGCCTAGGATACATCATATACTTGACAGACTCAGGGATGCCAAGTATATTAGCAGACTGGATCTTCGAAACGGATACTGGCAGATCCCCATGGAAGAGTCAAGTAAGTGCTACACAGCCTTCACGGTGCCAGGACGAGGGCTCTACCAGTGGAAGGTAATGCCTTTCGGCCTCCACTCAGCACCTGCCACTTTTCAACGCGCGCTCGACATAGTAATCAGCCCAGATATGAAACCTGTCGCATTCGCATATCTGGACGACATCATTGTGACGGGGAATACGCTGGACTCCCACATGGACAACTTGAAAGAGGTTTTAAAACGATTAAAACAAGCGAAATTACGCCTCAAAGTCGAAAAGTGCGAGTTCTTTAAGAAAGAAATCAAGTATTTGGGGCATGTAGTTAGCGAACGAGGTATACACACTGATCCAGACAAGGTTGCAGCCATCAAGGAATTGCAGGCACCACACGATGTTCGAGGACTACAAAGGTTTTTGGGGATAGCGTCCTGGTATCGGCGTTTCGTCCCAGAGTTTGCAAAAATAACACACCCTCTAACATCACTGCTGAAAAAGGGAAAACATTTTAAGTGGAAACAAGAACACCAAGCTGCATTTGACGAATTGAAACTGCGACTTACGGAGGCACCGGACAGGTGCTAGCCTGTCCGGACTTCGAAAAACGATTTGTAGTGCAGACCGATGCTAGCGACCACGGTATAGGGGCCGTGCTAACCCAAGAACTAGATGGTCATGAGCGAGTGATAGCATACGCTAGCCGTCACTTGAACGGAGTGGAGAAAAACTACTCCACCACGGAGAAAGAATATTTGGCAGTAGTTTGGGCCGTACGTAAAATGAGACCATACCTCGAAGGATATACGTTCACTATAGTCACCGATCATCTGTCCTTGAAATGGATGAACTCGATAGAGAGTCCCTCCGGCCGAATCGCTCGATGGGCTCTAGAGATGCAACAACACAACTACGAGATACAATATCGCTTATGTATCATACAATATCACTTTCACGCCAACCAATAGAAGGAGTCTGCGCTAGAGCTAGAGCAAATCCAAAAAATTCGTAGTGGGAAAAACGGTTTGCGGAAGTACAAGGAAAACCACAATCATATCCTGATGACCTGATCGAGAACGGTAAACTATACCGGCACACTCCTAGGACATTCGAGGATGAAGAGCCGCGCCAGTGGAAGTTATGTGTACCCGAGAACTTGCGGGTGGAAGTAATCATGGAAAACCACGACGCACCAACGGCTGGACATCTAGGGGTACGGAAAACGGTCGGCCGTGTAGCGCAGAAGTACTACTGGCCAGGGATGTATCGCCAGATTAGCAAATACGTACGCAGTTGCAAGAACTGTCAATGCTACAAGGCATTACAACAAAAGCCGGCAGGAGAGATGCTGACACATCTTGCGGAAGAACCATGGACCACGGGGACTGCTGATTTCGTTGGACCACTGCCCAGGTCAACCCACGGTAATACGACGTTATTAGTATTCACGGACAAATTCTCCAAGTGGGTGGAATTAGTTCCGTGCAGAAGCGCAACGCATCAAGTGCTGATAAGGGCCTTCAGAGAGCGTATTTTGGCAAGGTTTGGGGTACCAAAAGTATTTATCTCGGACAACGGCGCTCAGTTTATTAGCGGGGCATTCCAACGTTTTGCACGAGAGCTTGGTATAGACCACCGGTATACAGCCCCATATACACCTCAGGAGAATCCGACGGAGCGGCACAATGGTGGCACAGTACGTCGGGTCACAACAAACCAAGTGGGATGACCTGCTTCCGGAGCTCAGCCTGGCCTTTAATTCCAGTCAATCAGAGGCGACTGGATATAGTCCCGCCTTCTTGGTTCAGGGTAGAGAGCCACGCCTACCAAACGCCCTCTTCGACCGAGGACTTGTCGGTACAGGACACAATCTGAGCACTCCAACCGAACACGCGAAACGCATACAAAAGGCGTTCGCGATTGCAAAAGAAAATATGCGACAAGCGGCACAGATGCAAGCAAAGTATTATAATCTACGTCGGCGAAAATGGAAGCCGGGAATCGGCCAACACGTCTTGCTGAAGCAACACCCACTCTCCAAGGCAGTAGACAAGTTCGCGGCGAAATTGGCCCCACGATATGACGGACCTTACGAAGTAGTCGACATCATTTCGCCAGTGATAACAAGGATCCGGAGGCCTGGGGAAAAGAGCATACGAACAGCCCATGTTTCAGAGCTTAAAGCATTTCACTCGTCCGAAGACGACGAAGATCACTTGGGAGCTAACCCCAGTAAAACTATCGCTGACCAAGTAAGATTCTGCCGCGTAAGCGCCGCGCACAACGACCATAACCGTAGCAACTCCAATCACCGCCGACCAGCAGACGGCGATCGTAATTCCAGCCGTCGTAGCCGCAAACGTAAACGCTGCAATCCCAACCGAACAGTGTTCAACAACACCAGCCCTTCGACATACGCCGAAGAGAACGACACTACACAGCAGAGTCGCCAGTTAACAACGAACCGCCATCCGAGTAACATGCAGCGCGAAGAAGAATTCGAACAGAGTGCGAAAAGATTTCGGGAGAACATAGAAAGGAGCCACCGCGAGCAACCACGGACGTGTCGGTTAAGTGACCAGTGGGAGGAGGTGGTCGACAACCCTAGTGACCGCTGGCCCCGAATTCGACTCCGCCGGGTGATTCCAGAGCCAAAACCGGACGACGAGGAAATCTCCATCAGCTCACCCGATACCGATAGCAGTCAGACTGACGGGGAGCTCTACGGCGAAGACCCAGAAAAGCTGGGTGATGAGTGGGATTGGTGCAGCGAGCTTTACGACCATGGTGCAGACGGGCTCAAACAAGAGGTAGGCCCAACCCTAGAGCAGTCGGACACAGGCGTCTATGAGGACGCTGACCCAGAGCCGCAACCGCAAACACAGAAGACTACCAGTGATGACGTATACTGGTGGAGGTAGGCGATGAAGATGATGAACCACAAAGAGTCTTCTGGAACACAGATGTCGTAAAGGACGTTGTGACCGGGCCTGGGTTCACCCAGGAAAAAACGACTTATCGTGTCATTCGAACTGCGTTGAACCCCAAAATCTGGACGGATGACGCCCTACGAAGTGATGCTTGGCCGCAAGGAATACCCCGACCATTTGCACAACATGCGGACCACGAGACCCAAGTTGCACAGCATATCGCTTTGGGCGCCATAACAAACCCCAGCATTCCACCAGACTACCAGAGCCGAGCAGAGCAGATCGGCCTACTTCCACTAGAGGTAGCGCAAAGTACACCACCGGAGACAGCAGAGTCAAAAGCTGAGGGAGCTGGGGACGACCTCGACAAAATTCTGGAAGAGTTCTTGGACGATACCTTGGAGTTGCACGACGAGTTGTGGCCGAATGTCGATGACACCCCCCTGTGCCGTCATCAACGAAATACCGACCATCGAGCAGGAGGCCGCAAATATCCAGGCCGACTGGAAGCCAGGAAGACGAATCAAGGTCCTGCGGGTCATAGGCGGAAAGCAGTACCGTATCCAGGTCTCCCGGCGTGGAG
The DNA here is from genome assembly GCA_949629155.1 of Myopa testacea. NCBI lineage: Eukaryota > Metazoa > Arthropoda > Insecta > Diptera > Conopidae > Myopa > Myopa testacea. The sequence continues at coordinate 34,342,225 of OX451347.1, read as the reverse complement.
AGTTGTCATGGTGTCTGTTTCCCTTCCCCAAGTAAGGAGGAAATGTAACGAAGGAATTTTAGTGACAAATTCCTCCATACATACATATGTACATGCATGCAATGTATCTGATGTATATAATACTTGAATATATTATGTGAATGATTCATACCTTAATTTCTTTTGGTGTATATTAATTTAACTTGAACTCGGAAGAGAGTGAACAAACGAGAGAAACCACATGAGAGTAACCAAGCACGAGAGAAAAACACATGAGAGTAACCAAGCACGAGAGAAAAACACATGAGAGTAACCAAGCACGAGAGTATACACATGAGAGTAACCAAGCACGAGAGTATACACATGAGAGTAACCAAGCACGAGAGTAAACGCATGAGAGTGAAGCAACGAGAGTAAAACACAACAGAGTAACCAAGCACGAGAGTAAACACATGAAAGTGAAGCAACGAGAGTAAAACACAACAGAGTAACCAAGCACGAGAGTAAACACATGAGATTGAAGCAACGAGAGTAAAACACATGGGTAGCGATCGACGATGAGATGCTCACGCACACGAGGAAACGGAACGGTGAGCATGAAGCGAGGTTAGCTGCCGAAGCAGAATCGAAGCCATGACCACTTGGTGATAGACTACAGAACGAATCGGACGTGCGAGCTCCTACAGGTAACAACAGCGGTGTAAACAAGAAAACCAAACAGAAGACTTGGACATTAGAGAGTACAAATATTTTGTTATTTGAACATCAGTGACAAGCGTATTAACGCCGCGAGTTTAATATATATTGTCGACTATACTGACATTGCGTGGTTATCCCAGGGTGTCAGATATAGTAGTCGGGCGTGGTTATCCCAGGCCGCTCGACCATATATATTCGTCGATTAGTAATACAGGAAAACAAACAGAAGACTTGGACATTAGTGAGTACAAATATTTTGTTATTTGAACATCAGTGACAAGCGTATTAACGCCGCGAGTTTAATATATATTGTCGACAATACTGACATTGCGTGGTTATCCCAGGGTGTCAGATATAGTAGTCGGGCGTGGTTATCCCAGGCCGCTCGACCATATATATTCGTCGATTAGTAATACAGGAAATTGGGCAATCAGTGGCAAGCGTATTAATGCCGCGAGTTTAATATATATTGTCGACTATACTGACATTGCGTGGTTATCCCAGGGTGTCAGATATAGTAGTCGGCGCGTGGTTATCCCAGGCCGCTCGACGATATATATTCGTAGATTTTGACACGACGACATCGATAACACTCAGGTTCATACAGACGAGACTATCACACAAACTCAGTCACCAAGGCAACAGCACGGCGCGTCTCCGCACCGACGCGACGTGACGTTTTTCCCCACCGGATCTAGAGGTTTCCAGGAGATATCCTGCGTAGATTGACTCTTCGTTGCAGCGTATCATAGAATCTCACAGAATATTAATAATTAGTGTAACGTATTTGAATTCGAGAAATAAAGTTGTATTGTTAGAAAAATCCCAGAATCTATAAATTTCTGTGGCGGACCGTGGACTAGCCGGCGAGCTAACCCGCGTACGAATCCGGAGAACCGGGTAACTTCGTTACAAGTGTTCGGACATAAATATGATTGCTCAGCGACTACTTGACATTGATTCAAAATTTCTGCATCTGTTGGGAAGTATTTGTCTCGGTGAAGAGTTATTGCCAGTATAGGTGTCGACAGCCTGAAGGCGATCATAGTGTTGTTGACAAATGTTGGAATTGGTATCAACCGAAACAGATTGAAATACTCTGCACTTCGCAGTGGAAGAGTGACTTTAAATATGACCCTGTTTTCTTAGACGGCGGCCTGAACTGTCATTAATTTGTAGATGGATAATAAGCCACTTGGATCTCCTACCAGTTCTATATTTGGTGGCAAATGTCCTGGTATTCTTCGCACTTCAGTCTCTAATTGTGCTGAGGAAAGCAGTAACGGACTAATTTGTCCATGATGAGCATTAGTGAGGACACTGATTAGTACTGACTGAATTTGCTGTATGTTTGAAGATGCTAATGACAATTCCAGTCCAACTGATGTTAGCAACTGTAAGATTTTTGCTTCTTGTCTTTCTGCTTAAATTTTTTTATCCGATTGGTGATGGTGGTAAGTTTAGTTTCAAATCGCCCAAATGTTCTGGCGGCTTCTAGCTGATCTCTTTTCATGATGTTTAATGTTGAATCGATGATCGAGGACTGATTTTTTGAACATTGTAGCAAATATTCTTCGTTGGTTTGCACGTTCATGATGGTTTTGGACAGTTGGTTGGCATAGTCATCATCGGGTATGCCAAAGAGAGCGTTAGCGACATTTCCTACTACGTTCAATGCTCCTCTTTTTTGCCGGTGCCGCTTCAACAGGTTGTCACTTAAATGTAGTTCCCCTTCCATGTGTTGGAAATGTGCAACGAGATCTTCACATAGAGGCTGCTGCTGCAATGATTTACATAAATTTTCGAGAGTTCTTGTTCCATTGTTGAGGGCCTTGAGTTCGAGCTGCATTGGAATCAAGTTATAAAAGACAATCAAATTCCAGTTGCTTGACACGATGTAGCTGGTTCCCATTTGTTCAAAGTGAATTCCTGTGATTTGGTCGAAATTATGGATTGTAATAGATTGGCACATTGCCACTGGTAATATCAGCAATATCATTAATACTGATAAAAGACCAAGATGATTTGACCCTATCCGTCGTCTTTTAGCGCCTTGACTACCAGAAGCTTCATCGTTGTTGACTCGAACCTGACTAGGACGCGGCGATGTCACGTCTGGTGGTGGTAGATCTGTCTCCACTGGAAGCGGTGCCAGTTTATGGATTGGCCTTTTTAATACACCTTTTGCGGTTTGAACGTCTGCCACTCTTACTTGATTGTCGTGGCCTGGATACGTTTTTAGGATTCTCCCTAATGGCCTTTGCAGTGGAGCAGTGTGATCTTCTTTCATGATGACCATCATTCCAGCTTCGATATTCTTGTTTGAATCCTTCCATTTGTTTCGGTATTGCAATTCGCTTACATACTCCTGAGACCATCGTTTCCAGAATTCGTGCTTGAGATGAGAAACCAATTTCCATCTCGTGAGTAACGACGACCGAAGAGGTGCTGCTATCGTGCCGACCGGTGCGGTCAGAGGTTCTCCAATTAAGAAATGGCCTGGAGTGAGGATGCTTAAATCATTGGGATCACTGGAGATAGGCGTCAGTGGGCGTGAATTTAAGATAGCTTCGATTTGCACCATCACTGTTTCTAATTCTTCATAAGTGAGATGCGCATTAGCCGTGCTTCTTACAAACAGATGTTTTGCGGTTTTAACGGCCGCTTCCCACAATCCACCAAAGTGAGGAGCTCTTGGCGGTATGAAATGGAAATTAATTCCCTTGTTACTACATATTTTTGTGATACTCTGTTTGGACCTTTCCGAGTGGACAACGTCCATTAAATCCGCCTGTTTACGCCAAAGCAAACCGCTCGCCAGGCTGACTCTCCTGATCGTCCGAAGCCGTGTCCTCTCAGAGCACGGACTTCGGTCGCTCAGGAGAAGCAAGCTTTAAGCTTGACTGCGAGCTCTTCGGCACCAGCGTTGGCGGTCGGAGTCGACACTTGACTACTTGGCTGCGAATAGTGAACATCGCCGGACGTAACAAAGTGAAAACCAAAACATTAAAATCTATCCTTTCGTTTGGTAACTTTCGGAAACAACTCGCAAACGCATTATTATTTCTTGATTAACAATAAACACATATGTACATAAACATAAATTAATAAATCTAAAAAACTGAACATCACAAGTGTCTTATATCCCAACACCGCCAACTGATGCTTGGCCTCAACGAAATTGGTTGCATTGTCGCAGTACAGATTCTGACAATGACCTCGTCGACCGATGAAACGCTTTAGGCATCCGATGAATGCGTCACTGGTCAGATCGCTGACGATTTCTAGATGTACTGCCTTGGTTGTAAAACAGCAGAACACTGAAACGTATGCCTTTTGAGGTCTCTTTCCCCGATGCTTGAAATGAATCCAGAATGGTCCACAGAAATCCACACCGGAGTTGATAAATGGACGAGCTGGCACGATTCTTGCTGCAGGCAAGTCTCCCATAATCTGTTGGAATAATTTCGGTCTTGCCCTTGAGCATCGGACACATTGTTGCACTATTGAGCGTGCCATCAATTTTCCTTTGACGGGCCAGAATCTCTGACGTACGTGAGCCAATAGTGTTTGGGGTCCACAGTGATGATGATGTTCATGGAACCACCTTAGTAACAGCTTAACTAAGGGATCATTGTACGGCAATACTACTGGATGCTTAGCATCATATGAAATTGTAAGTAACTTATCGTCACTGAGGTATGGGTTCAAACTCAATAAGGGACTCTTTTTGTTCAATTCTGTACCCTTGGTTTGTTTGCTGATGTCATCTTTGAAATCGAATGCTTGAATGGCTCGCAAAATGGTAGTAAGCGCTCTTCTCTGCTCGACTGCTGTGGTGGGTATCTCCATCTCGCGGTTCTCATTTTTGGTCCTACTGTGCTCAATGAAGCGATGCACATATGCGATTACGTGAATTAGCGTTTGAAACGACTCATGGTGATTGATGCTGTATACCAGATCTGTCATGCTGGAGTTGGATACGATCATTACCATGGCATTCATTTTCTTCACTTCCTCGTCATCTGGATTTACTGCTTTTGCCTGGTAGTTTGCTAACCACCTTGACTCCCGTCCATGCAAGAAGAACGGACCATAAAACCACAGGATACATTCATGAAAACGTGCCGGTGATAGTCCTCGAGACAGTTAATCCGCAGGGTTGCCCTTAGAAGCCACATGCCTCCACTGCTGAGGTGTAGACGAATTGTGTATTGTTGCTACTCGATTAGCAACAAAGGTATGAAATGATGATGACTGTGCATTTATCCATGCGAGCACAATCTCTGAATCTGTCCAATAGAATGTTGGTGTATTCATTAGGTTTAGATCCCTTTTGACTCTGTCGACAAGTCTGACACACGTGACTGCTCCGCATAATTCTAGTCGAGGCAAGGTTTGTTTTTTCGTGGGTGCCACTCGAGATTTGGCGCAAATCAATCGGAGATACGTAATGTTATCCTTGCTTGATCGTAGGTAAATGGCAGCTCCATATGCCTTTTCGGAAGCATCGCAGAAGGCATGTAGTTGAACAGAATTGTCTATTCCATGTGGCAGCAACCGCCTGTCGAATTTTGTATTTTTTAAATCTGCTAAGCTGTCTCGAAATCTTGTCCATTTGTCATGCCACTGTGGTGGCAAGTCTTCGTCCCATGAAAGTTTGGCCTGCCATAATTCTTGTATGATCATTTTAGCGCTGACGACTATAGGCGCTAAAATGCCGAGTGGATCGAATATTTTAGCGATATCTGACATGACCGTACGCTTGGTGATGTGCTGAGTGGTTGACACGTCGACCTTTATACAAAACTTATGAAGTTTAGGTAGCCAACTTAGTCCAAGTGTTTTAATTGTTGCGTCATCATGTGAGTCAAAATCCAAATTGACTTCTTAATCGCTGGCCGGAATATCTTTAAGTACTTTTGGATGGTTTGCGCACCGTTTCCTCAACCTAAAGCCTGCGGTTTCTAGTATCGCTGTGAGTTCGTGTTGGATATCCAACGCAGTTGGTAAGCTATCAGCACCTGTTAGGCAATCGTCGACATAGAAATCGTTGAGTAGTGCCCTTGCACCTAATGGCAAGGTGGTGCTGTAATTTCTTCCCAGCTCCTGTAGGCATTTAATCGCCAGATACGGGGCTGGTCGGGTTCCGTATGTAAGGGTGTTAAGTTGATAGCGATACATCTTCTCAATGTCAGCGGTGAACACAAATCGTGGCAGCTGAAACCGGAGTAAAATTGAGAACAACTCGTTTTGTATGGTTGTTCCTGTGTGTACAATATCGTTGAGCGCAATCCCAGTAGATGTTTTTGATGAGGCGTCAAACACCACTCTCAGTTTAGTAGTGCTGCTTTCAGGCTTCTGGATGCAATGATGAGGAATGAAATAGCATGGAGAGGGTTTCTCGCTAGCTGAGACCTTAGTCATGTGCCCCAATGCCTCATACTCGGACATGAAGTCGGCATAGCCTTGTTTTAAGTTGCTATCTCTTTCCAATCGCCTCTCTATTGCATAGAAACGGTGTGTGGCTATCCGTTCGGATTCTCCAAGGTGAGATGTATCTTCCTTGAATGGAAGGCGCACGATGAAACGACCATCATCGCTTCGCGTTGTATTGGTGGTGTAGTGCGTCTCACAGGTACGTTCAATTGAAGTAAATGGACGCTCCGCTATTGGTGGTTCTTCAATTTCCCAGAATCGCTCCAAAATTGTGTTGAGTTCATCTTCGCTACAAATACCACAGGTGGCTGAGGTCTGGAGGTTGCCTTCAATCTTGCCAGAGCACATCCATCCAAATACTGTGTTTTGAAGGAATGGACGGTCCGGAGAAATTTTATGTTTCCCGGATAGCATTAGCGCATGGTATAGTTCTGCTCCTAATAGCAAGAACTATGCGACAGTTGGGTCTGCCAACTGGCACGTTGGTAACTTCCAGTCGACAACTTGTAAGCATTTCGTTGGTTGCGGTGAAAGGATTTTTGGTATGACAAATGCTGTGATGTCAGTTGAAAACCCGCCAATACAGGATCCTATGCGAGTGCTGATATGGCTGCTGGAGCATCCCTTGGCCCTTCCGATACCCTCAATGGTGAGAGTAGAAGGTTCTGGATGCAGCTGTAATCTTTGTACTTTGTAATCTTTGTACTTTGTACTAAGATCGCCTTGCAGGTGATATATTGACTATCTGAAGCTAATATGTTGAGCTTGACGGTGCCGAGTAGCACGTATTCGTCCTGCAGATGTTGCGATGTAATAGATACTAAAGATGTGCTAGATGATTCGAAACCCTTTACCGGTAAGTTCTGAGTTGCTGCCGAAGACCTCCCAGAGTATGATGTGCTGTGTCCGTTGACCTCGTTTGATGTTGCAATGTCTTTTGCTTCATCAAGATGCAATAATGTATTGTGCTTTTTATTGCACTTAAGGCAGGACCGAGACATGCAATTGTTGAATTTATGACCACCTTTCAGACAATTGATGCATAAGTTATGTTTTTTAACTAACTGCAATCGTTGCCTTGCGGCCATTTGAAGAAAGTGTCTGCATGCGAAGAGAAGATGACCTTCGCCATTGCATGCCCTGCATTTTGTAGTGTGAGTTGGTGTAATTGTGGCTGGCAGACTCGTGAATGTTTTGGCACGCTGCTTGTTTCCCTGGCTGGAAGCAGCTTCTAAATATTGGAACCGTGACTCCAAAAGGTTGAGAAATCGAATACCAAATGGCTCTGGTTGTCTAACTTCTTGAGCAATGAGTGCAGAAGTATGGGTCCCCAGGATGACGTCTCGATGCCTAAATTGTTGAGTGCATTTAGGCATTCTGTCGTCGTATCGTGTAAATGTTTTATAGATGTGGTGATCGTCTCGCTGTTACGGCTGGGGTGTTGCTCTAACAGTTTCTGCAGCAGCACTAATGTTAGAATTCTCTTGTTATTATAGCGATCTTGAAGCATCTGCCATGCTGTGTCGTAATTGCTTTCGGTCATGGGCAAGTGCGTGATGAATCGCTCCGCCTCTCCAATCTCATGGGTCTTCAAATACCACATTTTCTGGATTTTGGCGAGTGGTTTCTTGTGGATCAATTCTTGAAACATTTCGAAGAACTGTCTCCATTTTAAATAATTGCCATCAAATGGCTGAAGAGTGATTCGTGGCAGCTGGATGTCATTATTGAAATGGTGCTCAGGTACTGGGTTTACTGTAATCGGCAATTGTTTGGCCTTCCTGGTCACCTCAATTATCTGCTGCTGGAGCTCCTTCTCAAGATGCGTGTATCCTTGAGAATCGTAGCCCTCTGTTGCTGGATCAAAGCTGCACTCATAAATGAGGAAATGCAATTCCTCGGTCTGCCGCCAGAGCTGGCGAATACTATATAATTTTACTTCGTAGTATTCACGTGGTGGATCTTCAGTAGTTTCGTCGTACATCACACGCTTTAGTGACGTCATTATTGAATGTTGTCGACGAATCAACCTTCCGATTTGTACGTCAGCTACACTACTCTCCGCTGCTTGGTGCAGTTGGTTGGTGCTGGTCTGATCAGCACTTATAGTGCGTGACGGTGGGACAGGAGTTCTGACTGTTGAGAGTCGTTGAATCGGCGACGTCGTTGGTGCTTGCATACTGGCCCAATACTCTGCTTCCTTCGTAAACTGCGTTATGTACGCCTTGGCTAATTCCGAGATTTCTTCGTACGAACCACTTGCAAAGTACTCAACTTCAAGTGGTGTCTCACAGATTGTCCTGAGAGTTGAATCTTGCTTCTCGAATGCGTCATAAAGTGTTTCTAGCTTCGTGAGCCTCTCATGGAAGTATTCGTACGACGTCTTCCGTGATGACGAATCCTTCTTGAAGTTGGAGATCAAGCGTTGAATGTTTTCGCCACAATCTGCCTGGATCCTTAATAGCTCCTTCAGGTTCGCCATGGTGGAGCGTGTTAATTAAGCTGAATGAAGGATCACGTGCCTTTGTAAGGATCACGTCGGGGTCACCAAATTTATGTAGAGTTCCCAATGAAATTAGTTGCCACGGCAAATGAACCAGTGACAACTGTAGTTGAATTGAATACTCATGCTGTCTTAGAAAGGCTTTAATAGTTTTTCCAAGCATTCCTTAATATATATGTTTGAGTTTATTGTTCCCGTGGATACAAACGATTTGCTTCTTACACCACAACTGCAGATTGCTTGCCAAACCAGGAATTTACGAGGAAATTTTGACTGCCTTTTTGACTTAAATTTTTCGTCCACATTCCCCCGCGAGTCTGCAGTGTAAAATTCCTGGCCTGGAAGCTGCGAAAAATAGGCTAAAGCATACGTCTCATCGTCCATGATGCAGCAATCGAATTTTTCAAAAAAATTTTTTTGTAAATTTTTGGCACGCTGTTTTTTTGCCTCGTGTCCTTCACAGCATTTCTGTCTGGAACTGGTGACGATTTTGTTTTTCTTCTTCTGGTCACCAATGCCCCTTTTTCTGCCAGAACCTGATTTCCGAGTGACGACCAAGTCCTCCTTAACTTCTTTCAATACTCTCGACACAGTTTTCCCGGCTTACTTTTAGCTCCCGAGCATTTTTTTGGAATGTCCAGTGAGGTTGGATTTGAATAGTTTTTTGTACTTCCAATTCGCTTGCTATTTTTAAATGAATAAAAGCGTTTAGCGAAAAAATTTGAAAGCAGCACTTTTCTGACATTTATTTCAGATTGAGTCATTTAAAAAAAAATTATTGTATAAAATGTAGGTCAGAATTTATTGAAACGCAGTCCTTATTATAAAAATGTGGTTAATTTAACCATATATTATTTTTTTATACCCTACACACGAAATGATGAGGGTATATTCACTTTGTGCATCCGTTTGTAACGCATTAAAGAAGGCTTGGAAAGTATATACATTCTAGATCGGCTCCACCTCCTGAGTCGATTTAGCTCTGTCCGTCCGTCTGCCTGTCGCTTTGTGGAAATCGCGAGTACAAGAGAACGAATATAGATATCTTCATCAAATTTTGCATGAATATTTTATATCATCAGCCAAAAATCGGACCATTTCTCAGCTTGTAGAACGAATTTGAAATTTTATTCACGAGTGTGTCGGACCAAAATATACTAAAAGAAAAATGGGCGTGTACCACAAAATTTTGCGTTTAGATTCTTTTTGTGTTTAGCAAACATATGTTGATAAACAATGTTTTTATAGTGGGGCGTAATACCCAAATTTTAATGCGGTTAAAATTTCGTTTGCATTCTTTTTTTGTACTATAGAAGAGAAAAATACCTACAAATCGTTTAGGTGGGTAAATATATGTTTCATTGGCGTTGAATAAATGGTAGCTAGCGGGATGGAATCCTTTTCGTGTGGCGTATTTATACAGGGTGTTTCGCACAAGAGGGAACAAAAGACAAGGGCCGTGTAGGTTGAGTCAAGAGAAAGAAAAAATCGAACGCGAGGTGGCCAATTTCCATCGTTTAGCTGGGAGGGGAGAAAAGAGAATTAAAAAAACAGGGGGTTTCAGCAGGCAAGACTTATTCAAAAATTCAAAATGGTTATGATAACCAATGCACGTAAACATAAATTAGTAAAAGAGACTCACGGGCGTAGGAAAGTTATGCCGAAAAAAATTATTTGAGGAATAATTCTCGTGTCATCGTGCTACTATTTTTGCGTGTATTGTAATCAGCAAGCCGTGGCGCTTTTTGACCACTAGTATGCTAGTTCATTTGAAAAACAACGGCAACATTCAATTAATAACAGGTAAAGTTAGATGTGTTGATCAAATTTTCGATAGCACAAAATTTGGTCTTTACAAGATTTGTGCAACTAAATCTAAATTTGAAGTAAGTTTTCAAACATTACAATAATTTTTATAGATAAAATCGTTTTTTTATTTTTTTCAGATGTGGAAATATATAACCCCATTTGTATGAAAGAAGAGTTTCTTATCATTTCTTTTAACTAAATTAATTTTAACACTTAAAATATTTAATTTAAAACTTTTGCAAGTAAGTATTAAAAATCAACATTAATAAAAAAAATTAAACTGAGTGCATACAAATAGAATTTTTATATTTTTTTGACAGATTTAAAATTTTTTATCTCTACTACTATTTTTTGGCGGTTTTAAGAGAATCCTTCAGTTAAGGATAAGTCCAAAAATGGACGTCCTAAAGGTTCAACGGACGCAAATCTATAAGAGAAAATGTGGAGAGAAACGTTCCATGTCAACAAAAGATATTGCTAAAATACCAAGGACTACACCTGTTTTGTATCGAATCAAACAGAGAAACGGTACAAAAACTTACAAAAGAAAAAGTTTCAAAACGCAGTGAAAATGGAAATTGTATGAAACGAAACTGACAAAAACTTTTGCGTATTTATGGACGACGAAACATACGTGACTTAAGAATTTTGCCTGGTCACCAGTTTTATTCAATGTAGCCTGAAGAAGACATTCCTGGATCACAGAGGATCCAGATATTTGTAAATGTGGAAAAAGATCGACTCCGTACTTCACTGTGGGCACAATCAACAAGCAAATTTATGTCAAAGAGTGTCTGCAGAAACATCTGCTGCCTTTCTTACGTAAACACAATGGTTCAACTTTTGTGCTTTTTTTTGGCCAGATTTGGCTCCAGCACATTATGCTGGGTTTATGTCACTCAGAAGTGGTTCAGTGACAATGGGGAGTGATACATGGCTCATCAGTATGAGCGCATCGCTCACGCTGATTGGTTGATTTCAAAAAGTGGAACAATTTACGATCCAAACGCTCATAACATTTGATGCAAAAATTTTGGCTGTTTCACGATCATCAAACAAACACATGCATACAGAACTCGAAGCACGGTCTGAAAATTTTTCTTGTCTTTTGTGCTTTCATTTCTGTTTTACTATGCACAGCAGCCGCAGCAAGGGCTTCGCGGAAGCGAACATGTATTCAGGTATCAATAAAGCCGTCGGCTTATTAATACTGTCTGTTTATCTATCATTTACATTTTAGCATTTAATATTATGATATTCAAACCAATTGTAATAAATAAATTAATTCGGTTTTTTATTTTTTGGGTTTTTTAAAGATTTATTGTTATATTGCATTAGGTTCGTTTTCTTTTATTATCCATTGTAGCTCTAGCAATTTATTTTTGAAATGCAAAAATAGCCTGTACTGCTATTTTAAAACAAAACTGACCCAAAATATTTACCCATAACCAACGAATTTTCTTAGAAATATAGAAGAAAGGATGAAACGTTCTTTAGGATTATAAATAAAAAACAAAATACAAAAAAGGTCGCGTTCCATCTTCCTCTCTTTCTATTTTTTACATATCCTAACTCTTTCGCCGTTGTTCATTTTTACAAATTGGAAATTCCTGTAAAAAAAGAAGCCGGCGAATGTAAAAAAAAGTTGAAGGTCATTACAGGAAATAATGGAAAATACAATTAAAAAAATTCGAATAATGTGAACTCATAACTGCAGGTATAACAGACGGTACGTGAACGACAACATTGCTGCTTCTAATGACACTTCAATTTAATCACTCCGTACAGTGCTTTCGTTGAAATGAAAGCGCTTACAAACACACTCTCAACCATTTACACGTACACGAATTTGAGTCATGCATAATATTTTGTCGTGTAGCAGTGAGCAACTTTAAAGCTTTTTTTGAGACACGCACAATGATGAGCAGTGTATCACCCAACAATAATATTCATTGGTGGGTTTCCTGTTTCCATAAACATATTTAATCCGGTTAAGGTGTTCGAAAATCGATCAGCTGATCTAGTGTTTCCATTCAATTCAACTTTATTGAGACGATAACAACTTATACAATAAATATATACAACTTAAACTATGCAGGTTTACAAGTTTGGCAACTCCCAGAGTTGTAAAGTTTTGCTTTGTGCATGATATTTCGTAGTATTTTAACCAATAGTACAATTTCACGAGTTTATTTATTAATTAAGATATGAGATCTTCTCGTTGAGTTTTATATAAAGCTCTTGCTCCCGGAGCTTTGCAAGTGTTCTTATAATTATTGGAAGCTTAACCCTCTAACCAGCAAGAGTGCCTTAAGGCACGCATTTCAAAAGTTTGAATTATTCACCACACTTATTGTTTTTTCTCCAACTTATGTCAACTTAGTGATAACGGTAATTTACATTTACTCTTCTTGACAATTCTTATTCATTTTGAGGCATAGTTCTCTTTTTGTCGTTATTTTTGTGTGATAAGTCGCGCTGTGTACTACTGCCGTTTGCAAAAGTGAAAACGTTTATTTAGAAAGGTGTAAAATAAACATTACAGTTAAGAAATCTATTTGGAATAATTTTTATTGAAAAGGTAAAGTATTTTTGTTACAAATTATATATTTGGTGTACGGGAAAACGAAGTATTTTGGATGTTTGGAAACGAAAAGTGGAGAGTGCCTCGGGGCACTCTTGCGGTTCCCAGTGTAAATTTACTAAGCTTTTGAAAGCATTCGATTATTTTGCATTAATTATTTTCTTTAGAATACTATTACTTGTGTGACATCGATGAAAATGGCAGGCGTTTCCAAACGTATAAAATTATCAGCCTTAACTGAAGACCAGATGCGCGAATTAATGGTATCGGTTCAGTCCGATGAGGAAATTGATTTTAGTAGTGATGATGATATTCATGATTGCAATTATGAGCCGGATGAAATTAGTCCAGAAGATGACAGGTGTATGTCTCAGGCAACCAAAGACATGCAAAGTAGTGATTTGTGTGTCCAGGAAATTAACTCGTCTTTTAACACAAGTGCATTTTCGGAACCATCGGCTTCGTCAACTCTGATCGCAGTGACCGGTAAGGAGTCAACTTTAAGAACCAAACCACTGAAAAGACCACGTTCTCCGTTGCCAGTAATGGAAAGTACCGGACCGATTAATGTACCACATGCTGGCGGTTTCACTGGTGCAGGTAAATCACGAGAATCGCTAAAGCTTTCATATCTACATACATTTTTAAATTTTTTAGACGTAGAATCAATAAAAACAAATGAAAAAGGCTTTTCAAAAATAATATGGCAAAAAAAAGCATTGAAATTGCATGTGAATGAAGTAGCTTTTCGTGGCAATGCATCGCTACCTTCTGAAATAAAATTGTTGGATACACCTTTGGAGTTATTCTGCTATTTCTTCACTCCTGACATAATGGAGCATATTGTAACCGAAACAAACCGAGTTGCCGTCGTACAAAACATCAACACCCAGTTTAGACTGAACGTCGACGAGTTATATCACTACGTAGGAATTCTTCTCTACATGTCCGTATACCGTTACCCAAATTTGGATAGCTATTGGGGTAGAAATGCTTTCACACCTATTAAAAGTACCATGAGTCGCAAACGATTTGATATGATAAAGAGGTATTTATCATTTCGAGACGAAAGCAAACGTGTCCAAAAGGGGCAACCCGATTATGACACATTGTTTCGTATAAGAGTTTTAACCAACGAGCTAAGCAAACGTTTCGATTCTGTTCCGAAACAAGCGCGACTATGTGTTGACGAACAAATGTGCAGCACGAAAATGCAACACCATCTTCGGCAATATATGCCCAATAAGCCTCACAAGTGGGGAATAAAATTATTCGTGCTATGCGATTCTTTTGGTTTTGCTTATCGCTTTGAAATTTACAATGGCGCAGGCGATAATGTGGTTCTGCCAGGGTGTCCCGATCTTGGTGCAACTTCCAATGTCGTGGTGCGCCTAACACAAACTGTTGCCGATTTTGTGCATCATATTATTTGTTTTGATAACTTTTATACGTCGCTTCCCCTGCTGGTTTATTTGCGTGCGAGAGGAATATACAGTCTCGGAACTGTTCGAGTAAATCGAGTTCCGAATTGCAAACTTCCAACCGATAATTCTATCAAACGCGAATCAAGAGGATTTTCAGCTGAATATGTGGGCTCAGCTCTTGATGTTTCCATTAGCAATGTTTTATGGAAAGACACTAAGTATGTAAGGTTGATCTCGACTTACGTCGGCATTGAGCCATTCGCAAGAGTAAGTCCAGATTCGCAAGTAGCTAAGGTAGCACGCTATGATCGGAAATTAAAAAAATATGTGCAAGTCGATTGCCCACAAATTATACGTGAATATAATAGCCATATGGGCGGAGTTGATTTGTTGGATGGATTGATGGGCCGTTACCATATTCGAGTGAAGACACGTGATTGTATGACACGTCTTTTTTATCATTTTATTGATATAGCAGCAACGAATGCCTATATCTTACACCGACGCATCCACCGCGAAAAATTAGACGATTCTTCCACTTCAGCTAAAGAACAACAATTGCCCGAGTTACCTCAATTCCGAGAAGAGATTGCTGCTGGTCTTGTGACATATACAAAACAACGTTCGGCTGGTCGTCCAAAAAGTCGTCCACCCTTGATTGAAAATGTACAACCAGGTAGTGCAAAAGTAGGTGAAAGAGCGAAGCATCCCGTTGATGACGTCCGCTACGACAACATTGGCCACTTTCCAATTTGGCTACCAAAGAAAGATGGCAAAAGGTGGTGCAAACTATGCAAGAAATCACAAACGCAATGTGTTTGTGAAAAATGTAACATTCATTTGTGTTACATAAACTCCAAAAATTGTTTTACGGAGTACCATAAAAAAAATTAACATATTAATTGTTTGTTTAAAATTATTTGTCAAAAATTATTTAATATTGTCATTAAAATAAATTCATTTAAAAAAGTATTCGTATATTTTGAAATGTTCTAAAAACTTTGTAATAGGTATATATACAATGTAGTCATAATACTCTTTTTTTGGGCTAAGTCAGCAATAGTGCCCTGAGGCACTTTTCTCTATTTTCTTCTTACCGAAGTTACCGAATGAGTTTCAAATGTCTTTGTCTTCATATTTTGGCCATAATGAAATAAGAAAAAATTATTCGACTAGTTTTTTTCCGTGATTTAAGATTTGCCGGTTAGAGGGTTAATAGCTATTTGACTTAGAATAATAATAAGGTACATCAGGTAATATACTTGAAATAAGACTATTACAGAGGTATATGAGTTTCCTAATATTAGATTAAGTTATTTTGTTTTTGATAAGGCACTTAAAGTCTACAACATTTAATATATTATTTTATATAAAATCACATTACATTACAGTGAAAGGAAAATTATCCTCTATTTTGGCAAGATGAACTATTCTGGTAGAACAAAGGAACTAAAGCAGATTGGTCATTACCTGCTAATATAGAATCTAAGTCAATTGAGTCTACACACAAAGGAGATAAATAATTTGCAGAATTCCAAGGCTCTCTGGATAGAGAAAAAAACGTACTACTTATAAGATCATTATCTATATAGCGTAAATTTGTTACGGATTTTTTCATAGCTCTTAAGGAGTATCTCATTAGGGGTTCAACTCCGGACTTATCGTAGATGAAGCTGTTCGCATATTTTTTGTTAAAAGATTGGAAATGTTTGTTAATACTTAAGCGCAGAATTTGTCTTTTAAACACTTCAAGTTCTTTCGCCACCGACGGTGAGAACGAAAACCAGCACGGAAAGGCATAGGTCACAACTGGTCTTATTAGGGTTTTGTAGAACAACAGCTTGGTGTCTCTTGAGAGACCGCTATTGGATCTAAAATACGGCGCTAGCAATCCTGCAACAAGCTTGGCTTTAGTCAATGTAGACCTTGCATAAGTATTAAATTTGAAAAGGTTATTGAAATTTATACCTAAGTATTTAATGTGTGTTTTGAATGGGATCCTAGCGCCATCGACGGCAAGATAAAGATTTTTACTGTCGCTCACCACTCCTGGAGGTCCTTTCCCTGATGCATTCCGGAAGCAAATACATTCAGTTTTACCGATGTTAAGGTTTAAACCCCATTTTTTATAGAATTCGTTAATTACCTGAATATGAGCAGAAACGGCTGCCAAAGCATCGTTGGGATATCTCGCGTGAGCATATACCATGGTATCGTCAGCATACAAAAGTTCAACTGAGCTTGATGGAAAGTCTGGCACACGCAGGAAGTGAGGAAAATCATATAAAAATATGTTAAAGATAAGAGGGCCCAAGATTGAGGCTTGAGGAACTCCGCGCTCAACTTTCTTTAATGTGGATTTTGATTGGTTGATTTGTGTAAACAAGAATCGATCAGTAAGAAAACTGTCTAGGAGTTTAAAGATCGTTGGAGAAAGGTTGATTTGTATTAGTTTAAAGGGAAAACCATCCCACCAAACACTATCAACCGCCTTTTCAACGTCCAGAGAACAGCTGACCGTACATTTTTTGTTTCTAAGATTTTGAGTTATGTACTCAATAGGGCGTGCACCGTGGAGTGTCCTTTTTTAAACCCAAACTGGTAATATGAACTAGGATCAATGGCATTGTTTAAAGTATTTTCAATTTTGTTGTAAATTACTCTTTCAAGAATTTTGCCAGCGTTGGAGAGTAAAGCAATAGGACGGAAGTTTGAAATGTCGATATTATTAGGTTTTTTCCTAATCGGAATTAAATTCGCGATTTGCCAACTTTTAGGAAAGTAACCATTATTCAAACAGTTATTTAAGATAATGGCTAAAAACTCGATAGCAGATTTGGAAATTTTCTTTAGGAGATAGTTTGAGAGATCGTCAGGACCAAATGACTTCTTGGAACTATTGTGGCTGAGGATATCTTCGATTTCTCCGGTGGAGGTGAAGAATTCAGGATACGATGGAGATAGAGCAGAGTTGGAAATGTCGAAATTAAAAACTCGAGGTGGTAAAGTGTTTCTAAATTGATCCACTGTAGTTTCCACTTGGAGCACCAAGTTTTGATCGGAAGTAGGCCGACTTTTACGAAAGATTCTCACAAAGTAGTTTCCGAAAGTTTTTTAGCAAATTCGTTTTAATTTTTTTTGCCACTTATGTTTTATTTTGAAGAGGTTAGTAATATCCTGAGGAAGGTTTTTATATTTATTAAATGATGGACTGATTAGTTCAGAGTTATTTCGAGCCACACTCTGTATAGTTGAGTTGAGACTAAGAATATAGGAGTCAATCTCTTCATTAGAAAGGTTTGAAAACTCTGGAGGGAGGCGATTAGCTAACTGAACGTCTAGGTCATCTTGGAATTTCTTCCAGTTGGTTTTTTGATATGATATAAAGATTTCTGGTTGCTTAAGATTGTACACAATTTCACTCATGTTTAAGTTTAAAAGAATTGCGTAATGGTCAGAGAATGATGGCAGCGTAGATATATTATAGTTTGGGTTCAATTGGTCAATAAGACAGTTTGTCTTATTAATAATAAAGTGATCCAAAAAGGAGGAGCTATTTGGATACGAGGGACTATTAGGCGAAAGAAGAGCAATTATATGGCAGGATTGTGACAACCACGCTTCTAAGGCAATACCATTCATGTTCCTAAGAGCATCACCCCAGGAAGGGCTTTTAGCGTTCAAGTCTCCGCCTATTATTGCTCCGTCATAGTTAGTTGCTTTTACGCTGATTTTGTCTAACTCGGTAGTGATTGCTGCACGGGTTAAATTAGTCGGAAGATATATTGATCCCAGCAGAAGCGCTTTCACCGAATCATTCTTTTTAAAAGAAATCAAAAGTAAGATACAAGGGAAATCGAAGTTCGTTGTGTCAATTAAATTTAAGAGAAAATCTTTTTTTAAGGCTATTGCAACTCCCTGATTAGAATCGTTACGGAAAAAGTTATAGGAATCTAAATGAACTTTATGATTGCTTTTCAGGTGCGCTTCCTGAAGAAACGCAACGAAAACATTGTGTCTTTTTAATACTTTAAATAGATCGAAGCGTCTACTATTGTCCATAAGGAACCGGTGTTTAAGGAGATGAAATGTTTACCCATCAAAGTTATTATTGGAATTGAGGATTACTTGGTCTAACAATTCCAAGTACGCCAGTCTCTTCATTTCGATAGAAATATCGCTGTTAATGTTCTTCATGAACTTTTTGACCCTTGCCACCAAGAATCTTTGAAAACCCTTGCCATATCCGAACCAAAAAGTGTATTGGAAAGATCGAAAAAATCGGAAAATAATCCCTTAGATGCACCTGCAACAGAGGAGGGAGCTAGGTCAATACGTGAAGCGGATTGCTTATTCTTGACAATGTCTGCATATGATACTCGAGTGTGCCCTACACTACTATTATTGAAAATTTGGCATTCTGGGTTTATCTGACTTATTTTCTCTTTATTTTTATACCCTACACACGAAGTGAATAGGGTATATTCACTTACTGCTTCCGTTTGTAACGCATTAAAGGAGGCGTGACAGGTATAGAAAAGTATATATATTCTTGATCAGCGTGACCTCCTGAGTCGATTTAACCATGTCCGTCCGTCTGTCTGTCTGTCTGTCTGTCCGTCTGTGGAAATCACGATTACAAGAGAACGAATAGAGATATCTTCTTCAAACTCTGCACGAATATTGTCTATCATTAGAAACTCATCAGTATTGAAAATGGGCAAAATCGGACCATTACCACGCCTACTTTTTATAGTGAATATAAAT
Organism: Myopa testacea; assembly: GCA_949629155.1. Lineage (NCBI taxonomy): Eukaryota > Metazoa > Arthropoda > Insecta > Diptera > Conopidae > Myopa > Myopa testacea. Next base: position 34,323,021 of record OX451347.1, on the reverse strand, counting down.
TCATCCATGCTTATAGCTCAATTTCCCAGCTTGTAGAACGAATTTGCGGTTGAAATTTTGTCCAAAAGTCCACTGTCTCTGACCAAAACCTATAACCAAAAATGGGCGTGGTCCGCCCAATATTTAAATAAAAGTCGATTACAGGAGCACAAATAGAGATATCTTAATCAAATTTGGCACGAGTATTGCTTAACATTATAAAGTGATTGGTATTGAAAATGAGCAAAATCTGACCATTGCCACGCCTACTTTTTACAGTAAATATAAATTAATCCATGCTTATAGCTCAATTGATCAACTTGTAGAACGAATTGCGGTTGAAATTTTATTCACAAATCAACTGTCTTTGACCAGAACAGATTACCAAAAATGGGCGTGGTCCGCCCACTAATTAAATAAAACTCGATTACAGGAGAACGAATAGAGATATTTTCATAAAATTTGGCATGAATATTGTCTATCATCAGAAACTCATTGGTATTGAAAATGGCCAACATCGGACCATTGCCACGCCTACTTTTTATAGTAAATATAAATTCATCCATGCTTATAGCTCAATTTCCCAGCTTGTAGAACGAATTTGCGGTTGAAATTTTGTCCAGAAGTCCATTGTCTCTGACCAAAACAGATCACCAAAAATGGGCGTGGTCCGCCCACTAATTAAATAAAACTCGATTACAAGAGAACGAATAGATATTTTCATAAAATTTGCCACGAATATTGTCTTTCATCACAGGCTATTTGAGATTGAAAACGAAAAAAATTAGACCATTGCCACGGCTAATTTTTAAGTACAAGTGTGTAGGGTATATGAACTTCGGCCAGGCCGAAGTTAACACTCTTTCTGGTTATTTATTAACTCGCTCCTTCTCAGCAGGTACATTTTGTATTGAGGACAGCCATGGAAGTTTGCGGGGTGCCCAAAATCTTTACAATTGATGCAATAGGCAAGGGAATCCAATTTTTTTTATATTTTGGCACTCACCCGGATTGTGTCTCACGCTGCTCTTGACACAGTTATACTTTCTGGCACAATTTTTGCCAAGTGACCGAAGCTTTGGCAACGCTTGCACTGCATAGGGTTGTTATTCTTCTTGGGTTTTTCCCAAGTGACACGGGAGTAAAAGAGTATCTCAGTTTAAGAATTTCATTAGGATTAGAATTCATCATTCATCTTACCAGGGAGAAGTTGGACCAGAAAGAGATCAGAACTCTCGTTGATTTTTTTTTTGTCTTTCAGTTAGGAATTTGAGAAACTTTGGAGACCAGATCTGGAACAATTACGTTGAGCTCCCGCCTGATCTCGTTCCCACTATAGTCTGATGTGAGACCTCGAAGAATTAACGAGTGTGATTTATCCTCACTATCTGCGAAAGTATGAGCTTCAATGTCATCACTTGCTTTTAACATTTCGATAAGTTCGGAGTGAGACTTGTGATTATTAACAAAAAGTTTGCACTTATATTTATTAATATACTTAACCTTAAAGACTAGTTCTGGAGCTTTTTCCTTTAAACCTTCCGTGAGTAGTTTGATATTCGTCTTGTAGAGAATAATAGGCGGGCAGAATTTTATACCCGAGAAGTTATGCCTTGATTGCTGCTGTTCCGTTAGATTGATGCCTTTCTGGCGATAGTCCGTGGTGTCAGAGACTGTAGCGCTGCTGGAAATCAGATTCTGTTTGCCGGTGGCCATGCCCTTATCTGTCAGGCTTTGTTTCAATCTGTTACTGCGTGTTCTTTTTTTTTAGGCTTTGAGCCATTTCCGGCTACTTGGACGTCAACCTCCATCGAATACGAGCGATTTAGTTATCGAAAAAGTAGATTAAACTAACTGATGAACTTTTACGAAGAAATTGTGAACAAATTGCAGTATTTCGATAGTGCTTGTAATCTTGATTTCGCAGGAATAATGCTCGTACTCTAATCTGCTAAGTCCCGTCGAAGCACAGCAAATAAATTAAGATTTTCCAAAAAAACAAAAAAAAGACGGCGGAAAACTCGAAATAGAAAAATTATAAATTAGGGAACACAGAAAAGACGTCTGTTCACAACGAAGCTATGATTCGAACTCCTATTTTAAAGATAATAAAATTTGAAATGTTTTAAATTATTTCAAAATGCTTTCACACCAAAACCACAATTCAATCCCGCGTGTCCATACATAATGTCAAACTGAAAAGAAGAAATAAACAGCTGTTGTTTTATTTGTATATTTACGCAGCTATTTTTAAAATTGCGCATCGCTTTAATTTATAATACAGTGAATAAAATAACAATAATATTCAAAATTGTTGAAATGTCTTTTGGTATGGTGATGAAATTCGCAAGTTTACAGAATTTGGAAAGCGAAAAATCGTACATCATAAATAACAAATTCCTCTCAATATGTCGAGTTTTTTTTTGGCATTTGGCAGAATAGTTTGGTGACAAATTATCTCTTTCTAACTCATTGGCACTAGAAAAGGAGAAAGATAGTGTGCCTGCAATTCCGAACTTCGAAACAGACTTGCAAACTAAAAACTGAGGTTAAAAACCAAACGCATTTTGGTTTAGCACTGGAATAGCAACAACAATTTCACGGGAGTTAAAACAGTTTACGAGTGGTTTTGGGACTTAAAACAGTTTATTCCAAAAACCTGGAAAACCATTTTATGGAAACACCTTATAAGTCGCGATCGCAATTTCCATCAAAGCTTTCGTTAAAAGCAAACTTGAAAGCCAAGCCTGCAACCGCGGCAGGACATGGTCGCATTATGGACATTGTTCGTGCAAAGGTCAGCGATGTCTGCATGCCTGTGGATGGTATGTGCAGGGTGCGAATCATCGATAGGTGGCACGATACTCTGATCGCAGACGGCCGACTGCACGATGAGTGCAGTAAGCATGACTTAAACATCTTCACGGATGGGTCACTGATAGATGGAAGGGCAGGTGCAGGGGTCTTCTCTTCGGACTTGAACCTCGGCTGTAAGCTCCATCTAGGGAAGTACGTGTCCGTATATCAGGCCGAACTACTGGCCCTGACACATGCTCTGGACCACTTAATTGGCGATCAGGTGCGGAATAGCAGTATCCTGCTAGCACTGGATAACCAGGCGGTGATTAAGAGTATGGCGCGGACGAACGTTAATTCGAGACTGGTGCTGGAGGCTGTCCAGAAGCTCAATGAGTGTGCCCAATACAACAAGGTAACACTCTGTTGGGTCAAAGGGCACATAGGCACAGAACAGAACGAGAAAGCGGACGCTCTTGCTAAGGAGGGGGCTGCTGACTTCTTTTGCGGGCCCGAGCCGAGAGTCGCTCTTAGCGACGGGAAGGTAAGGGCCTTGATGGACGAGTGGCTGTACTCTGAACATGCACGAAGGTGGAGGAACCTCACCACGTGTCGTCAGGCGAGGATGGTTATTATCAAACCGCTTCGCAGCCGTTCGGAGGCTAGACTACTACTCGGATACAGAAGAGACAGTCTTAGCTGGCTAATCTCTTTGATCACGGGGCACGGCAATTTCAGATATCATCTCCATAAGATGGGTCTTGCGGAGGATGTCGTCTGCAGGCTGTGCCTAGAAGATGAAGAGTCGGCGGATCACATAGTGAACCATTGCCCGGCGCTGGCAGCCAGAAGACTCAGTGTGAACGGTCGTAACGACGGCGTTCGACGCTGGGATTCGTGGTTTAAGAACGCACTTGCGTTGACAAAGGACCTGGTCATGAAGCGGGAGCTCGACTCGTTCGGCCGCCTGCAGTGACCAAGGGACGTGGGGGCGAAAAAGGACCTACTCGTTCTGGTCTGCTTCGACTATTCCCCCAAGGAAAGAGGACGGTTTTAGTGGGTAGTCTGCAGCAAGGGAGTCCCACACTATCGGCGGACCTGGTTCAAGCAGGGACACTGGTGTGCGTAAAAGCATTTCCTACCTCAAAAAAAAAAAAAAAAAAAAAAAAAAAAAAAAGCCTGCAACCGCAGCACTTTGTTTGGTAGCCAGAAGCCGTAGTCAAGCTTTGGAAAACCAAGCCAACAACCATAGCGTTTAGCATTGGTATGTATCGTGGAAGCTAGCGCTTTAGAGCGAGCTTCCAAACCATAAAAATCATAGCTCTTTGCAATGACCATAAAACGCTTGGTTTAAAGAAATAATAAAAATAATCCAAAACCAAACGCGGAAGAATTTAATTGGGAACGATTTAATTCTGCCGATATTGATATTTCGCAATACAAAAATTGCGAAAGAATGGAAATTGCGACACGCGCCAACACCGACCTACTTTGGTGCGGTCGACGGGTCCGTCAACCAAGCCAAAGTGGAAACAAGAAAAAGATTCCAACGGGAGTCTTAAAATTATATCCAAGCGACGCGGTCGAAGTGTCGTCTCGTGATTAGCGTATAAAGTCGCGGTAGAATTTGTGTTAGAATCTAAGATAGTTAATAGTGTCACTAAAGGAAATTGTAAATAATATAATTGAGAAAAAAAGGCTAGCGACAAAGGTGTTGAATAAAGTAATAGGAAATCAATAAACAAGGAGTTTTATTCGTTGCCCAGAGGACAACGACAAGAAGGAAGACCACCCATAAAACATACAACATTTTGGCGCAGCCAGTTTTTCGAGCCGAGGATCGCTCGAAAAAGTAAAAGTAAGTAGAATAAAGTAAGAAAGTTAATAAGCAGTAGCTTAGTTAAAATTAAGTGAAGAAAAAAAAAATTAACATAAAATAGGAAATTTAAAAATACAAGTAAAAAAGTTTAGCTTAGTAAAAAGCACACAGGAAAAAGAAGGCAGGAAATGTAAGACAGTAAACAATAAGTAGATATGAAGTTGCCAGGATATTTTAAAAAGTATCAAAAAAGGAATAATTTGAAATCGAAAGTATGTGAGTGACCAAAGAAAATTAAAATTCAACTTTAAATTAACTTGAATATGGCTGAGTATTGAACAGAACGAAATTCAATTTAAACTAAAAAATTGAAACACAGATAAAACAAAAATTTAAGTGGAAAGTAAATTGAGAATAAAATAAATTAGAACACGACATATGTTTAAATGAAGTTAAATAAATAAGATATAACATTTTAAGATAATAAGTTTAGGAATAAAGTGAAAAGTGAAATTATTGAAGTGACCAAATAAAACTAAAATTAAAAAGTAGGACAAATAAATGTGAAAAAAAATTAATTAAAGGATTAGAATAATCTAAATTATATTATATTTAAAAATATATTACAATAAAATTTTATATATACTATAATAAATTTTCTAATTGTTCTCAAGACACTGGCAATAATCTGCCGGCGTCATAACTCAAAGAAATCAAAGTCTTAGCTGAGGCCGATGGCATACTCTGCCGGCCAAGCCAAAGATTTTATAAATCAACAAAAATAAAACTAATTAAGTTGTTAATTTATTTAACAACATTTAATTTTCAGCGTTGGCAGTCGATTCAAGTTCCGAATGCCAACAAATCAGCATACATCCTGGTGAAAGGTACTGGTTCAAGTGCTAGTTATCTTTCGTTAATGCCAGTAATCAACAGCAACAACGTCGCCAACATTAACTAATGACGAATTTTTGCGATTTTTTTTTTTAAATTTTACGATATTGGTTACTGTGAGTAACAAATTGGCGAAATTCAGAATAATTTTACTAACTTAAATAGATTCTATTTAAAGTGGTAAAATTCAAATGATAAATGCAAATTGTTAAAACAGGAAACCAATCCAATACTAAAACAAAACGCGTAAAGTATACGGTTAAGTTGTATAGTTTCGGGTGTGTCTTAGACGTTTGACTTCAAAGTACATTGTTAAATAAATTTTAACATTCAATGTAGTTGATTTCACAGTCGCACATTTTAAGTTGATTAATTGATAATTAATTTTATCATTTTATTCGAGTTCAACTCGCACAATTTTTTTTAAAGAATATGTCATACATTCGCAAATGTATGAAATTTTTTTTTTTTTAAAAAAAAAGAGGTAATAATCGGAATTACAACAAATTAAAACATTAAAAAGAAGTTTTTTGGTTATTTTAAAAAACCATTATTAGAAGTAAACGTTTAAAGTAATGCGCTTAGAGACTTCATATTTGTTGAAGAATCAAAGCAAAATTAGATTCGTTGTTTCAATAACAAGCAATTACAATTGCTTGCTGATAAAAACAATCAAAGATAGCAAGCAATTAGCAAAGAAATAACTCGAACGAGCTCACCTAATTAATTGTTCGAATTCGAGATTGCAAACGTTGTAGATTTGCTGGCCGCTTAAAAATAGAGGCAGATCGTTGGTTCCTTTCTGTGAGGCCTAAATTACCTCAGCGCAGTCACGAAAATTTTGACGCTTCGTCTCGTCTAATTTAATTGTTTCGTCAATTGTTTCGCCTTTTAAGTACTACGAGTAGTATAAAGAATTAAACGTTTAATGGAAAGATTAAACGATAATCGATGTCGCTAAGTAATCGCTTTAATAAAGTTTTAAGTACGGAAAATGGGGAAAAATTGACAGATGCAAGACATATGTACATATTAATAGAATAAAAACCACTAAATTATATGGCGTTCGTTTAATTAATGGCCGAATCGTTGCAGGAACAAGCTTACATAGAATTAAATAGAACCCATAAGGAATTGAAACGCCAGTTGGGGGAGTTTATATCTAAATATTGGGCAATCTTAAGAGAGACAGTAGGCAACAAGGAAAACTTAGAATTGATAAAGTCGAGAGTAGGGGACCTAAGAGACCATACAAGCGTAGAAAAAGCAGACGCAATAGTAGAGGAATTAATTAAATTCCTAAACCAGATAATAGAGAATAAGACAGAAGATTCAAAGACATGGGAATTAGAGTTTAACGCGTTAAGAAATAGATACGACAATTATTTAGTAAATAAAGAGTTTCAGGAAGACTTACTAGCGAACTTAGAAAGCGAGAACGTAAAACTAAGGGAATTATTAGAGAAGAAAGGCTTAACCGAAGAAACATTAAATAGAACGTTAGAACAGGAATCGGCACAAAAATCGGCACAAAAATCGGCCATCAGGAACACATCAAAGCAAGATGGGTATCGCAGAAATAGCCAAAATAACAAGCAGTATTGTTCCACTGTTTCCAGGGACACAGTCACCAGATTTGAGAGGTGAAGTGTATAAGTTTATACAGGCGTGCGAGTTAGCTACAAATGAAGCAACTGAAGCAAATAAACGACTTTACGTAGAATGCATCAAGCAAAGATTGTATGGAGACGGGTATGATCTTGTGGGCTCACAACGTTTTAACAGCCTAGAAGAATTATACCTAGTGATACGAAGAGCCTACCTACCAACAGCTTCATTAGACGTGACGTTGACTGAACTCCAGAATTGCAGCCAATTGCACAATGAGGACATTCGGCAGTTCGCAAGACGTCTAAACGCGAAAAAAGCACAAGCATTGCAGATAATAAAAGACACCTATAAGGGAGAAGGTGACAGCGCAATTATATCTATCGTAACGACATCGGCAAATAAGGCGTTTAGAACAGGGTTAGCAGATGCAACGTTACGAACTCACATGCTAAATGTTACAGGGAAAAGTATAGAGGAAATGACTGAAATAGCAGTAAACACGCTGGTGGAAATACAAAGAAGTAACTCCATTCATCAACCCAATATTACACCAATATTTAATGTGAACTCCATTGAACCATATACAACACCTGCTGTAAATAATCACGTGAATTACAAAAGACCAGAAATACGGGAGAACATCTCCAGAGCGCCACAAGATAGAATAATTTGCTCATTCTGCAATAAACGTGGGCATACTAGAGAAAAGTGTTTGACTAGGGAAAACACGCCATATTGCCAAAAGTGTCTAGAATATGGGCACGAGACAAATTGGAGGTGCAACACCAATGACAACAACAGAAGCGGGCAAAACAACAAAAATCAAAGGCCTACCAACCAAAGTCGAGGCAACCAACAATGGAACCGACCTCATCAAAATTGGAACCCAAATCAAGGCCAGCAAACCTGGAACCCAAATCAAGTACAACAAACCTGGAAAACATACCGACCACAACAAAACTGGCAAGCAAGCCAAGTCCAACGTAATTGGCAACCCCGCCAAGACCAACAGAATTGGCAGAAACAGGCGTATGGAAAGCCGAAGCCGAATCCAGCAAACGGAATACAAAAGAATCAATCTCAATGCGAATGGTGCAAAAGAGAAGGACATAATACACTCGAATGTTATGCGAAGAAAAATGGGGAGAAGTCCCAAAGCAACAGTCCGGGAAACTGCCAAGGGCCCAGAATAGGCCATTAATCTGGGAACCCAAAAATATTAGTAACTTAAGGCCAAGTGAAGGAGTAGCAGTAATTCATACATCCGAACCGATTGTGGATACGTTACTGACTTTAACAAATAAAGTGGTAACCGTAAGTCCGACATCGGAAGCGATTGTTGAAACGTTACCAACTTCAAAAGACTTAAAACTTAATATCAAGCCGAAGAAGACTGACAATAATAAAAACAACGTCACAAAGAGAAATCATACATTTGGAGTTCTCAGAGATTCAGAGATACCAATCATAGCGAAAGAGAAAAAACAGAATTCAAACCCAAAAGTAGCTTGCTCAGTGAACAAGGTAGCAAATGATAATAGAAATACAGAAACAGGAGTATCTAACTGGAATCAAACCCAGCTAAATGACGTGTTCATCGAATTACCTTGCGCAGAGGCGATAAATGGAAAACTCATTTTACTGGTAGATGCAGGAGAAGATACAAGCTTGATAAAGAAATGTGCAATAAAAGATAGCACTATAATAGACAAGTCGAATAGACTTGAGCGGAGCATTTGGAGGTTGTGTGACTACAGAAGGATCAACTACTATATGTCATAATGAGGTACAGTCCTTACGTTTAACGTTACACGTTGTGTCACTAAAACAAGGAGTACCGGCAGACGGCATATTAGGAAGAGATAATTTGTGGAACAACTCCATTATAAATGCAATGGAAAAGATTTTAACACTCTTCAATAAGAAGAAAGAGGTTATTATGGAATTACCAATAAAAACTATCGAACAGATAGGGAAAGAAAGTAAAGAACATTACATACCAGTTAACGCAAGAAGAATTACGATAGTACCACTAAAACTACGTACGAAATTTAAGAATGTTGTAATTCATAAAGAAGAAATAGATCCAGGAATATATATAGCAGACACATTAGTAAATGTGAAAGATAATACTGTTTATGCTCCCATATTAAATGCAACAGAGTATGATTACGAGATAAACAGCGAATTTAAACCAAAATTCACAAACTTCGACGAGTACACAATACAAAGTACTAAGTCAATAAATAGCATAGGCAGAATAGATGCCAAAAAGAGAATAAATGAATTGCTCAATGAAATTGAGTTAGATAAAAATTTAAATATGGAGGAAAAGAATTCCATAGAAGAAGTAGTAAAATCGTTTCATGACGTCTTCCTATTAGACGGAGACGAACTTTCGTTTACAAGTGTATTGAAACATGAAATTCCAACAGGCGCAGATCAACCGCCAATAAACAGAAAACAATACAGATTACCCCAAATACATAGGGAGGAAATAAATAAACAAGTAAACAAACTTTTAGATGATGGCATAATCACACATAGCACATCGCCGTGGAACTCACCGTTACTTTTAGTGCCCAAGGAAAGTGGCAAGGACGGGGAGAAAAAATGGAGACTTGTAATAGATTACAGGAAACTCAATGAAGCAACGAAAGTTTTTCCCATTCCTCGTATTGACGAAATCTTAGAGCAATTATGCCATAGCAGATATTTTACAACGCTAGATTTGGCAAGTGGATACCACCAAGTTTTAGTCGATGAAAGGGACAAGGAAAAAACAGCATTTAGTAAAGGACTAGGGCATTTCGAATTTAATCGGATGCCATTTGGGCTAACAGGTGCCCCAGCCACATTTCAAAGGATAATGAACCATATCCTAACAGGTCTACAAGGGATAGACTGTTTTGTTTATTTAGATGACATTGTTATCTACGGTAGAAATCTCAAGCAACACGAAGAAAGGTTATGTTCAGTATTACAGAAGTTACGTGAACATAATTTGAAACTGAATACAGAGAAATGCAAATTTCTGAGAAAGGAAATAATGTATTTAGGGCAAAAATGCTCGGAAAATGGTGCTTTACCACACCCGTACAAGGTAGAATGTGTAAAGAACATAGGAGTACCAAGAAACAGAAAAGAGGTACAAGCATTTCTGGGACTAATAAATTACTACAGAAAATTTATTGAAAACACAGCTAGGATAGCGCTACCAATTAACAAATTACTACGGAAGGACGCAAAATTTATCTGGACAGAAGGCTGTCAGCAAGCATTTGAGCGGTTAAAAGAAGCAGTCGTGTCACCGCCAGTGTAGGCATATCCAGATTTCTCAAAAGAGTTTCTGTTAACTACCGACGCAAGTAACGAAGCGTTGGGCGCAGTACTTTCGCAAGGAGAAGTAGGTGAAGATAGACCAATAGCGTTTGCTAGCCGAGCGCTGAGCGACACAGAAAAGAGATATTCAACAATAGAGAAGGAATTCTTGGCGATAGTTTGGGCAAAAAAGACTTCAGAGCATATCTCTTAGGGAGGCATTTCAAAATTTTTACTGACCATCAACCACTAAAGGGAATAGCCAACTTAAAGGACCAAACCTCAAGACTGGCAAGGTTTAGACACAAATTGTCAGAATACGATTTTGAAATCTTATATAAGCCAGGCAAAAAAAACTTAAACGCAGATGCACTGAGCAGAATTCCTCAGGAAAACCGCAAAACAATAAGAGCCATACAAACACGGTCAAACACAAAAATAGCGAACCAAGGCCAACAACAAGGAACAACCGTTGAAGTCGACAAGGATGATGAGGAACCAGGAAACGGAACAAATAACACAGCAACATTGCTGTCTGACCCGAAACAAATAGAAACAGTGATTAAAGACTTTCACAATTCACCACTGGGAGGACATCAGGGTGCGGTGAAAACGTATTTAAGAATCCGGAAACAATTCAGATGGCCAGGAATGCAAAGACAAGTAAAAGAATTTATTCAAAATTCAAAATTGACGAAAATGCCCATGCTGTTAACAGATACACCAATGCGGCCATTCTAGAGAGAATGCTTCAAACCGGAAGGATTTGCGTTTTGTAGTTTCCGAGAAAAGTGGAAATTACGAAGTACACTCCTTCTTTTTCCATATTTTTGCACCAGTAATAAAACACAAGTAGCCAAAGAATTGGTGTTTGAAAGAAAAGTATGCTTCTTAGTTTTCATTTTTCTCGGAAACTACAAAACATAGATCCTTCCGGTTTGAAGCATGCTCTCTAGAATTGATTAAAGAATTTTATGCTCGGAAAAATTTTTATACTTAATACCGTAATTTTTAAAAAAAAATTGCGAACAAACATTTTTTTTCGGAATTTTTTTTCCAAATTTTAACTTTGGCATTAAATTTCTCAAAAACTGTTTGACATAGGAACCTAATTTAAAAAGGATATTAAGAAGCGGATATTTGGCTTTGAAAATCAGCAAGCGGAAGTTATCTAGGTCTAACCATTATTTTTTAATATTATTTTTTTCGGTGTTAAGTCGGATTTTTATAAAATGGCCCCTCCCGCCTAAACGGGGGGAAATTGACCCCCCCCTCCCATACGATTTTTTTCTTGTCTCGACCCATCCTACACGCCCTAGTCTTTTGATCACTCTTATGCGAAACACCCTGTATAATAGTAAATAAGAAAATAGGTTTAGGAGAAAACTAAATTAAGTTAATCACAATAGTCACCATATGAGGTGTAGGATACAATAAATTAATATAGAATAGGATTGATGGGATATATTATAGGATAGTATGAAATTAACATTTTTAAGTTTATTAGTAATAATTTACTACTAATAATTTTAAATTGATTTCAGTTTTACTAATGAAATTCAGCGAATTTGATAATGAAAAATTCAACAAAGTGTTGTATGTAGCGATTGCAATTTCCAGTTCCGGGTGATATCTTCAAGGTTCATACCTTCAAGGCCAGTATTATTATTATTTTCATAATACTCCGTGAGTGTGTCAAGGCCAAGTTCATATTATTAATGCAACCACAGCACTTTGCTTGGTAAGCCAGAGCTTTGGTTAAACTAATTTCGAAGACCAAGCCAGCAATCATAGCACTTTGCATGGAATGGGTTGTGGAAGCTAACTTTCAATAGCAAGCTCCCAAACCATACGAAAACTTGCTTTGGAAAAATAAAAGATCTAAAACCAAACGCGGAAGAATTAAATTGGGAACGATTTAATTCTGCCGATATTGATATTGCGAAATATATATATCGCCAAATAATAGATTGGGAAACACGGCATACTGACCCACTTTGGTTCGATCGACGGGTGCGTCAACCGAGCCAACGTGAAACAAGACAAGTGGAGTCTAGTCATGTACGTAGAGCGACGAAGTCGCGTTAAAATAGTTTAAATTAAAAAGTAGTGTTAAGAAGAAATAGTGTTATTTAAAAAGGATAATATAATAATAATATGAATTTGTAATAATAAGTGCAAATAAGTAGTAAAAACCAAAAATAGTGTTTTAAAAGAAATAGAAAAAATAAAACTCACAGTGAATAATGCAGCTGAAGCACTTTTTATTCGAACTCTTTGAACCACCCGAAGATAGGACACAACAAAGGAAATAAATAGCAAATCAGAATAGGGTTCAATAAGCAAGAACTTGTTTATTTAAGCGTAAAAATATAAGGAAAGAAAACTTATAATAAAATAAATTCGTACTTAATATTTGAGTCATTTCATTTGTAAATTTTATTTATTTATTAGTTCTTAAACTAAGCCATATGGCTTTATAGTTCATGTTAAATAAAAATTAATAAAGTGTTGTAAAAATTAATAACATTAATTAGAATAATATAATAATTAGAATAGCATAATTAGAACAATATAACAATTAGTTTAAGAAACTGAGGATTTTTTTTTAGCCACATAAACGGGATCAGTGAGGGTAATAACTGGGTATACTATGTTGAAACCTGCGCAGGCGCTTCTGGTTCATGTTGGACATATGTAGCTCTACAAAAGCTTAAATGCAGAAAAACGCATCTCCTCGAAGTGCGGCGAGGAGTGTTGATGTCAATGTTACTTAGCAAATAAGAGGAAGTCGATGCCATCATATATCAATTTCAAAATAAAGACAGCGTTAATCATTGATCTGCGATTAACCAGTGAGAATAAAAATATCAGCCTGAGCCGAGACTCGTATGACGGCATACGTAGAGATTGATCCCAGTGAAAATTCCGAAGTCAGATAAGTAAAAACTTTTTCTGCACTAATTGAAGTTTGTTTGTATTGACAAAGTTTCAAAAAGATTTAGGTTGAGAGCGTGAATTAGACTTTGTAGTTTTTAAGTAACCCTTATAAACTTCTTTGCACAAACTTTAATACCTACATCTTACCGATCTGTAATTTATAAAGCTCACATTAGTACTTAGTTTACAGTATAATTTGTACTTGTTAGTTTTTAAATTCCTTAGGGCAAGAAGTTTATTCTTAAACCAAGTAGGACTCAGGTCTGGCGCGATTTTGGTCATTGGTACAGATGATGTGAAAGATTCCAACAGAGTGTTTGTAAAAGATTCCAATGCCAAATCCAGGAACGGGGAAGTATATACAGACATGTGTAGTATATTACTCCAGTCAATAGGATAGATTTTGGACTTCAAAATCACATAATTCATTTTTCTAAAGCAATATTTCCTTTTAGTTTTAACATTATCAGCGAAACAGTACCAGCTAAGATTCTCTCGAAAAATTTTAATAATTAATGTAAGATGGTGGTTATCCTCAAGCAGAACAAGAAGTAAACAGCGTGATATTTCAAAGCTATCTTTATCATCGACAAATATAAGATCTAAGAATCGATTACTTGAATTAGATATGGAACTCACTTGGAAAAGTCCTCTTGATGATAGGTCGTTTAGAAAATTAAAATCATTGTGTCCATCCGATGATGGTAAGAGGACTAACGGTCATCAGCACATATTCCCCAATTGATAAAGAGTAAATGAAAGTCTTGTAAGGTTATCCTGGTGAGTCACCCTATGGATCACCGTTCACCCTGTGGGTGCGAAACTCCAACGCGGTCCATTTCGCCTTGCCGCATTGCGGATATCGCTGTCTTGGTCTACTCACCTTGGGTCGGAGAAAGTGGGTTCCGTAGCATGGCGTGATCATAGGTACCGAAAGGATTTTTTCTCTATGCACCTTTCATCACGCCATGCTACGGCTCTTGCCAGAGTGCCGACCATGGTGGGAGGGAGCCAAATGGCAATATCTGCGGTGCCGTCACAGGGCAGAGCGAATTGAATTAAACGTTCAGTTGGTTGCGAATGATTGAGACGGAGTGTCCACTGCAGCAGGTGACAATAAGTGGTTTAAGTTATTACATCGTTATACAACTATATCGTAGTCAGTTGACAAAATTTCAATCCAAATAAACTCTGATGATACCGATTTAAAATGTGACCACAAGAACAACCACAGCAAGTGTAAAATAGAATATTCAACAACAGAAATCTAAACCACCAACAACCTCAACAATCGTGGTAACAACGTCCGTCTATACATATATTGATTAGTTCGAAAAGTGTACGTAACAATCGTTTGGTTAAAATGGTGAAATGCAATATATGTATATGACTACCACTACACAAACCAACACGCAGAATTTAGTATACTCGCAGCACAACACAGTTTATTATAAATAATAGTTCCTACTATAAACATTAAAAGAACATTTAACCAATTGAAAATAAAAAAAAAAATTTAAAGCGGGAAACTTAATATTTTATAATTGAGTTAGCGAGATATAGGCTAAAAGGAGAAATTGAACAATTCATAACTAAATGGTAGTGATAATAATTCTTAAAAAGCGCAAAAATTTAAAGAATTTAAACGAAAACTACATTTAATAGCGATAAGATTTAAGTTAAGAAGGTAAACGAAGCACATCATCTTCCGATGAAAACCAGTTGGTAGATAACGGAGCACAGCATCATTAGACGAAAATCTGTTTAGGTATAAGTACGTAACAACAATAGCAGACTGTATTAATTTTAATTTTAAGCAATTTTAACATCAGAATTAATTTACAAACAACATTTATTGAAATATGTTAATTAAGGTACACGAATTAACAAGATAATGTCGTTAATGTACGAGCATACAAAAAGACGAAAACAAATTGAAAACTTAATATAAAACCAAATGTTCTGAAAAATGATCATCATTGTTAACCTGTCTTTTACCGCCGTTTCTTTAAAGAAACACTAACTTTAAAAAATCCTCAAATTCACTGTTCCTTTTTTTTAAAAAGTATTAGCGCTTTTTGATACATTTGTTTGTTTATTATAAAACTGCATACATTTTTTTTTAAATTTTAACGTTTTACTTGGCTTAGCAATGAGTTAACCAGTTACATCTTTTTTAGCCCGTCTTAAAGCAATTTTTTCTAAATATAAATAAAATATGTATCCATATTATTGATGTTATAATATATATAAGAAATACTATAAGTATTAGGTTTTTCAAATGTTTATCACTTTTTTTATTGCATAAAGTTGTTGGTTTAAAGCAACACTCTATAAACACTACAAATATTTTTTTAAAATTTTTCTGAGTATGCAGAACTTCTAATTTGTTGTCCAATAGAAGTTGTTGTCCTACCCTGTAAAAATGTTCTACATCGGAGCATGGATTCTTGTATCGGTAAAAGACAGGTTAAATTAGGTATAATTAATAAGAAAAATAATTAACTAAAATTACAGTAATCAGTTATCTATATCAGATATATACAAATATATTGTTTCTTTTATTTTTTTATCTCCGATAAAAGTTCGCTACTTCTTAAGTCACCTAACATTAACAAGTTGTTCATTTTAAGAAACAGAATTTATTACGACACACTACTAAGGGCCGGTGCACCACAACATTGGAACCGGCCATGTTGGGTGGGTATAGAACGGGGATGGAATATTCCATCTAATCCTCTCCCTCCTCCGTCCTTTCTCCTTCAGGACCCTCTCGACTGCCGCCCTAGTCATCCATGTCCGTCCGCTGGGTTTTGTTAAGGCATTTGCTCGTCTGTTCGGATGGCTGCTTAGCCATGGTAAGTCTTAGCTCAATTCCATTTATTTGTAACAGGGGTTCTCTTCTGCTGTTGGGGTCCAAGAACCCCCGCACTTTCCCTGAGCATGGTCGGAAGAGCTGAGCCAAACACCCCCCACCCCCCTCAGCAGTGGAGCTTTGGAATTTTGTTTGTAAATACCCCTGTTCGTTACAGTCTCCAAGGACGATCACTGGTTAAAACGCATCTAAATGTGTATTGATCTTTAAGGAGAATATTTTCCGAAGCCATTTCCGATTATACATACTTTGTTTTGATGTGTCTATCTAAGAACTCAAATAGCGTATTGTTATTTGAATTGTATTCTACGTTTAGTTAATTAATTTATTCTATTTCTAAAATAAACTTTTTTCCGATGAGATTACTTCTCATTGTTTTCACCTCTCAGCTATCACGCATGCTCTCCTAGCTAGTTTTGAATGGTGTGTACGTAGGGTAGCAATTCATATTTTAGCAAAAGGAAAAATGGTTTATTTAAAGTATACACCATAGCTAGCTATACATTTTTCGAGACGGACCTTCAATTTGTGGATGGTCTATTAAAAAATCGTTCACTTTTTGAGGCGAACCAATCATCGTACCATTGTTTCACTTATTCGTAATTGTTGAAGTATTCTTACGAAAGTGCGTGGGTAAAAGAGTTTTACTTGTTTTGTGTTGAAAATTCTCACTATGTTGTATTCTTCAGTTTATTCAAATTTCTGTTTTTACCAATACTTAAATATTTTTTTGCAGTATCAATATTACAAAAAATAAAGTAATTTTATAAGCAGTTGTCCGTATGCTCGAACTTTTCTTATAAGACATCAAGGCTTGTACAACCGGTTTATTTACTTTAACCCATTTCTTACCAGTGTTCGATTATTCGAACAGAAAATTTTAGGTTTTTTTGAAATTTTTTCTCGATACACTTTAAGGCAAGTTTTTAATTGGTTAGTAATTTTTGATATTGTAGAGAGTTAGCTATTCAAAAATATTTTTTTTATTTATACTTTAACCTTGCATTGTATCGCAATAAAAATTTTAAAAACCTACTATTTTGTACCTATTTCGGAGAACTGCAAAAGCACAATAAATGATCGAAAGTATAAAAAGTAATTAGGCAGATAAAACTATTACATGGTATCGGACCTAATATAATGCAAAATCCTTTGTTCCGAACATCCCTTCAGGTGTGAAAAGTATTCTTACCTGAGTGTTCGATTTATCGAACGTTGGTAACTATTTGGAATTTTTTTGATTTTCCTATATGTAGCAGATTTTCTGATCAAATTTTTCATTCTAAAAAGTATAATCGCAGAATTCGGTATTTTTACTTTTCAAGTTAAAAGATGTAAGAAGGAGACGAAAGATAGAAAGGGACGCGTAATTCATTCCCGCTTCATTCGTAATTCCCCGCTTAACGCTGTTTCCTTTAGCGCTGTTTCGGTTTGCTTTTTGACTTAGAATTTTATTTGTTTTTATAAGTATATTTGTATATATTGTTTTTATTTTTGTAAGAAATAAATGTTTGGTTTTATTTTTAATAAAAAAACATAATTATTAACCCTCTAATGCCCAGCTCCGCCTTTAGACGGGGTTGACATGAATCGCTGTAACATATATTTTGCACAACTTTTTTAATAAAGTTTTATTATTAGCGTGTAAACCATGATTCATTGCACCTTTAATTATTTTCGGTAGGGCAATACAACACTCCGTGCAATTACTGTTACACTTGCAACAGATATTTGCACGTGTTTGAAGATATTACAGAGTTTTTGCAAAATCTTTAGTTTCAATGCTTTAACAAAATTTATTATTGAAGTGAGATCAAATTGAAAAAAATACAGGTAAGTAGGATAATGTTTCTTCTTTCAAGTGGTGTACTAATTGTTATGGAAAAATTATATTCAAAGTGTTTACGTAAACTTTAAATAAGTCCGCCTAAAGGCGGACCTGGGTCTTTAAGCAAACATTTTTTAGAGACACATAATCTTTCCATCTTTTTATGCCACGTATGAATTTGTGCATTTATCTATTTATGATCAGTATTTTTCACGTATTTCATAAGCAATGTCTCCTAATCCGTTTACATTTGCTAAAATGTCGCAAGAACTGCCAACTCGTGGTCGACCGCCTTTGTACACGCCTATACCAAAGTCAATAAAGGTCTACATTCCACCATATGACATACGACATGATCAAGTAGGTCATTGGTGCGAGTTTCTCGATAGATCGGGCAAGAAAATGTACAAAATGGCTGGTTGCAAATCAGAGACACAAGCTTTCTGTGTAAAATGGAAGCTCAACTTATGTAACTCATCCACTAAAAAATGTTTTTATACATTTCATAATAATTAATACTATCAAACAAAAGTAACTCCAAAAATATTTCGCTAAATAAACTATCATAATAAGCAATGCCTCATTAAAAAATATGTTTTTTTTTTTGTTTAAATTACCTTAAATTAATTTTTTGAGGTCAAATAAAAATTGTGGCATTTGAGGGTTAAATTTAATACCTAACCAATTTTCTATCCATCCTCCCCTAACCCAATTATGTATTTACATATTAAAATAGCCTCGTTTAGCGCTGTTTCGCATTACGCTCTACTTCGATGGGAGGTATCCCCCGCGTTAAGCGGGGTCTTACTGTATCAGCAACCCGGCCTCCTTCGAAATCCAACAAATTAATGGGCGGCGTCGATCTTCATGAAAATGCGGCGTAGAATTACCGCATAAATGTTAGGACGAAGAAGTGATATTGGCCATTATGGATGTCACGCCTAAATTCAGCCATTGTAAATGTGTGGAAAATTCAATGTTTTCTATGGCCAATAACCAAGCAATCCAATGGTTTTTCCAGGTTTTTGGAATAAACTGTTTTAAGCCCCAAAACCACTGGTAAACTGTTTTAACTCATTTGAAATTGTTGTTGCGATTCCAGCGCTAAACCAAAATGCTTTTGGTTTTTAGCCTCAGTTTTTAGTTTGCAAGTCTGTTTCGAAGTTCAGAATTGCAGACACACTATCTTTCTCCCTTTCTAGTGAAAATAAGTTAGAAAGAGATAATTTATGTCACCAAACTAATCTGCCAAATGTAAAAAAAAACTCGACATACTGAGAAGGATTTGTTATTTGTGATGTACGATTTTTCGCTTTCCAAATTTTGTAAACTTGGCGAATTTCGCCACCATACCAAAATACATTTCAACAATTTTGAATATTATTGTTATTTTATTTACTGTATTATAAATTAAAGCGATGCACAATTTTAAAAAGAGCTGCGAAAAATACAAACAAAACAACAGCTGTTTATTTCTTCTTTTCGGTTTGACAGCCCGGACCGGATTATGTATGGAAACACTAGGTCAGCTAATCGATTTTCGAACACCTTAACCGGATTAAATATTTTTATGGAAACAGGCTATAATGCAATATAACAATAAATTTAAAAAAAAACCCAAAAAATAAAAAACCGAATTAATTTATTTATTACAAATGGTTTAAATATCATAATATTAAATTCTAAAATGTAAATGATAGATAAACAGACAGTATTAATAAGCTGACGGCTTTATTGTTACCTAAATGCATGTTCGCTTCCGCGAAGCTCTTCTGCGGCTGCTGTGCATAGTAAAACAGAAATGAAAGCACAAAAGATAAGAAACATTTTCAGACCGTGCTTCGAGTTCTGTATGCATGTGTTTGTTTGATGATCGTGAAACAGCATAAACCCAGCATAATGTGCTGGAGCCAAGTCTGGCCAAAGGTTGAACCATTGTGTTTACGTAATATGGTGTTTCCATAAAATGTTTTTTCCAGGTTTTTGGAATAAACTGTTTTAAGCCCCAAAACCACTTGTTGTATGTTTTATGGGTGGTCTTCCTTCTTGTCGTTGTCCTCTGGGCAACGAATAAAACTCCTTGTTTATTGATTTCCTATTACTTATTTTTCTCAATTATATTATTTACAATTTCCTTTAGTGACACTATTAACTATCTTAGATTCTAACACAAATTCTACCGCGACTTTATACGCTAATCACGAGACGACACTTCGACCGCGTCGCTTGGATATAATTTTAAGACTCCCGTTGGAATCTTTTTCTTGTTTCCACTTTGGCTTGGTTGAGCACCCGTCGACCGCACCAAAGTAGGTCGGTGTTGGCGCGTGTCGCAATTTCCATTCTTTCGCAATTTTTGTATTGCGAAATATCAATATCGGCAGAATTAAATCGTTCCCAATTTAATTCTTCCGCGTTTGGTTTTGGATTATTTTTTTAAACCAAACGTTTTATGGTCACTGCAAAGAGCTATGATTTTTATGGTTTGGAAGCTCGCTCCTAAGCGCTAGCTTCCACGATACATACCAATGCTAAACGCTATGGTTGTTGGCTTGGTTTTCCAAAGCTTGTCTACGGCTACCAAACAAAGTGCTGCGGTTGCAGGCTTGGCTTTCAAGTTTGCTTTTAACGAAAGCTTGGATGGAAATTGCGATCGCGACTTACAACATCCCTCCACCCTAGGGGAAGAAAAATTTAGTATCGTATAAAACGATATTAAATTTTTCTTGTACATTTATGATTGGTTTGGGTGGCTTATGTGCTTTATAGGTTTACTGTTCTTTCTAAATTATGTAATAGTACTTAATGTAATGCATGTATGTAATAATATGTGTTTGGTGTTTTATATGCCAATTTATAATATACTACATAAAATAACTAACATAAAATAAATATATAAAATAAAATAATATACGTGAATGAAATAACATTTTGTTGTTGACGTCGATGACCATCTTGCGGTTGCTGTGTAGAACATATTGACGCTGGTGTCGGCGTTGACGTTGCTGCGGGTGTACACGTTGACGATGGTGTCGACGTTGACGTCGATCTTGACGTTGCTGTTGACGAACATGTTGACGATGGTTTCGACGTTGACGTTGATTTCAAGCTTGACGCTGCTGTTGCTGAGCATGTTGACGATGGTGTCGACGTTGACGTTGCTGTGGATGTACGTTTTGACGATGGTGTCGAAGGTGACGTCGGTTTCGACGTTACTTTGAATGTACATGTTGAAGTGGCCGTTACTGCTACTGTTGATGTACACCCCGTTGTATCAATATTTTCTTCTCGAGGTTTATGTAGGAATGCTGTTGCTGGGTAGCTGACTTAGTTGTAGTTTTTGTAATATGTTTGTTGGTAGAATCTGCTTCCCACAATTGGGATCAATTGTTGTTCGCTTTAGCTGTTGATGGTTGAGATTTTTCAAAATCATAATTTGTACATAAGCTGACTGCTGATGCTCTCGATTTGCTTGTACTTGTGTTGCATTTCTTACATCGCCAGCACTTTATGTATTCTGTGACTGTTGTTGTTGTGAGGGGCTCTGTCTTAGGCAAGAGTAGGCTGCAGTAAATTGAACTGGTGAACCGTTGACTGCTTCTTGTTTGTTTGCTTGGTGGTTTATCACCGTCGCAGCCAATTGATGATGCGATAACTTATCTTGTCTTAGGCGAAACGTTGCCTGAGTTTCGAGTCGTAATCGCGGCAGCATGCAATCCATTCGCAGGACTTATAGTAGAGCTTTCATGGGTGGATATACTGGTAGGCTGCCATCATGATTTCATAATGTTCATGAGGTTGGTTTCAACCTTGGTTGGTTGGTTTCGTGGTTTCAAGTGGTTGCTTTTTTCAGATTTCAGGTTGTTGGTGGTTATCATTGTTGACCTGATCAGCTGCTTGGTACAGCTACCCTTCCCTCTTCGAGTTGTTTGGACGCTTTTTCGTCGCCCTGTTGTGGTGTGTTGTTGGACTATGAGTGCGTGGTTTATGCTGCTGTAATGGGTGTACATTTAGATTGCTATCCGGCTCTCTGCATTTTTACATTATTACATATAATTTTTCATTTTTATTTTTCTTTTGTTCTTACAGTATATTTTTAAGCTAATTATACTTTGTCTACAATTAAGAATGATTTAAGTTGTTATTATGTAGTTGTGCTATTTAAATTGTACGTAAATTGTATTTATTTTAATTCAATTAGGAACATTTTATCTTTATCCTACTTCGATATAAATGTTTCGATATAAATGTTATTCTAGTTGAATAGAGTTTGTTACGCTATTTACTATAAATATTATATTCAAAAATATTTTAATAAAAATTTGTACAAGTATTTTAATAAGTTATTTTTTGTGTAAGGTTATATATATTTCCTCTATTTTATCTTATAATTATTTGGTTTACCATTTCTATTTCATATTATTTTTTTTTTCTTATGTTTTTATTTCATCAATTTTTTAATGGAATGTACATATTTTATTTAAAATTACAATTTAATTAAGTTTTAAATTACTTTTATATATTTATATGTGTACATTATTATTTGTAATTGTACTTTTAAATATTATATATATGTATATAAGAATGTTGTTATTATTTGTGTAATTTATTTTTGCTTTTCTCTAGGTTATTTTAAAGTAACCTTTGGTGTTTTATTTTCCTCTTTTTTTTTATATCATTCGCTGTTTTAAAACTGACACTGCATTTTGCTCGGTTGTTCAACTTTGTTTCTGCATTATTGCAGTGCTTGAGTTATTCGCTTATTTTATATTTATTTGATTTAATTTACTTACTTATTTACACTATATATATATTTTTTTTTTTTTTTTCACATTATATTATTTTTCGTACTTTTGAAAAGTATATTTTCCGTATTTATCTTATTTCCTACATCTTGTTTTCTTAAGCCATACATAGGTTTCTTAAGGCATAGGTGCGAATTTATACGTACGTATATAGTGTATGTGTGTTTTATGCCTGAACTAACTCTTCATGCATATTTTTACATGTGCATTTATTAATATAATAATTGCAAATGCAAAGTTATATTGGCTGTTAATTTAAAACGGAACAGCTACTTTACCTAAACCGTATATTATCAATTAAAATTAATACAAACTAAAATGTTCAATTAGTTGTTCAATACAAACTAAAGAAATTACTCAAATATTAACTATTTATTTTTTAGTTTTCTTTTCTTATATTTTTACGCTTAAATAAACAAGTTCTTGCTTATTGAAACGCTATTCTTATTTTCTATTTACTTTCTTGTTGAATTTTTCATTATTTCATTCGTTATTCAACTGTAAGACTGAAGTTCAATTAAAATTATTAGTAGTAAAATTAAAATTAAGAAATGTTAGTTTCCTACTATCCTGTACTAAATTTTATCAATCCTATTTTATATATATTTATCCTATCCTAATCCTAATAAGGTGCTTATTTTAATTAATTTACTTTAATTTATGAATACTTAATTTAATTTCCCCCTAAACCTATTTCCTTAGTTTAATTGATTCTGATTCCTATGTAACTATCTAGTTAGTCCTATTTTTTTTTCTCTAATTTTATTTTCTCTAATTTAGTAAAAATCCCTTTTTTTTCTAATTATATGCTATTGTATAACTTAAGTAAGTTATTGTGGAAAGGTTTTTTCCTTCCCTTAATCTTTAATACTGTCGTAATTGGAGATTTAATCTTTGCTACCTCATATGGCCCTATCCATATTGGAGAAAACTTATTTTTCCTAGTCTGATTCTTAATTAATACCTTATTTCCTACTTTAAATTCTACTAAATTTAACTTATTATCATAATGATTTTTTGCTACTCTTTTAGCGATTTCTTGGTTTTTTCGAACTATTTTGTGGGCTCTTTGTATCTAAAATTTTAATACCTTGTTTGGATCTTCGGCATTATACACCGGAGTACACTTTCTTTTTAAGTTAGTCGGCATTTCTATATCGAATCCAAATAAAGTGCGAAACGGTGTTTACTTAGTCGTAATGTGGGGTGTGTGGTTATGAACATGCATCGCTGCAGTTAACCATTGATCCCAATTCGACCCGTCTTCTTTAGCAAAACTCCGCAAATATTCCGCTAAAGGTCTGTGGCTTTTCTCTAATGAGCCATTAGCTTGCGGATGGTATGGGGTTATATGTATTTTTTTAATACCCAATAATTTACATGTGTCCGAGAACAATTTCGAAATGAAATTAGTTCCATTATCCGTAATTAGAATTCGTGGAATTCCGTAACGCGTGATTACTTCATCGTAGACAGCCCTGGCTACAGTACTTGCTTCCGCGCCTGGCATAGCTGTACATGCCATGAATATCGAAAAGTCATCTTGAAACGTTAAGATGTACTTATTACCAGACACAGTTTCTGGTAGAATACCTACTATATCCATGTAAACTTTATCAAATGGCCTCATGGGCGTATCTGTTAACACCATGGGCATTTTTGTTAACTTCGAACTTTTGTTCGCTTGGCACTTTGGACAGCTTTTGACATAATCTTTGATTTGTCTTTGCATCCCTGGCCACCTGAATTGCTTTCGGATTCTTAAGTATGTTTTCACCGCTCCCTGGTGACCTCCTAATAGGGTGTTATGGAAATCCTTTATAACGGTCTCTATTTCCTTCGGGTCGGATAGCAATGTTGCTGTGTTATCTGTTCCATTTCCCGGTTCCTCATCATCTTTATCGATTTCGACGGTTGTTCCTTGTTGTTGATCTTGGTTAGCTGTTTTTGCTTTCGACCGTGTTTGTAAGGCTGCTATTGTTTTATGTTTTTCCTGTGGGATTCTACTTAACGCGTCTGCATTTAATTTTTTCTTTCCTGGCTTATATAGAATTTCGAAATCGTATTCTGATAATTTATGTCTAAACCTTGCCAGTCTTGAAGTCTGTTCTTTTATGTTAGCTATATTCCTTTTAGCGGTTGATGGTCTGTAACTATCTTGAATTGTCTTCCTAACAGATACGCTATGAAATTTTTTGTTGCCCACACAATGGCTAGAAACTCCTTTTCTATTGTTGAGTAACGCTTTTCTGCGTCATTCAAGGCTCTGCTAGCAAAGGCTATCGGCCTATCTTCGCCTATTTTACCCTGAGAAAGTACTGCGCTTAACGCTTCGTTACTTGCATCAGTAGTTAGTATGAATTACTTTTCAAAATCTGGATATGCCAACACTGGCGGTGACATGGCTTCTTTTAAACGTTCAAATGCTTGCTGACAGCCTTCTGTCCAGAAAAATTTTGCGTCTTTCCGTAGTAATTTGTTGATTGGTAGCGCTATCTTAGCTGTGTTTTCAATAAATTTCCTGTAGTCATTTATTAGTCCAAGAAATGCTTGTACCTCTTTCCTGTTTCTCGGTACTCCTATGTTCTTTACACATTCTACCTTGTAGGGGTCTGGTAAAGCACCGTTTTCCGAGCATTTGCGTCCTAAATAAACTATTTCCTTTCTCAAAAATTTACATTTCTCTGTATTCAGTTTCAAATTATGTTCACGTAACTTCTGTAATACTGAACATAACCTTTCTTCGTGTTGCTTGAGATTTCTACCGTAGATAACAATGTCATCTAAATAAACAAAACAGTCTATCCCTTGTAGACCTGTTAGGATATGATTCATTATCCTTTGGAATGTTGCTGGGGCACCTGTTAGCCCAAATGGCATTCGATTGAATTCGAAATGCCCTAGTCCTGTACTAAATGCTGTTTTTTCCTTGTCCCTTTCATCGACTAAAACTTGGTGATATCCACTTGCCAAATCTAGCGTTGTAAAATATCTGCTCTAAAATTTCGTCAATGCGCGGAATTGGAAAAACTTGTTTGATTGTAGCTTCATTTACTTTCCTGTAGTCTATTACGAGTCTCCATTTTTTCTCGCCGTCCTTGCCACTTTTCTTGGGCACTAAAAGTAACGGTGAGTTCCACGGCGATGTGCTATGTGTGATTATGCCATCATCTAAAAGTTTGTTTACTTGTTTATTTATTTCCTCCCTATGTATTTGGGGTAATCTGTATTGTTTTCTGTTTATTGGCGGTTGATCTGCGCCTGTTGGAATTTCATGTTTCAATACACTTGTAAACGAAAGTTCGTCTCCGTCTAATAGGAAGACGTCATGAAACGATTTTACTACTTCTTCTATGGAATTCTTTTCCTCCATATTTAAATTTTTATCTAACTCAATTTCATTGAGCAATTCATTTATTCTCTTTTTGGCATCTATTCTGCCTATGCTATTTATTGACTTAGTACTTTGTATTGTGTACTCGTCGAAGTTTGTGAATTTTGGTTTAAATTCGCTGTTTATCTCGTAATCATACTCTGTTGCATTTAATATGGGAGCATAAACAGTATTATCTTTCACATTTACTAATGTGTCTGCTATATATATTCCTGGATCTATTTCTTCTTTATGAATTACAACATTCTTAAATTTCGTACGTAGTTTTAGTGGTACTATCGTAATTCTTCTTGCGTTAACTGGTATGTAATGTTCTTTACTTTCTTTCCCTATCTGTTCGATAGTTTTTATTGGTAATTCCATAATAACCTCTTTCTTCTTATTGAAGAGTGTTAAAATCTTTTCCATTGCATTTATAATGGAGTTGTTCCACAAATTATCTCTTCCTAATATGCCGTCTGCCGGTACTCCTTGTTTTAGTGACACAACGTGTAACGTTAAACGTAAGGACTGTACCTCATTATGACATATAGTAGTTGATCCTTCTGTAGTCACACAACCTCCAAATGCTCCGCTCAAGTCTATTCGACTTGTCTATTATAGTGCTATCTTTTATTGCACATTTCTTTATCAAGCTTGTATCTTCTCCTGCATCTACCAGTAAAATGAGTTTTCCATTTATCGCCTCTGCGCAAGGTAATTCGATGAACACGTCATTTAGCTGGGTTTGATTCCAGTTAGATACTCCTGTTTCTGTATTTCTATTATCATTTGCTACCTTGTTCACTGAGCAAGCTACTTTTGGGTTTGAATTCTGTTTTTTCTCTTTCGCTATGATTGGTATCTCTGAATCTCTGAGAACTCCAAATGTATGATTTCTCTTTGTGACGTTGTTTTTATTATTGTCAGTCTTCTTCGGCTTGATATTAAGTTTTAAGTCTTTTGAAGTTGGTAACGTTTCAACAATCGCTTCCGATGTCGGACTTACGGTTACCACTTTATTTGTTAAAGTCAGTAACGTATCCACAATCGGTTCGGATGTATGAATTACTGCTACTCCTTCACTTGGCCTTAAGTTACTAATATTTTTGGGTTCCCAGATTAATGGCCTATTCTGGGCCCTTGGCAGTTTCCCGGACTGTTGCTTTGGGACTTCTCCCCATTTTTCTTCGCATAACATTCGAGTGTATTATGTCCTTCTCTTTTGCACCATTCGCATTGAGATTGATTCTTTTGTATTCCGTTTGCTGGATTCGGCTTCGGCTTTCCATACGCCTGTTTCTGCCAATTCTGTTGGTCTTGGCGGGGTTGCCAATTACGTTGGACTTGGCTTGCTTGCCAGTTTTGTTGTGGTCGGTATGTTTTCCAGGTTTGTTGTACTTGATTTGGGTTCCAGGTTTGCTGGCCTTGATTTGGGTTCCAATTTTGATGAGGTCGGTTCCATTGTTGGTTGCCTCGACTTTGGTTGGTAGGCCTTTGATTTTTGTTGTTTTGCCCGCTTCTGTTGTTGTCATTGGTGTTGCACCTCCAATTTGTCTCGTGCCCATATTCTAGACACTTTTGGCAATATGGCGTGTTTTCTCTAGTATGCCCACGTTTATTGCAGAATGAGCAAATTATTCTATCTTGTGGCGCTCTGGAGATGTTCTCCCTTATTTCTGGTCTTTTGTAATTCACGTGATTATTTACTGCAGGTGTTGTATATGGTTCAATGGAGTTCATATTAAATATTGGTGTAATATTGGGTTGATGAATGGAGTTACTTCTTTGTATTTCCACCAGCGTGTTTACTGCTATTTCAGTCATTTCCTCTATACTTTTCCCTGTAACATTTAGCATGTGAGTTCGTAACGTTGCATCTGCTAACCCTGTTCTAAACGCCTTATTTGCCGATGTCGTTACCATAGATATAATTGCGCTGTCACCTTCTCCCTTATAGGTGTCTTTTATTATCTGCAATGCTTGTGCTTTTTTCGCGTTTAGACGTCTTGCGAACTGCCGAATGTCCTCATTGTGCAATTGGCTGCAATTCTGGAGTTCAGTCAACGTCACGTCTAATGAAGCTGTTGGTAGGTAGGCTCTTCGTATCACTAGGTATAATTCTTCTAGGTTGTTAAAACGTTGTGAGCCTACAAGATCATGCGCGTCTCCATACAATCTTTGCTTGATGCATTCTACGTAAAGTGGTTTATTTGCTTCAGTTGCTTCATTTGTAGCTAACTCGCACGCCTGTATAAACTTATACACTTCACCTCTCAAATCTGGTGACTGCGACCCTGAAAACAGTGGAACAATACTGCTTGTTATTTTCGCTATTTCTGCTATACCCATCTTGATTTGGTCTGTTCCTGATGGTCTGAATGCTGGAAATGAAATTGAGTTATATTCCTCTGGACTGACTATGGCTGGGATGGCTTCCTTATGGTATAGTGTTTGGTCGTTCGCTAGCGCTATTTCCTGTTTTAGGCGTCTGTTTTCCTCCTTCAATTCTTGTATTCTTGAATGCGCCTTCTATACGGATGCACAGTCTTCTCTTGATTTCTGTGCCGATTCCTGTTCTAACGTTCTCTTTAATGTTTCTTCGGTTAAGCCTTTCTTCTCTAATAATTCCCTTAGTTTTAAGTTCTCGCTTTCTAAGGTTCTTAGTATATCCTTTTGAAACTGTTTTTCTTCTAAATACTTTTCGTACCTATTCTTTAATGCATTAAAGTCCGATTCCCATGCCATTGAATCTTCTGTCTTATTCTTTATTACCTGGGTTAGGAATTAAAGCAATTCCTCTACTATTGCGTCTGCTTTTTCTACACTTGTATGGTCTTTTAGGTCCCCTACTCTAGACTTTATCAATTCTAAGTTTTCCTTGTTGCCTACTGTCTCTTTTAAAGTCGCCCAAATCCTGGATATAAATTCGCTTAACTGGCGTTTCAGTTCTTTATGGGCTCTATCTAATTCTATGTAAGCTTGTTCCTGCAACGACTCGGCCATTAATTAAAAGAACGACATCTAATTTAGTGGTTTTTTATTCTATTAATATTTCAATTATGGTAATTTTTCCCAATTTCCCGTACTTAAAACTTTATTCAAGCGACTACTTAGCGACATCGATTATCGTTTAATCGTTCCATTAAACGTTTAATTCTTTATACTACTCGAGTACTTTAGAATGAGGAACAATTAAAATTTTTATTATGAAGTTTCAACTTCCTTAACCGGCTTAGATTTCTTGCTCGCTTCGTTTACCGAGCGTGCAGTAAACATTCGCTGTACATCTGTTCATTAGTTTGTACGCTGAAGCTCGCTGCTGCTTTGTTTCAAGCAGAGACGAAGCGTCAAAATTTTCGTGACTTCGCTGTTCAGCTTTGTTTCAAGCAGAGACAAAGCGTCAAAATTTTCGTGACTTCGCTGTTCTGCTTTGTTTCAAGCAGAGACGAAGCGTCAAAATTTTCGTGACTGCGCTGTTCTGCTTTGTTTCAAGCAGAGACGAAGCGTCAAAATTTTCGTGACTGCGCTGAGGTAATTTAAGACCTCACAGAAAGGAACGAACGACCTGCCTCTATTTTTAAGCGGCCAACAAAACTGCAACGTTTGCAATCTCGAGTTCGGACGATTAACCTAGTGAGCTCGTTTGAGTTATTTCTTTGTTAATTGCTTGCTATCCTTGATTGTTTTTATCAGCCAGCAATTGTAATTGCTTGTTATTGAAACAACGAAGTTAACTTGGCTTTGATTTTCCAAACGATATGAAGTCTCTAAGCTCAGTACTTTAAATGTTTAACTTTTAATTTTGGTTCTCCAAAATAACCAAAAAAAATTCCTTTTTAATGTTTTAATTTATTGTAATTCCGATTATTACCCCTTTTTTTTGAAATTTCAAACATTAGCGAATGTAGGACGTGTTATTTAAAAATACGAAATACGGACGAATAAAATGATAAAATTAATTATCAACCAATCAACTTAAAATGTGTGACTTTGAAATCAACTACATTGATTGTTAAAATTTATTTAACAGTGTAATTTGAAAACAAACGTCTAAGACACACATGAAAAATTATAAAACGAAAACTTAAAACTAACCCGTATACTGTGTTTCCTGTGTTTTAACAATTTGCGTTTATCATTTGAATTTTACCACGTTAAATAAATCCTTAAATTTATTTAAGTTAGTAAAATTACTCTGATTTTCGCGAATTTGTTAATCACAGTAACCAATTTGTAAATTAAGAAAAACACAAGAATTTTTTATTAATTAATGTTGGCGACGTTACGTCGTTGCTGTTGATTACTGGCATTAACGAAAGATAACTAGCACATGAACCAGTACCTTTCACCAGGATATTTGCTGATTTGTTGGCATTCGGAACTTGAACCGACTGCCAACGCTGAAAATTAAAATGTTGTTAAATAAATGTAGAATTCAATTATTTTAAATCAATAGTTATTTTAATGCGCTTTAATTTTCACTAATTTAATTTTTCCGAATTTTCCTTAATTTCAATTTTTTAATTTTTCCTATTATTTAATTGCTTTCTTTTTCTTGTTTGCTGTTTACTAAGCTAAACTTTTTACTAATTACCTTCCTTAATATCACTTTTTAATTTTTTAACTAATCTACTACTTATTAACTATTTTACTTTATTCTACTTACTTCTCTCAATCGAGCGATCCTCGGCTCGAAAAATCCGGCTGGGCCAATTTGTTGTTGTGTTATTATTGGGTGGTCTTCTTCCTTTTCGTTGTCCTTTGTGCAACGAATAAAACGCCTTGTTTAAGCTTCTTATTGATTTTTATTTAAAGTTCCTTGTTCCGACACTAAAACAATAATTTGATTATGTACACTTATACTTGTACACTTATATTATTATTAATTATAATTTAAAACTAACTCGCGACTTGATACGCGATTCAAGACGACTGCTTTGCTCTGATATATTTTCACGACTCCCGTTGGAATCTTTTCTATTTTTCCACTTTGGCTCGGTCGACAGAACCAAATGTCGTGTCAGTATGTCGTGTTTCGCAATTTCCATCATTTCGCAATATTAAAATTGTAATATTCGCAGAATCAATACGCGGAAGAAAATCGTTCCCAATTTAATTCTTCCGCGTGTGGATTCTGATCGTTGGTTTTTTAAACCAAGCGATTTTATGGTTTGGAAGTCCGCTATTGAGCGCTAGCTTCCACAATCCATTCCATGCGAAGTGTTCTGGTTGTTGACTTGGCTTTGGAAGTTAATTAAACCAAAGCTTGACTAAACCAAATTAAACTAAAGCTTCGGGTTTACCAAGCAAAGTGCTGTGGTTGCATTAATGTGAACTTGGCCTTGACTCACTCGCGGAGTAGTATTATAAAACGATAATACTGGCCTTGAAAGTTCTTATTTCCCGGAACTGGGAATTGCGAATTCCCAAATTCTACAAAATTTAATTTATTGTCATACTGATTTTTTGCTACTTGTTTAGCCATTTCCTGATTTTTTTATCACTATTTCGAGAGCTCTCTTTATTTGAAATTTTAATACTTTATTCGGGTCTTCGGCATTATATACCGGACTACATTTTCTTTTTAAATTAGTCGGCATTTCTATATCGAATCCGAATAGACTGCGAAATGGTGTTTGCTTGGTCGTAGTGTGGGATGTGTGGTTATGAACATGCATATCTGCAGTTAACCATTGATCCCAATTTGAACCATGTTCTTTCGCAAAACTCGGCATATATTCGCCTAAGGGTCTATGGCTTCTTTCTAATGAGCCATTAGCTTGGGGATGGTACGGGGTTGTGTGTAGTTTTTTAATGCCCAATAATTTACAAGTGTCTGAGAATAATTATAAAATGAAATCTGTCCCGTTATCCGTAATTAGAATTCGAGGCACTTCGTAACGCGTGATTATTTTGTCATAAAAAGCCCTGGCAACAGTACTTGCTTCCGCGTCTGAGATAGCTGTACATGCCATAAATTCGGAAAAATCATCCTTGGCAGAATACCTACTATGTCCACGTAAACTTTATCAAATGGCCTCATTGGTGTATCTGTTAGCATCATGGGCGTGTTTGATAATTTCGAACTTTTGTTCGCTTGACATTTCGGGCAGCTTTTTACATAATTCTTGATTTGTCTTTGCATTCCTGGCCACCTATATTGTTGCCTAATTCTAGGGTAGGTTTTCACTGCTCCCTGGTGCCCTCCTAATGGTGTATTATGGAAATCTTTTATAACGGTCTCTATTTGTTTTGGGTCTTTTAATAAAATTGTGTTGTTGTTTTGTGTTATGCCTGGAGTGTCAGGTTCTACAGGCATGGAATTTGTACTTGTCTTATCACTACTTCCTTGGTTCTTCATTTCTATTTCCTTTCTTCTAGAGCGGGTCTGGACTGCTGTTGCTTTATTCCAACTTTGAGGGATTCTACTCAACGCGTCTGCGTTTAAATTTTTCTTGCCTGGCTTATATATGATTTCGAAGTCTGACAATTTGTGTCTGAATCTTGCCAGTCTAGAAGTTTGGTCTTTTAAATTAACTATCCCCTTTAATAGCTGGTGATCAATAAAAATTTTGTAATGTCTGCCGAAAAAGTATGCTCTGAAATTTTTTGTCACCCAAACTATTGCTAAGAATTCTTTTTCTATTGTTGATTATCTTTGTTACGAGTCGCTCAGCGCTCGGCTAACGAAAGCTATGGGTCTACCTTCGCCTATTTTACCTTGGGAAAGAATCGCGCCTAATGCTTCAGTATTTGCATAGGTAGTTAGACTAATTTCTCTTGAAAAGTCTGGGTATGCTAACATTGTTGGTGACATGATTGACTGTTTTTGCGGTCCTTGGTATGAATTTCCTATAATAATTTACAAGGCCTAGAAAAGCTTGTACTTCCTTTTTATTTTCAGGAGATGGAATGTTTTTGACGCACTCCACTTTGCTAGGATTTGGAAGTGGACCTTCTGAACACTTGTGCCATAAATATACGGCCTCTCGTCGTAGAAATTGGCACTTGCTAATGTTTAACTTTAAATTATTTTCCCTCATGACCTCGAAAACTTTATATAATCTATCCTCATGCTGTCCAAAAAGCTATCCTCATGCTGGCTTCAAAAAGACAAGAAATTAGCATTTCTTGACGAATTAATAATAAGAAATGAAAACTTTTTAAAAATCAATTGGTATAAAAAGCCGACGTCATCCGGGAGGATCATTAACTTTTATTCTCAACACCCCAAACACATAATACATAATGTAGCCTACAACTTCGCCAGTAGGATACTTAAAATAAGTGACCAACAATTCCACGATAGAAACAAGATCATAATAAAGAAAACACTACAAAAAAACGGTTTTACATGTAGCATAATAGAAAACATAATAAATAATGCAACAAAAAACCTGGAAACAACAAACTCACTTAACCCACCACTCAGTTAACCAAAAATCTACAAATCAATAATAAATATACCAGGGATAACAAACAAAATTATAAACTCAAATATTTATGACAAAGACAAAATAAAAATCGCATTAAAAACAAGCAACAAACTACAACAATTGTATACAAATATGAAAACAAAAATAGACAAATTGGAAAAATCTGATGCAATTTATGAAATCCCACAATGGAGACGGATCCGACATATGCGAAAAGGTATATGTAGGAACAACAAAATCGAAACTAGGGATAAGATTAGCAATACATAAATCAGATTATAAAGTCAAAAACAACGATAGCAATAATAAAACGGCACTTGTTAATTGTCACTGTTAATGCAGTGAGCATTACATCAAAACACTCTCCAAACATAGAAGACACTAGAATATTACAACAAGAGACGAATTACAAAAAAATATACACAATGGAAATGCTACATATACTAAATGTACCAACCAACAAACGAATTAACTACAAAACGGACACTGAGCACTGTGCTCAAATTTATAGACACGCAATACACAAAATAAAAAGGAACTGTAAACAATATAAAATAAGTTAGACTCTCACGGAATAGCACGAACAGCCGCAACATCAGTATCACCTGTACACCTGAAGACGGACACCGTCGGTGTCCGAAATATTGTGTGAAAATACAAAAAAATAATAAAATAGGAGAATAAAAAGTAAAGTGCTTGACTTTCAATTTATTAATTACTTTCAATTTATTAAAATGTTCTTTGTTATGAAGACCTAGAGACCAAATAACTAATACAACTGAAATGAAAATTTTAAATTTCGTTAATAATTTTGATTTTACCTTGCTGGCAAGTGTTTTTATAGATTGCATGTATTCTGTTGAAATTTGCTTAGCGCTTCTTGTTTTATAGCGTTGATAATTCCGAGTTATTGTTGTTACAATGGATGTGCATACCAGTTGTATAATTAGCACGATGATTGGCCCAAACTGTATGCTAAGTTCGATTATATTTTCATCTTTATTGGTTAATTTAGTATCTTTTTCATTTACTTTATGATTTCGGTCTATAAGTTTTATTCCATTTTTATTATTATTACTAGCTTAACTACCCGACGTTGCTCGGGAAATAAAATATTATTTTTTAATACTACATTGTATTTTTAATTTGGTATGTTTTTATATATGTTTTTTTATGTTTATGTATATATGTTTTTTTTAATTTAAAATTTTTTATTGTACAATATTAGAAATGTTTTGTTTAATCTTCTTGCTGTTTAGTTTTAATTATACAATGAAATACAGTTTATACAATGAAATAGAGTTTTTGCCATCAGTTGCTAGCACAACCAAATTGTTAGGTGAGCTAACTCTCGAGCAGGCGACGTAAAACTGCCCATGTGAAGAGCAGTCTTGCCTAAGATCAAATCCTGCTATTTTCAGTTAAGTTTGTGAGACGGTAGACCAGGTGGGTTAAGTGTATTTATGAACTCCACAGGATAGTGTATAGCGTTATCTATGTGCAATATTGTGTCCACCGATTTGTACAGATATTCTGTTTCTTCAAATGACTTCAGCAATGTGTCATTAATGGTTGATGCCTGATCGTTCTTAGGTGTAAGAATCGCACGTTCGCCCAACCACTCTGTTGTTTTATGGTGTAGGTTTTGGATATCCAGATATATTCGTTCTATTAGCTCGTCAACGGTCGACACAACTGAGGCAAGATTTGGTTGAATTTGAATTTTACCATCAGTTTCCGGATATTCTCCCTTTCCTATTTGCAGGAGTAGTTTGGAGAATTGGTCAGCGAAAACATCTCCCTTTAAATGCACCCGCATGTTTTTCTTAAGGTGGAGTTTTTATATTAAGGGCCAAAGATTTGATGCCTTAACTCTGCCAGCCCGAGTTCCTCTCGGCACTATAGACGGAGTCTGGCAAAATTCTCCAGCTAATAGTACAGTGAGTCCAATTTCATCGTTCACTGTAATATCTTTTAAAGTAGCTGCATTTATGTACCATTTCTTTCATCCCAAACTATTAATTTACAATCTCTCTTGAGCGTAGCACTCTGTTTTGAATATTGTAATAATATATTGTAAAACATATATTCTTTGGTACATGACAAAAATAACGTGCTTCGTTTTATTTTATTATGTGATTGGGTGTTATTTACCAAATGATGTCCTTTTTTGGATGATGAATTTTCCTTTAGAGGATGAATTTTGAAAAATGCTGAAAATGGTTTTTAGGCATTTATACGCAGGATGTTTTCGTGAAAAAAGAAAAATCCATATTTGATGGCTAACAAAAGAGTTATGTGTTTGTCCTTTTTGAAGTCCTTAGAAGTAAAATTTCGAAAAATCCTTTTTTCTCCCTTGTATACAGTATAAAAAAAACCTCTGTGCAAAATATTCATAACATGCTTCGTTTTATTTTATTATGTGATTGGGTGTATTTTTACCAAACGATGTCCTTTTTTGGACCTTTAGAGGATGAATTTTGAAAAATCTTGAAAATAATTTTTAGGCATTTCTACGCGAGATGTTTTTGTGAAAAAATAAAATCCATATTTGATGGCTAACAAAAGAGTTATGTGTTTGTCCTTTTTGAAGTCCTAAGAAGTAAAACTTCCGAAAAATCCTTTCTTTTCCTTGTATATATCATAAAGGGAACCTCTGTACAAAATATTCATGCTTCGTTTTATTTTATTATGTCATTGGGTGTATGTTTAGCAAATGATGTACTTTTTTGACCTTTAGAGGATGAATTTTGAAGAATCCTGAAAATAGTTTTTAGGCATTTATATGCGGGGTGTTTTCGTCAAAAAATAAAATTAATATTTGATGGCTAACAAAAGAATTATGCGTATGTGCTTTTTGAAGTCCTTAGAAGTAACATTTCGAAAAATCCTTTCTTATTCGACGTATACATGTAACGCAACCCTGGTTAAACGTCAGTGAAGACTAGTGGCAAGAGTCAGTCGAGTCGAGTTAGAGCTGCTTTCTGGTCGTCGATTCATTGTGTGTTGCTGAGTTGAAATAGAAACTAAATTAACATTAAAGTGTAAACTAAACTAAACTAACTAAACTTTACATTGTATAATATTTCTAAAACTACATTAAAATAAACTTTACATTTGGGGGCTCAACCTAAGCCAAATAAAAGCGAAGTATGTGAAATGAACAACAAAACGCAAGACATTGAAGAAAAAAGAGAACCATATCAAACGCGGCAAAAAACGAATGCAGAATCGGAGACCGGAAAAACTTCAAATATAATGGAAAAAGCATTGGAAAATAATACCAGGAGTATCCAGGAAATGATACAGCTGCTAACATTGAAGCTAAGAGTCGAAGAAATGCAGCAAAGCACAAGTGATATCTCAGTGGAAAGTTTTTCCAAAATAATTAGTGGTTTTGATGGTGAATCTGCGCCGGTGGAGCATTGGTTCAACAATTTTGAGCGCAACGCTGAGGCTTACAAGTTGGACGCAAGTCAAAAATATGTACACGCACGTGCGAAGATGACCCACACAGCTTAGCTTTTTCTAGAAACAATTTTTGTGAGCACATACGATGAACTGCGAGAAGTGATGGTGACAGAATTCAAACGTACAGTTAGTAGCGCTGATGTACACAGAAAACTATCACAAAGGAAGAAAAACAAAAACGAAAGCTTCTACGAATACAGCCTTAACATGCAAAAAATCGCTGCTCTGGGTAGCGTTGATATTAATTCCGTTATTCGTTACATAGTAGATGGCCTCAACGTTCGAAATGAATACAAATATAACATGTATAACTGCAGCTCTTTGCACGAGCTTAGAGAAAAATACGACGTGTACGAATATATGCATGAACAAGAAGAAACAAAACACAGTGGTGGCAGAAATAGTGCATATAAGGGAAAAACTGGTCGTTGCTTGAACTGTGGGTCTACAGAACATTTAAGAAACGATTGTCGCAATTTAACTAAATGTTTTAAATGTGGTGGTGAAGAGCATATCTCAAAAAATTGTCCACAGGTGTTACCAAACGTGCGAGTGGTGGTTGATGAAAGGCACTTGAAAAAATTTACGCTCAACAACATCGAACTTGAAGGCTTAGTGGATACAGGGTCAGATGTCACAATTATAAAACACTGCGCGTATGAGCAATTAAACAACGTTGTACTGCAGAAATGTCAATCGACTTTACGTGGTCTAGGAAATTTCAAAACATTTCCAATAGGATAATTTTTGGCACGGTAATCATCGACGGTTTTGAAATACAACATAATTTTGTAGTTGTACCAGACGATAAGATCGAATATGATGTTTTGATCGGGTTTGATTTCACAAAGAAATTTCACTGCACTTCTGATGAGAGAGGCTTCACGTTTGCGTCGATGTCAGCGAGGCAAAATCACGCTGAAACCAAACAGATGAGTATTTATAATATTGTTGAAAACGATATTGATATAAATGTTTCATCGCAGTTCAAACCGTTAATTCAATCACTGATTGATGAATTAAACTCTACAGAAGAACCAATTAAACGTGAACTATGCAAACAAATTTCGGAAGATATACTGCCTCCAGAAAAAACTGTTGACCATAGTAACCAGGACAACGGAGCAAAAGCAGACATAGCAAAGGACTTAAGTATTAAAACAACAAAACTCTTTGAGAACGGCGACACGAAAATGGTTCAAAAGGAAAGTCTGAATGATGATGGCGCCGATGAACAAATGCTTGGCACTGATGATAATGAGAAATTGGACCCGACCTGCGATGAGACATTCACAGGGACGACTAAAGAGGAGCTCAGGAAATACGCGAATGATCCTTTCTGGGTACGTCTACGTTGGATATGCTTCATTGCATTTTGGGCTACTTGGCTAGCTATGCTTCTTGGGGCCATACTTATAATCACACAAGCACCAAAATGTACCACTTCTGAACCCTTGCCTTGGTTCAAACAAGGTCCACTGGCTAAACTAAAAACCGTCGACGTTGCAGCTTCATTGGAACTTTTAAAAAACCGGCCTTATGAAGAATTCAAAGTTATTGGTGAAATTCTTTATAAAAATGTTAATGGCAACGGTCAAATTGAACGTGTTAATAGATCTATTTTATCAATAATATCCAAGTTATGTGCAGAAAATTCATCAGTCAACGATAAAGTAATTGCTTTACTTGAAAAAGAAATGATTGAAGAATTCGACGATGAGAGACAAAGAATTCGCGAAGAAGCGAAAAAACAAATCCAACACGCTCAAGCGATATATAAAAGCAATTATGACAAGAAACGTAAACCTCAGTTTAACTACAAAGAGGGTGATTTGGTGGCAGTAAAACGCACACAGTTCACGACAGGCAAAAAGTTAACAAGTTCCTATTTGGGCCCTTACGAAATCGTTAAAGTAAAACGTAATGGTCAATATGATGTCAGAAAAGCTGCACAGGTCGAAGGCCCAAAATTCACGTCAACAAGCTGCGACAACTTAAAGCTATGGAAATACATAGAGTCGAATGAAGATCTTTTGTCATCTGGGTCAGATGACGATAGTCAGGATGACCGAATGTAATGCAACCCTGGTTAAACGTCAGTGAAGACTAGTGGCAAGAGTCAGTCGAGTCGAGTTAGAGCTGCTTTCTGGTCGTCGATTCATTGTGTGTTGCTGAGTTGAAATAGAAACTAAATTAACATTAAAGTGTAAACTAAACTAAACTAACTAACTTACTAAACTAATTAACATTAAAGTGTAAACTAAACTAAACTAACTTACTTTACATTGTATAATATTTCTAAAACTACATTAAAATAAACTTTACATACATCATAAAAAAAAACCTATGTGGTTTAGCCTGTGCGTTGATGGGAAGTCAGTCAGGCCTTTCATTTTTGTATATATAGATAACTACTATTTTTGTCTCTATTAGATTCTAATATATCTGAAGTCGGTAACGTATCTACAATCGCATCCGGTATTGGTCGTACGGTTACTACTTCATTTTGCCTTAACCGTAGAGCTACCCTGGTGTAGAAAACTACATTTTTAAAAATTATTTTTCAAATATTCGTCAAAGTATCAAATATATTATTCTCAGCTTTTGTGACATTGTTTTATTACTAAATATGAGCTAAAATCGGGGAATGTAATTGTATTATTGATTAATATATTTAAGATATTTAAAAACTTCAGTATAACGCCTTAAGGTGTAGAAAACTACACTCGTGTAAACCGCATTCGTTTTTGAATCGCAACCGTCGTTTTTACCGTTATTCTTCGGATGCTTTGATTAATGTGACACTTGCTTCGTTGTGCAGTTTAAGTTTCAGTTGATTTTTGATCAACTCAGGACCAGGACCACAATATTTGTGTGAAGAAGAAATTAAAGAAATTTTGTTAGAAAGTGAAAATAAAGAAGATTTTTGCTTGAGAAGTGATGAAGATTATCCAACGGCTGAGGAAGAACTAGAGCTATCTTATAACGTTTCTGAAGGTGATGCCGTGAAAGATGAAGAATCTCAGGATAACTTAGGTTGTCATTCGTTGTTCACGTCTAAAGATGGTATTGTTTGGAGTACATCACCTTTTCCATCAAAAGGCCGGAGCCAAGCATCAAATGTGTTGCGAAAGAGGCCTGTCATAACTACGACCACTTCGTCTCAGGTAAAATGGTTGGAATTATGCGGAGAAACAAGTTATCAATTCCTCCAAAATTATTAAAATGCAAAAAGTCAGCACTTTACAGTTCGTCTTTTGCTTTCACCCCAAATACAACCCTGATGTTGTATTGACATAAAAAATAAATGTACTGTCCTCCAAAGCACCTTCGACAAAATGGTTTCGGATTACAGGATTCGGCAGTGGTGCAAGGAAGGGGGGAAAAGTGGAAGTATTACAGTATGACTTTCCTAAAAGCCGTTAATTGCAGGAGAAGGTAATTCTTCCTTGGCTGAAAACACACCAACAGATACCATTCAAGAAAGCCGAAGCTCAACGAAGTAATTGACAAAACATGGCAGTCTTTTGCAATATGCTTGATACATCAGCTTTAAATGCTTATGTTATATACAACTAGTACGTAAAGACACCAAAACATTCTAAAAAAATATTGTAAATATTTCTTCTTTATATACAATAGTTCCCAATTGGCCCAAAAAACAGAGAAAAAAAAACACCTTCACAAGCACTTTTGACATCCGTTTCTAAACGTGTATCTGAAGTAGGCGAAGATGAACTGTGTACTTTATGGAAAAACTTAAAAGTTAAATATAATCATGAATTAGCGTGCTGCATCTACAAAAAAGTATATCCAAAGCAATGCACAAAAGAAACATATGCCCAAACCGTGTATGTTTTCATTTTAAATAGTGTAATATTATTTTTAAATAATAAATTTAAAAAAAAACACAACAGAACATTATTGTAACATTACTGTAACACAACAGAAGATTATTGGAGAGTAAAGGAAAATCTCTGGGTGTAGAAATCTACACTTCAGGGTAGGATTATGAATATTTTTTGAGGGTAGCTCTACGGTTAAATTCCTATTTTTGTTGGGTTCCCAGATTATTGGCCTTGTCTGGGCCCTTGCCAGTTTCCCTGTTTATTATTCTGGAGATTCTCCCAACTTTTTTTAGCTTCACAGTTTGCTACTACGTGTCCTGGTCCGTTACACCAATGACATAGCCTTTGATTCGCTCTGTTCGACGTGTTCATAGGACTCGGATTCCTCTGCAACCCCTAAAATGTACTCGATTTTGAGTTTACTGGGTTCTTTCGCCTTTGCTTCCAGTTCTGGACATACCTCCAGTTTGGCTCATGTCCATGTTTTAAACACTTTTGGCTATATGGTGAATTTTCCCTAATTAAACACTTTTATCTCGTATGCCCACGTTTATTGCAAAATGAACAAATTTTCTCCTGTGGTGCTCTCGAAACGTTCTGCCTTTCTTCTGGACTTTTATAATCTACGCAATTATGTACAGGAGGAGGTCTTGTGTAGGGCTCTACCGAATTCATATTAATTGTCCTTGTATTTGTTGGTTAATGGAGGGAACTACTTCTTTGTGTTGTGTCTGTCCACTGCTATTTCTATCATTTCCTCCATACTTTTCTCTGTAATACTGAACATGTGAATTCGTAAAGTGGCATCTTTTAACCCTGTTTTAAACGCTTTCTTCGCAGTTGTCTCTACCTAGCTATAAGTGCGCTGTCGCCATCTCCCTTATAGACATTTTTTATTATTTGTAACGCCTGTGTTCTTTTGGTATTTAGGCGCCTTGCGTACTGTCACAGAATAAATAGTATACAGAAGTTGCACCTCGTACAAAGCAAATTTTGTTCTAGGGTTC
Organism: Myopa testacea; assembly: GCA_949629155.1. Classification (NCBI taxonomy): domain Eukaryota; kingdom Metazoa; phylum Arthropoda; class Insecta; order Diptera; family Conopidae; genus Myopa; species Myopa testacea. The sequence continues at coordinate 34,281,015 of OX451347.1, read as the reverse complement.
CAATATTGGCACCCTATTGAACAGAGAGTAATCGTGCAATCTCGCTCGGCTATTCACATAAGTAGTGGTTATAGGCCGGTTTTGGGCCAACGTAGCGACTGCGCTGCGTGAGGAGCGTGAGGAGCGCTATGTATGGTAGCGACTGCGCTGCGTGAGGAGCGCTATGTATGGTAGCGACTGCGCTGCCGTGATGAGCGACTGCACTGCCGTGAGGAGCGACTGCGCTGCCCATGAGGTGCTATGGATATGTGAGAGTGAGCGAGAGTGCGATAGTTTGAAGGATGGGGAGGGATGGAGAGGAAGGGGAGGGTGGAAGGAAGGGGAGGAAGGAAGGGGAAGGGGAGGGAGGGAGAGGAAGGGGAGGGACAGACGGACATACATACATACATATAGACTGACAGACAGACATATGTACATAGCTCGGCCTGCTGACTGTTGCGAGTGTAGTGTATTCCTCTGCCTTGATCTCTGCCCGCTTGTGTATCGTTTGTGGTACTTGAGATTTCTTGTTTTTGTTTGCGTTTTGGGGTGTACTCTTTGTTGTTGGAACTTTTATTTCTTTTTTATTGCTCTCATTTAATTGCTAAGTGGTTGTTGTAGTTCTTTTTCTTCAGCTGGCAGACGTACTTTTAGAAATTTTTGTTTTTGCACAGAATCATAATGTAAACAAACGTAATTAATCATTTAGAACATGTACGAATTTGTTTGAATATTGAACTTTGAATGGATGCGAATGGCTGGGTAGTAGTTTTGCTATGTGGTTGTTGTTGTTGTTCTTTTTTCTTCATCTCAACGGACTTTTAGAAATTTTTGCACAGAATCATAATGTAAACAAACACCCATAAGCATAAAATTAGCTCCATCGAGTATAAAGAGTCAATTGTTAATGTGTCGTCAAAGTCGCAAACACCAAAGTCTCAAAACGCTCTACAACGAAAAAAAACTTGTGAAATTAACTGACAATTCGGAGAAGTAAAGTGAAAAGTTAAATATAGTATTTAAAAAGTTACTAAAATATAAACAAATTTAACAACAATTAAAAGAAAAGTGTTCTAATACAACAACCCATCTAAACAATCTAATCTAATCATTCTAATCTAAAACAAGTGAAATATTTACATCAAAACAAAAATGAAGAGGTTCATATGCAATGTTTGTGGACAGGAGTTCACTGCAATGCGCAACCTCAAAAGGCATGTGCAAGGGCAACATGAAAGTGTGGTATTCTAGTGCGAAGAATGTCATCAACATTTTCCAAGACTAGATAACATGCGTAGACACAAAAAATTAGCCCACAAAATATCCAATGCTTCATCATCATCATCAGCAACGCCATCAACATCTGTAGCAACACCATCATCATCAACATCTGTAGCAGCACCATCATCATCACTAGCCGCAGCATCATCAACAGCAACACCATCATCATCATCACTAGCCGCAACATCTATAACAACAGCACCTTCATCATCATCAACATCAAGAGCAGTACAATGGCTACCAGTTAAAGCTAACGAGAAAGTTCGTTGTCCAAATTGCAATGAAGATGTTTCTCGAAGAGACTGGAACCATCACATCAAAACATTGAAGCATAAGAGGAATTGTTGGATGACAATTGACGGTGCTCTCAAATGCATAACATCATCTTGCCGGAATAGAATTCAAACCCTGATATTCCAAAATGAGGATGAGGGTCTTGTCATTTCGGCTCAAAATATAGTATCCAAAGAGCTAGTAACAACGTTACACAAGCATACAACCTATAAGTTCAACATGGAATTGTATGCTGAATATTTCAAAGTGTTGGATGATGATGAAATGGTGGTTGAAATCAAATCATTTCAAACCAAAATGAACTTAATTCAAAAATATGAAGATATAAGCGACATATACAATGATATGTGCCAACAGATCAGCTTTAAAATGGGCGAGTTCCAGGAAAGGGACAGTGGATGGTCCCTACTTAGAATATGTCACCTGGACGTGAACATAAATAGGTATCGACCGTTGAAGGGATCGTCATACATCCCGCTCCCAGAATCCCTGCAGAAGAAACACGCCTGCGGGAATATACAAAACGATGATCTGTACTGCTTCAAATGGGCGATCATCTCAGCTCTGAGACCCACCCAGAACCATCCACATAGACCGCAAAATTATGGGATCAACAGCATCGAAGCTGATCTCATAGTTCTGGATAATGGAGCTAAAGTGGATTTTAAGGGATTGACGTTCCCCATGTCAACAACAAAAATTGACCAATTTGAGAAGCAGAATCCGAACATAAGCATCAACGTGTTTGGATTTGATGAAGTTTCGATCAACATCGAAGGACCGTATCATTGCACAAAGCAGGAAAAGGTGCAGCATATAAACCTATTGCTGCTGCAGGAAGGAGAGCGGTTCCATTATGTATGGATTAAAAATATTTCAAGGTAATTATAATTATATCACAATTTAAATTTTTGTTTTTATATTAACTTTCTTATATTAAGTACTATAATTATAAATATTCCAGCTAAATTATTGTTCTCTTTTCCATTATTTCTATAGATTGATACGCTCGCAAGTATCACGAAATGCCCATGCAGCATATTTTTGCAATTTCTGTCTTCAATACTCAAGGAATGAAAGTACGCTACAACGACACAAACTGGTGTGCGGGAGGACGGTAACAGAGATGCCGTCGATGGATAAGGCGGTAATTAATTTTAAAAATTATAACCATAAATTATATGTACCATTCGTTGTCTATGCAGACTTCGAATGTGTACTAAGTAGCGTAGATTTAGACTTAGCGAGTAATACTAGAAATATAAGTAAGCATATACCCATAGGTTTTAGTTATTATATTAGTTGTAATTATAATAGTATATAATAAATTTAAAATTTATTCAGGGGAAGATGCCCCCAAAAAATTTATAGAATATTTAGTTAGTGATGTAAGATATATTTATAATAATTATTTAAGTGTAGTTAGGCCAATAAACTTTTTGTCTGATGAAGAGGTAAAACTCCAAAAAGACTCCAATTCTTGTCATATTTGCGAACAAGAATTGGGGGCTGATAGAGTAGCAGATCATTGCCATTTAACTGGAAAGTACAGGGGCCGGCACATAACGAATGCAATTTCAAATTTCAAATTGCAAAGTTTGTGCCTGTATTTTTCCATAATTTTTCTGGTTCAGATTCTCGAAATCAGATTCTTGGATTCTTTTCGTTTCATGGCATCGAGTTTGGATGCATTAGCGCAAAATTTGTCATCAAGTGATTTCAAAATAGTGCGGCAAATGTATCCAAACGATAATGAGTTTACATTACTAACAAGAAAAGGTGTATTCCCATACGAATACATCAACTCGGTCGATCGTCTGAAGGAAACCTCTCTTCCTACTCAGGATGAATTTTTCAGTCATTTGACAAATAAGACTTGTTCTACTGAGGATTATGAACACGCGGTTAAAGTATGGCAACAGTTTAAATGTCAAAAACTTGAAGATCACATGCTGTTATATTTAAAAACAGATGTTTTAATCTTGACTGACGTTTTCGAAAATTTTAGAAAAGTGTGTCAAAAAGTTTATAATCTTGACCCTTGCCAATATTACACAGCTCCAGGTTTATCGTGGGATGCAATGTTGAAAACAACAAAGATAAACCTGGAACTCTTCACTGATATTGACATGCACCTTTTTGTGCAAAAAAGTATTTGAGGCGGCATTGTCCAAAGTAGTACAAGGCATTCCGAGGCAAATAATAAGTATATGATGGGGTACGATAAAAGTAGACCATCTACATATTTAACTTATTTGGATGCCAATAATCTGTATGGATGGGCAATGTCGCCATATTTACCTTATGGGGGATTCGAATGGATGGAAAATATTGACCAATTCAACGTTTTTAAAATTCCATTCGATTCTACCATCGGATACATACTTGAAGCGGTTAGGAGCCCGAGCACTAATTGCCAAACCAAACGTCCACAGCTGTACACAGTTTACAGAAGATATGGTTGCTATACAAATGTCTAGAGCTCGCTCTGTCTACAATAAAAATATATATTTAGGATTTGTTGTTCTCGAGTTATCAAAATGGAAAATGTATGACTTCCTTTATAATTATATGAAACCCAAATTCACAACAAATCTCACATTAAATTATATGGACACTGATTCTTTTATTTATTCTGTTCAGTGTGAAGATTTCTATAGGGATATTCGAGATGATATTCGATTCAAAGTTTGATACGTCTGAATATCCCGTGGATAATGTGTATGGTTTCCCCCTTAGAAACGCCAAAGTCCTTGGTATGATGAAGGATGAGAATAAGGGGCAAATTATGCAAGAGTTTATTGGGCTCAGGTCAAAAATGTATTCAATAAGTGAATAACATAGAGATTAGAAATAACATAGAGATTAAGAAAGCAAAAGGTGTCAAACAATCAGTAATAAGTAATTTAAGTTTAAAAGATTATAAAGATTGTCTAGTTAATAAGAAAATTATATATGGAGACATGTATGTATTTAGATCTAAGATACATGAAATATATACACAACTAGTACATAAGATAGCTTTAAGCCCTTTAGGTGATAAGCGTTTTATTAGAAATTATAGTATAAACACATATGCGTGGGGGCATTATACAATAGATTTAGAGCAGGAGTTAGATACAGATGAAGATATGTTTATGGATATAGAAATATGGAATATTAATTATAACTATTATAAAAATAAATAAGAAAAAATTTGGAAATAGATTTAAGAAAAACATTTATTTTCAATCAATAAAATTATATATTATTTAAATAACATAAAACATTTAAATGTTTTGCATTGCATTATAATCTTTTATTTATTATCAATGAAATTTCGGAGTAGGATTGCATTTTCCAGAGCGCAGTGTCCATTATGGGAATGGCATATTCTTTGTAGTAAGTATGTTTCTTTGTCTAAGAGTTTCCAGATTCTCGCAAACAAATTCTTCCACATTCAATACAGGTTTCCCCAAAATTTCTTCAATCCATTTCGATTTCTCAACTCCATTCATATATACAAGTTTATGTTTAATATTTAATTTCAAGAAATTCTCAACGCTATTAAAAGAGATAGATCCATCGTTCCAACGAAATCCATGATGATTGTGATACAGCCAATTCGCCTGCTTTTTATATTTTAAAGATAAGTCTCTAAATTCAAATGGTGGTTTGATGATAAAGTTTTGATATTCACTAAAGCTGAAGGTTACTGCCAACTCTTTAACTATAAACTCATTAAAATTTCCTTTGAAGCCCTGCACATCAAATGTTACAAATTGTTGTTGCTCCATTGCACTTAGACAACTTTTTTAATTTCGCCAGTCACTGGAGTGTATTCAATCAACTTATCATGTATAAGTATACAATAAGCTGATGTATTGGCTGGAATAGACTTTGATGTTTTAACTTCAATTCGAATATCAATTGGTCCAGTTTTTATCGCTTCGTTTTGATGAGTTACATCCACCACTATTATCGGAGCTGTATCTTTAAAGTCTTCAGGCAGCAACAGAGGTTGGGAATCGCGCGCAAAGTAATTTTGTTGAAATTTCAAATACATATCATAAAGCAGAGCATAACGATCACGGTCAAAATTCAGATTGAGATCATCATAGGGATATGTATCAGAATTTAAGTGTACTTTTACATCGGTTAAATGGCAATGTTGAAATTTTTGATCTCGTCGAAAGGCAATAAGTATGAAGCGCGGTCTTTCATTCTGCGGTGATAATTTTACATTCCACAGATGATTGTTTCCTTGAGTGAGTACCGGATTAAAATGACAATCCCAACTACGGAATGCTATTAATAAAGGTTTTCCACTTTGGATCGTTTGAAAGAGTTGTAGTTTTGCAAAATCAGCCAACTGTACATGAGGAATTTTCCATGTGATATTAGTTATTGTTAATTTTATATTTTCGGTGGCAACAGTTGAATAAACAGCATTTTCATCGGATTTCGATCTCAGTAATATAAGTTCATGTTTAGAATTTAAAATAATTTTGTTAAAGTCTTCAGCAAATCCCAATAGCATTTTCAATGGTACACAGAAATTAAAATATCCGTTCTTTATTTCAAGTTCATTCTTTGAAAACCATCCAGCATTTTTGAGCATGTTGCTGTTATATGATTGTAAATATGGTGAATAGCTATGGTATTCCTTTTTAATAATACTGTCATCGTAGAGCGGCGTTTGTAAAACATCAAGTATTTGACTCATTTTAATTTCAGTTTGTCTTTAGTTTCAATCCCAAAGATTTTAGAAACTCTTTATTTTCAAATAACAGCTTTTTACGTTGTAGAGCGTTTTGAGTTGATTGCGACTTTGACGACCTTGTCAGTTCAAATGGTAAAGAAGAAGTGAATGTAGTTGCACCTGGGTATGCGCTTTTATTATACACAATCATTGCTTTTGCGGTTTTAGGTGAAGTCTGCGTGTTATTGTTTCTCCGCAAAAATTAATTAGATTACCGTTTTGGTCAACAATTTTCACAGTAATTGAACTTATCTGTCTGGTGTTTACTGGCAAATAGATTACATTTTTAGGGATCTCGTCTATTTTATAGCCAGGACTAACATTTAATGCAAACATATGTATTGTATGAGCTGGTATGTTGTTAATGTAGGCGCCGCTAATTATGTCGCACTCAATGTGTAATGCGTTTATTTTCGTTATATATACGGGTAAGTCTGATGTATGCAGTTTTCCTGCTTCCAATACTTTTTTACTGAAACCCAATAGTGACCCAAGGGTGCGTTCTTTATTAAAGAAAATGTTATTTTTACTGGATCCTACGACTGCTTGCAGTGTATTGGGGTTGGCGGATATTTCCAGTTTCTCATTTGGATCTATACTAAAATATTTATTTTGAATAAATTCAGCAATATCGTCAAGTTCGTATGAACCGACGGGAATCTCAATGCTACGATCGCCAATGTGAAATAAATTATTTTCGTAATCAACATTCGGTATAGAGTGATAACTATGAAAGTCTACGAGACCACACACATACTTTCCCTCTAAATCTATGGGTGGAAAATAATTAGACTGATAAAATGGATTTATTTCCACTTAAAGTAAGAGTTATTGACATCTTGAAAGTTGGTTAAGTAATGAAATGAAAAGTCAAATGTCATTCTTTGTATATACAATTTTTAATAATAATGTTATTATATCAACAATATACATATTTAAAAATATATTTATTACAATTTTATAAAATTTCATTTTTATCGATCCAAAAATTGTGATCATTACTAAATCCTAGCCACTTGACAAACACTTGACTGCCTTTAGTTTTAAGAAGTTTTTCTACCAGATATATGCTGGGATATTTTGTTTTCAGTAGATCACTTTCGTAGAATCCTCCTCTAATTGCATTCCCCTGATAGTCTTCAAGAATGTACGTTGTTGGGTTTGTAATTCTTATATTTTTAAGAATTCTTTTATTTTTCTTATATTTGCTTATACGCACATAATCTCCTATCCGAAACTTTGGCTTTCTAAATATTTTCAAGTTGTTGTAGGCAGTATTTAATAATAACTTTTCATTGGCTTGATTCACTTCAGTTGGAGCCATATTAATGGTTCGATGCTTTTTGTGATTGTATTCGTTGATCAAACTTTTGTACTTGTCAATCCATCGATATGATCCATGATAGCTAAATTCCTTCCACATCATCTGCTTTAACGTTCTATTAAAACGTTCAACAATTGACGCCTTGAAAACACTGTACCTTCAATAATGGTTGATGTTATATTTTTTCATTAAATTTTGAAATTTTCCGTTGAAGAATTCTTTGCCATCATCAGTTTGTAAATTGCTTGGTTTTCTTCTTAAATCGAGTATGGATTTCATGGCTTTAGTAACATCAATAGCGTTTTTAGATTTTAAGGGTACAATCCAGCCATATTTCGAGAATGTGTCTATTACAGTGAGAAGAAAGGGGTATCCATCATTATATGTAGAATAACTATCCATTTCCACTAAATCTGCTTGCCAGAGATCATCTATTACCTTGGTTATTACTCGCTTGTCTATTTTTTCCGTTAGTATATCGTTTTCTTCTTTAAATTCACCCTTTATCTGTTTAATACTCTCTGCAACAAGTAATATATGATTTTTGTTAACTTTTTCAATGTCTTTATCTATTTTTTCCTTTACCAATGAGTTCTCTGCTTGAATTTGCATGTGAGTCGGTTTGATTTCTTTGTAAATATTTTGCTTTAGTAAATTGTTTTCTCTTTGAAATTCCACTTTGATTCGATTAATACTATCTTCAACAAATAATTTTGTTACTGCATCATTGTCTTCGACAGGAGCATTAATATTCCTTAAGCGTTTCCAATGGAGATCCAAGTTTTTATCATTGTCCAAATTGAATCCCAAGGCTCTTGTAAAATTTCTTTTTAATTTATTGTTTAATGACTACTCTATGGAATAATGACCGAACTTTTCGACGCTCATTTTACAATTATATGTATTTATGGAAATTGTGGTTTTTATATGATAATTATACAATTATATTAGCTTCCCTAAGTTCTTCGAGTATTGAAACTATTTCATTATTATGATTCGTGTGTCCTGCAGATTGTGATGATACTAATAGCCTTAACCTATCTACCAACTCATTTGGATCATCCCAATATATATAGTTTGGTTTTTCCTTGTTAACACTCATTAAACCGCTTCCCTTAGTTTGATTTTGTGAGGTAGCCAATGGAGTTAATAATGGCTTTATGATGTCGGTATATTTGGAGGCTCTACTTCCCTTTGCTCGTTCATTGCTGTTAAAATTAAGTTTGTGAGTACTAGTATTTACTAAAATACTTTTGTAAGCTTGTAGATCTTTATCGTCATAATTTGATGGTTCTTTGCTGAATAATAATTGAAGCAATCCGGGTGTAAAGTTCCAACTATTATCGGATATTATTATTTTATCATCGCGTAATGAGAAAGGGCTATTACCGATTCTCCATTTACCATCAGGTCCTTGTATGGGCCATATGTGGTATCCAACTGATTCTGTTGTTCTAAGTCGGAATAGACCATTGATTCAGTAGATTTTGGATCGTCGCTTGTAGTATCGAGTTCAGAGAATAATTTTGTTTCAGTTGATTTATTCATTATATCTTCTGCATCTTCTATTTGAGATAAAAAGTCGTCGTCTTCATCGTCATTACTATTGATAAGAGTTTCGTTTGAAAAATCGACCTTTCGTGCTTTAGCTGGAGTACTTGTTTTTACTTTTAGTGGTACCCTATTGTTTTTAATGTTAGAGCCTCAGAACCCTCACAAATATCGACCTAATGAAATATACAACGAATCTACCACACTTTAGAGGTATTTTTATTATAGATACCTTACCAAAGCATCCTCATCAACAAGAATGTGGGATCGTTAATCTTGATAGATCGAAGGGACCTTGTACTCATTGGGTAGCATATTATAAAAACAAGAATCAAAAGGAATATTTTGATAGTTTTGGAAACTTGCAACCACCGCAACAAGTAATCCAATACTTGGGGGATGGAATACGTTACAACTACACCCAGCATCAAGATTATAATTCATTTAACTGCGGTCATTTATGTCTAAAATTTCTTTACAATTTAACTTTTTTTAGGAGAAATAACGAATAAAGTTTATTAAAATGAAATCAAATTTTTATTTATGTGTTTAGTATATAATACATATTATTATTAATTTTATTTGTATTTATTATAAGGTATATTTGATTTTGATGACGATGATGATGACAATGACGGTGATGGTTATGATGATGAAGAGCTATTCCACTCCTTGTCTGATTTAAATGGATTTTTCATCACTGCATACTGCATCATCTTTGTCCAAGATTCAATCATAGTGATATCTTTCTTCTTATCATTTTGTTGTGGTTGAAATTCTCTCTCTTTCTCTCTCTCTCTCTCTCTCTCTCACTGTGTTCTCTAAGTTCTAGTTATAAACTAAAAATTTAAATATCTTGTCATAAGTACTATTTTCTTTGGTTGCATATATCCAGTTTTAGTTCACCTTTCGATCGGTGCAGTTAAGAGCTCTTCAGTTTTATAGTGCTACCTACCAAGAAAATTGAGAAACAACAAATTCGAACATGAATCTAAAGCAACGTCAAGGATTATCAACTCTTTCCGTCGCTGCTATGGACGACTTCAATCAGAACAACAGTGTCCAAATAACCATATTAGCAGTTAAAGATAAGAGCCGAACAAATCGTATTCAATTAAAAATGTACGGAAAACGAAAACAAAGTATGGAGCCCGAGTTCTAATGAAGTTGGAAGAGAATGTAATTTTCCTACCGCAAAGATTTAGCAACATCTGCAATGAGACAATAGAAGAATTCTCAAACGGAGCTTACTATTTGTGTAAAATAATGAAGGAAGATACTGACGACTTTCGCTTGGAGGTTCTGGTTGACTTTCCCTTAACGCAAGCAATGTATTACCAAATGTGAAAACTTTGTATAATAAAATGTTACAAAAATAAAATATAATTTATAATTTAAAAAATAGATTCTTTTTTATTTTTTTCAATTTAGAATATAATAGCATTAATTTATTGATTATTACAGGTTGAATTCATTTTAGTCGTGAACCAGTTGCGTTTGTTTACATTATGATTCTGTGCAAAAAACAAACACAAAATAAAACAACAACAACGACATAGCAAAACTACTACCCAGTCATTCGCATCCATTCAAAGTTCAATATGCAAACAAGTTCGTACATGTTCTAAATGACCAGTTGCGTTTGTTTACATTGATTCTGTGCAAAAACAAAAATTTCTAAAAGTCCGTTGAGATGGAGAAAAACGATACACAACGTACCACAAACGATACACAAGCGGGCAGAGATCAAGGCAGAGGAATACACTACACTCGCAACAGTCAGCACGCCAAGCTATGTACATATGTCTGTCTGTCAGTCTATATGTATGTATGTATGTCCGTCTGTCCCTCCCCTTCCTCTCACTCCCTCCCCTTCCCCTTCCTCCCTCCCCTTCCTTCCACCCTCCCCTTCCTCTCCCTCCCTCCCTCTCCTTCAAACTATCGCCCGCTCGCTCACTCTCACATATCCATAGCACCTCACGCTGTTTTGTGAATGCACTGTGAAAAATGTTTAATAAGGAATGGGAGAATCACTTTTTGTTTTTTGAAAATAATTTAGGCGAAACACAATATCTGATTTGTTGATCAATATTGACTAGAATATCATTCCCATTAATGTTTATGGTTATTTTTCCTTTTTTTTATTGGTCCGCCGCCCGTACTTCCATCTTTTCAGTGTACCTCAGAAAGAGATTTCTTTCGCAAAACGAGCTCTCTCGATGCTTCACACGTTGTTTGACCTTCCCCTCAGCTGTTCTGCCGTTAACAAAACCTGGAGTTAATAAAAAAGAAGTGCTTGGGATTTGAACCAGTAGGAAAAGAATAATTACATTACATATTATTATTAAATTATAATAACATTTAATTATTTTGTATATAATATAATTTTACGAAATTTAACATTTTTGAAAAGTTTTGTCATCATAGTTAAAGTTGCAACTTATGGCCAGGGGTCCTCTAACAGGAATTGGGAGATACTTTCGAAATACCCTATTTTGTATATGACAGTAAAATTTTCTTTCAAAATGAAATACCGCCGCTATTGATCCAAAGTGCCGGCAATATTTAATTTTTCTCTCTAGTAATTTTTTACTAGAGCACTACAATTAACCAGTAACTCCTGTTGGTGCTGCGCATAACTATGCAATGTAAAATATCAAACTTTCAAGGGAAGAAAACCAAAATACAGAAATCTAAAGCTTGAAACAAAATTTTGTCAACACCACGAGACTTCACGACGCAGTCTAGCAAAACAGATGTACGCACACGTAAACGCTTTATGCTTGCTCTCTCGTTGTTTGATCTCCCCTCAGTTGTTCCGACCGCACCATAAAGTGAAAACGTATCGCAGGCCGAGATGCAACTTCTGTATACTATTTATTCTGTGATACTGTCTAATATCCTCATTGTGCAATTGGCTGCAATTCTGTAGGTCTGTTATGGTTGAGTCTAATGAAAGTGTTGGTAGGTAGATTCTTTTTATTAATAGGTATAATACTTCTAGACTACTGAAACGTTGTGAGCCTCCTAATTCGAAAGCGTCCCACTGTTTGATACAATCTATTATATGTAATAGTAGTTTCTCTTGCAGCCTGTATAAATTTATATACCTCACCTCTTAAGACTGGTGACTGTGTTCCCGAAAACAGTGCAACTAGACTGTTTGATCTCCCTGCTTGCTTAAATTTAGGAATTGAAATTGAGTTATACCCCTTCGGACTGACAATGGCTGAGGTAGCCATCCTAATGGTATGGTGTCTGATCGTTAGCTAATTCTATTTCTTGTTTTAGCCATCTGTTTTCCTCTTTTAATTCTTGTATGTGCCCTCTCTAAGGATGCACAATCCTCTCTTACCTTTTGTGCCGAATCTTGTTTTAACGTTTTGTGTAGTTGTTCTTCCGTTAATCCCTTTTTATTTAACAATCCCTCTTAATCTATCGTCTTCTTCTCCTAAGTTCGCTATCAATTCTTCTTGGAACTGTTGTGTTAAAATGTGTATTAAATATCTAGTGTACTTGCTTTTCAACGCTGAAAATTCGAATTTACAGTCCTTTAATCTTTTGTTTTTATTTTCTATTATATGATTTAAAAACAGCAATTCTTCTACTAATGCGTCTATTTTTTCTACACTTGAGAGTTCTCCTAGGACCCCTACTCTAGGCTTTATCAATTCTAAGTATTCTTTATTTGATACGGTACTCTTTCAAATGGTCCAAATTTTTGTTACAAATTCCCCCAACTGGCGTTTCAGTTCTTAATGGGTTCTCTCTAATTCTATGTAAGCTTGTTCTTGTAACGACTTGGCCATTAATTAAAAGAATAACAATTTAGTGGTTTTTATTTTCTTTAATGTGTACATTTAATATTTATATGTATGTATATTTAAATTTTTCTCAATGTTGTAAAGTTAAATGTTGTATTTTATTTGTATTTAAAATGTTCTAAAACGAATGTTGTAAAAATGTTGAAAACATTTTTAAAACAAAAAAAAGATTTGTATAAAAATGTATTTAGCACCTCCAAATTATCGTCCATCGATTTATTAAACGTTTAATTTTTTATACTATTCGTAGTACCTTAAAACGAGAAACAATTAACGAAACAATTAAATTTTTTTTATTAAACATTACTTATCTGAAATGCTCAGATTCACTGAACGCTTCGTTTATCGAGCATGTTGTAAACATTCGCTGTACATCTGCTTACCAGTACGTACGCTTGTTTTACTTTTATTTTTTCCCGTTTGCAACTTGAGCTCGCTACTTCATTGTTTCAAGCGGAAACAAAGCGTGAGATTTTTTGTCGCCTTCGTTGAGGTAACTTAAAACCTCAAGATCCAACGAATTGCTTCTATTTTGTAGCGACAAAAAACACTGCAACGCTTGCAATTTCGAATTGGAACAATTAACTAAGTGCGTTAATTTCTTGCTAGTGTTAATTGTTTCGGTTAATAGCTATAAGAGCATACTCGACAATTTACTTTTGTCTTCTTGACTAAATTGAAACAATTTTTATTCTTTATAATGGATATATGTTTATATATTTTTTTTCCTCATGAACAAATATTTTCCTTAATTACTATTATTTTTATGATTGAAAGTACTTCCCGTGTAGTTGAACCGTTCAGTTAAGTTATGATGGTCCATTTCATTTTGCGTAGTTTCAACTTTTGTTCCAGGTGATCTTTTATCCAAGTGTTTTCCAGCTGCGGTCAATCGCTGGGCATTTGCTCTGTTGCTCAGTTTTGTCTGCATGTCACTCGTTGTTTCGTTATTCGGTGTAATTCTTTCGTTTACTTCAGTCTTCTTCATGTGGCTATAACTATTTTAAAACAATTTTTCGATGAAAACACAATAACATTTGATCACTACACTTAATCGAATTTCAACTCGAAACAGTAAATTTTTATTTCCCATTTCTCCTAATTTAATTTCAACGTGCATTTAACTACACTTCTTAAACCCCGGAAAACTTTAAATTTCACACAACTGACTCGACGTCAGCGTCTTACACTTTACAATTTTTCTATATACTATTTTGACAATTGATAACTTTGTAGAATAAAATCAAATATATTTCCTTTCTACACCCGAACGCGAATGGTTATAACTGCCGTTTATTCACATTTCTTCTTCAAAATTTATTTATATTTTTCTGTTTTTATCAATTTAATTTGCTTTACGTCCTTATAAACGATAAACTCTTTTTCAGTTTATCACCCGTTTTGTTTTGTGCTTTTCGTTGTTTTTCGTTGCTTTGACAGGCGGAGGATAACAGATGACGAATTGAAATACACCACGCGCTAAGAAAGTTATTATAATTTGTATTTTGCATACAAAATGAGACATTATGTATTAAATCGATAAAGTTAAAGGGAAAGTATCGTTCATAAAGGCATTTAAGTTATTAAGAGATAAATGTTTATATGAAAAGTGATTTTATAGTGAAAAAACATGGTGAATGTACGTGTTGCTGCAATATTCTGCTGAATATATTATTTCAATGTTATTATACACTTTTTTTTACAGTTCTGTGTGAAAATATAAACTTAATTCATTCACAAATAATTTCCACACTAATAACACAAAAAATATGAGCAATGCCAGATTGTTGCGACACCACGACCGCGACTTTTCTCTGTGATCATGCACCACAGAGATCTCACAAAATCATGCACCAAATCTTTGGATTTTTAAAAATTCTCTAGAAAATTCCCTAAAATATTGTACATATGGCATCACATTTCTGTCTGCAAACTTAGACGTACACGCAAATGTCGGCTCGGAAAGCTTACATTATAGGAGTTTGGCTTAGTTGAGTTTGAGTTTCAGTTTGCGTTTACGTGTACGTGTCGTTTTAGTTTATAAGGCTGTTAAATTTAAATCGAGTTTTGATTTACGTTAGTTTAAAGTTACTTTCGATTTCAATTTTTGTTTTATCATTTTTGATATGCTTCAATTTTTTAATTTAAATTGAATTGCATTTCATTTTAATTTAAATTTGTTTAAATTTGAATTGCTTCGTTATCAGTTTGATTTCAAGTTTTAATTAATTCCCTTTTTTCCATTTTTTGAGTTTACCAAAACAATTAATCTCGTTTATATCTACTACAAACGGTACTTATTTTAAAAAAAAATGTTTGCTGACGACTATAAATCTGTTAAACCTATATGAGAATAGCTTCCCGAGTGAAATGGGTCGACCTCAGCAAAGAATTCGTCCGGCGTGAACGCCATTGGACAGACAAGGTTGCCGTGCTTGAAGCTGGCATTCTTTTGATGATACCGATGAAATTTAACCTGAAAATTGTTTATACTAAGGACCTTATGCTCGATCTGCGAACGGTATCGCTTCTCAGCGTTACTCTTTGCTATATTCGTTAAACAGCTGTTCAAAATGTGTTTTTACTATATACACAACTTGGGCTTCCGTTAGAAGCGATACCGCTAAAATTTCTCCTTTGACAACAGTTTACACTCTTCTTACGTATTTAGGTTAGAAAAGCATATTTTGTAACCAACAGAAGCGGAAGCGGTGTGTCGTTGAGAAGCTGTTGCTTTTTAGTAGATCTCGGTGACTGTGAATTATTTTTTGTGGTGTTATAAAGACAATGCCTGCCGGCTGGCTTTGGTAAACAAAAAGGTTGATGATATCTTTGAAGTCAGTAGCTTCCGAGCCACCGACGAGATAGGACTATATGCTGCGCTTCTCTGATTTTGCTACACCCAAAAAATTATCATTGTTTGTCTTTATGACAAAGTTTATGTGAATTTTCCCTTTATATCAAAAAATATTATTGAATTATTCAATTTACTTCATATTATAAAATACTCCCCCTGCACACTTCGTAGTGCAAAAAAGAAAATAAAGAAATCAATTCAAATTCATTTAAATCAGTGATAAATTGCTTTTATTGTAAGGTTGTGTGGTAAACAACATGTGTTGTTTTCCCATTTTCGGTGCAAATATACAAAACCGATGGTTTGCCAACGCGCGAACAGGCTGCATACAACTGTCCATGTGAGAAAACTGGATACTCTAAATTCACTCCACAAATTCCTAAAGATTGGCCTTGCGGCTTATTAATGGTAATCGTAAACGCAAGGCGAACAGGAAACTGAAGTCGTTTAATGGCATATCAGACGGAATCATTGGGATGCGTGGAATGAATACATCTTCACCTTTGAATTTTCCAGTTAAAATAGTAGCTTTAATTACATAAGCCATCAACCTTTTAATAGCAAGTCTTGTACCATTACACAAACGGGGTTGATTGATATTGCGAAGCATAATAATAGTGGCTCCAACTTTCAATTGGAGATTATGCGGAGGCAAGCCTGGTAAGTCCAACGAATTCAAAAATTCTGTTGCATAATTCACAACATCTTATTCATTGGTAACAGTATCCACAGACTTGTACGACACCAATTCGCCAGGAATCTTTGATTGTATAGCCATGTTTAATTCAGTAACATCTTTGTTCTTTGCCGCTAAAATTGCTCTGTCACTCAACCATGCATGGCATGTATATTGTTGTGCTGTGTTAGTGAAAACACATTCAATCAATTCCTCTTTTGACTGTACGAAACGGCAAAAATCATTTGGCAATGTTATCAATCCAGTGTCATCAGGCATTGCACCATTCCCAATTTTCACCAAATGCTTAGAGAACTTATCAGCAGATGGATCATTCTGCAACTGAACACGAACTTTGGTAGTGAGTAGTGATAAATATGAAGACTTTAAGCAAGCGTTAATTTCATCGGCAGCTATCGATCTAGGAATGACGGGCAATGTTTGCCTAAAATCTCCTGACAATAAAATCAACGCATCACCTGAATTATGAAGATTTTAGCAATGGTCTTTATTTGTAAATAGTTTGCCAAATGGTTTATTAATAATATATGAAATTAGTGTAAAATTGGTGTAAAATTGTGGTTTTCCTGCCAAAAACAAAAGAAGTTAGTAGAGAGCTTTTTATGAAGAAGTCTTAGGGCTCTACAAAACGACAAACTATCGTCTGCCACGTGTTTGCGGCCCTATATATTTTGCAGTTATATAGAACAAGACAGACGGCAAACCAACGCCTGCCACGTACTGTACTTGAAGTATATTTGCACCTATAAACTTAATATTTTAATTTTATAACGCAAACGGCAAGCCATAGCCTACCACGTTTTGCGAACGTCCGCTCACCTCGAGTGCTTGCTAAGAAATGTGACATAAAATGAACTGTGTCCCTAGCCTCGTTGGCTTTTGGCATGAAGTTGGATGCGGTTACATTACATTTATTGGTTTACATAAATAATAATAGATGGCGCTGATTAGTTAAAGGTCCGTCTACAGTGCTTCTCCTACAGGCTCCCCCTTCGACGTGCGGTTGACGTCCTTTCGAGAGCTCGTCGACATCTTATTGTTGTTGCTTCTTCGGTCGGCCACGCCTCCTTACAGGGTGGATTGGTGATGGGTTATCTCCAGTATTACTACCTTTGTACAAACGCAAAGCTGATGCGTGATATGCTCCTAACGGGGCATTAAGATTGTCGGGTGCTGCAATTTCGTATGTCGTTGAACCTATCTTTCTAATTATAACGTAAGGGCCATCTCGCTTCGGGATGAATTTTGCAGTTATGCCTTTTGCACCTTGGCTAAGGACATGCGTTGTAACTAGAACTCGACTTCCGATGTCAAATAGTGGTTGCGGTTGTCTCCGTTGATCAGCCTGAATTTTATTTCTATCTTGCATGTATTGTTCATTCTCTTTTGCTGTTTTGAGACAATTTACCAAATTTTTCAAATATGGTGTAATCTGTGGAAGGAACGTCTCTCTCTCAACGATATCTTTCACATCGTGATGAACATCATCGAGGGTACGCAATTCTCGTGCAAATGTTAAGTAGGAGGATGTGTAACCGGTACTCTTACATTTAGCCGTGTTCATGGCAAATCGGATCGCTGCCAAGTTTGCATGCCAAGTGGTGTGATCGTACTGAACTAGAATGGCCAGTTGTGCTTTTAGATCCCTATTACGTCTTTCTACCGGGTTCGCTTCTGGGTGGTAAACGGGTGTGAACTGCTGTTCGATGCCAAGACAATATGCCACTTTTTGCATAATGGCAGATACAAATTGTACTCCGTTGTCGGATTTGAGGCGTCGGGGTATTCCATAGCGCATAAATACTTCCTCAATAAGCAATTTCGCACATGATTCTACTGTTGCCTCTTTTATAGCAAAAAGTTCTACCCATCTGCTGGCAACATCTTCTGCAATAAGGATCCACTGTAGTCCGCATTCTGTCCGTGGTAATGGTCCGAACAGATCTACTACGACTACTTCGAATCGCTGACGGCCACACGTTGTTTGAAGGAGACCATATGGTTTGATATTTGAGGCTTTGAAACGTTGGCACTCCATACAGGACTTGACGTATTTCAGGATGTCTGCCCTCATCCCAGGCCAATAGTATCTTTTTCCGATTCTATCAATTGTCCTTTCTCCTCCATAGTGTCCCGCTGTGCTATCATCATGATAAATTTTCAAGATATGTTGTTTTTCTTGTGTAGGAACAACATACTGAGCATCTTCTGAGTCGTCATTGCTGTAGCAATATAGAACACCGTCATTAATTAGGTACCCTCTATTAACCCATCGGTTAATGTTTTCGTCACCAGCTTCTAATGAGGTGATAATAGTTTTGAGTTTATCATGCTTCATTTGCTCGTTTCTTAGGTCTTGACTACTTTGCCTTGGGAAGTCGATGTGGAAGGACAATATTTTGTTTGCCTCAAAATCTTCATTTTCATGTGGTGGCCGTGATAGCATGTCAGCTACCGAATTTGTTTTACCAGGCGTATACTCAACATTAAAATTATAATGCTGCAATTGTAAAGCCCATCGTGCTAGACGTCCTGTCGGTGTTTTCATGGTAAGCAGCCATCTTAGGGGTTGATGATCGGTCAACAGAGTTATTTGTTCACCTTCGATGTAGCCTCGAAATTTTGCACATGCCCATACAATTGCGAGAGCTTCACGTTCGGTTGTACTGTAATTCATTTCTGCTTTAGACAGCAGGCGACTTGCATACTCTATGGGGTGTTCGTGCTCTCCCTCCCCCTGGAGTAGAACTGCTCCCAAAGCATAACCACTGGCGTCTGTTTTTATGATGAATGGTTTGTTGTCCTCCGCCTGTTTCAATATTGGCGCGGAAATAAGTTTTTCTTTCAATGTGTTGAAAGCCATACGCTGTTCTTCTCTCCATTTCCACGGAACATTTTTCTTGGTCAGTTCAGTAAGTGGCTTCGCTATTTGTGAATACCGTTCGATAAATCGGCGATACCAAGAACAGGTTTGTATAAAGGAGATTACTTCTTTTAAGTTGTTAGGTTCCTTACGTTGGCTAATTGCGTAATGTTTAATGTTGAGTTTTCTGTGGGTCTGCTTTTATACCATCCGGCGTTAACAGATGCCCTAAGAATTTTACAAAATCACAACAGAATTTGCATTTCGAATTAACTCGTAACTTTAAGGTATTTAATCTTTCAAGGACTAAATCGAGATCATTAAGGTGTTCGGTGAATGATGGGGAACAGATAATGATGTCATCGAGGTATGCCAGAAGGTTCACAGAAGGTAATGTGGATTTAAACGTATCCATAAGACGCTGAAAGGTAGCCGGTGCATTTCGCAACCCAAATGGCATTCTTTTAAAGCTATATGTTCCGAAGGGTGTAATAAAACATGTTTTGTCGATATCTTTTTCATTAACCTTTATTTGGTAGTAGCCACTTTGTAAGTCTAGCGTGCTCATAAATTTTGTGGTTTTGGCAGAGTGAAGGAGATCATCCATGCGTGGTAGCGGATATTTGTCAGGGATAGTGATAGCGTTCAGTTTCCTGTAATCAACGCATACTCTTACACTTACACTGGGTCTTTTTTAGGTACCATCACAACCGGTGATGTCCAGGCCGATTCACTCTCTTCAATAATATCATTTTCAATCATAGTTTCCACCTCGTTTTTGAGTTCTCTAGTCTTTGCGAAAGATAACCGATAGGGTGGCGATGATATTGGTGTATGTTCACCTGTTTGGATTCTATGCTCGGCATATGGAGTTGGTTCTGCGATTGGACCGAATACTTTCTCATGTTTTTGGAGTACGTTTTCGAGTTGAGATTTTTGTTCAATTGTTAGCTGGTTCCCATCTGACTCTTTTAGGAGCTTGAAATCGATGGTGAACAGCTCCGTGAACCAGTCGTCAGGCGTTTCTACATATCTCATGTCTTCAAAAAGGGTCTGATCAATGTTCCTATAAGGTGTCTCGGAACCATTTGGCACCGCGTCGTTGAAAATCGCTTGAATAGCTCTAGGCGAATAGTGGTTCTGCCTACAAACACTTGCATTTGGCTTTTGCACTTTGTTAACGTTTTCGGTGTGTTTCGCGAGTTTACTTTTGCCAACAGTAATATTTTCGATCACATTTTGTGATAGTGGAAGAGCGTCCGCGAAGTCAAACTGTTGATTAGGATTACCTTCAAAGTGCCAAAATTTCTGACCCATATTTAGAACTATGCCTGCTTTTTGCAGAAAATCAGTTCCAAGTAGTTTACGATTGCCTTTCGCGTTGCTAAGTATGACGAATCTGATGTTTAAGCACCTGCCGCCTATAACTATTTTACACTCGGTTGTTAAGCAATCTTGTTTTGAGGTGCTTCCGTCCGCCAGCGTGACTTCGTATTTAATTGTTTCATAATGACATTTTTTAAAATCCATCACGCGCTTGAGGTTTTCGCTAGCAACGCTTATGCGAGCTCCGGTATCAAAATACGCTTGTCCTGGTATTGGAATGAACTAAAGGACTTAAATGTCCTTTCTTTTTGCAGTAACTGCATCTCGAAGTAACTGGACCAGTACCACCAATTGTACAATCTGCAGTTTTAGATTTCTCATTTAGGCACTGCTCTGCTTCACGTGCGTCTCTAAGTAATTCCTCAAAAGTAATAACTTTGTATCGAAATACCCTCTCACGGATTTGAGAATGTAACATGTCGAGAAACAAAATGTCGATTGGGTCGCGTTCAACCGGAACGTGTGTCAGACGTGCGAATAGTGCTCGCTTCTTTCTGATGAAGGTGTCTGTCGGCTCATTCTTCTGCTGCTTTATGTCAAAGATGTCAGCATAAATACGCCATGCGGGTGTGGGTGGAGAAAAACTTTCCCGTAATTTTTCAATCACCTCATTGAAAGTGGCAATTCCATCTTTCGAGCCACGCCACCACTCAGCTGCGTCGCCTTCAAGCAGCATAGGCATACTGTTGACAGCATCTTTATCAGGAACGTTTTCAATTTTCCTAAATGTACTTATAGCAGCAATGAATTCTTCAACTTTCGCTGGATCACGCTCGCCTCTAAACCTTGCTGTGCATGCAACGAAAAAACCTTGTTTTACGTTACATGCGTAAACCGCGTTCACCAATTCCCGGAACTGTTCTGTCGTTAGATTTGCCATTCCGCTGTTACAATCCGCTGCCACGTTTTCCGTAACCGAGACTTTTGCTGGTTTTGTTGTTATTCCGCTTCGCAACTCCAGGATTTCACAATTTCTTTAAGTTGGGCGCCAAGTTTTAGCAATGGTCTTTATTTGTAAATAGTTTGCCAAATGGTTTATTAATAATATATGAAATTAGTGTAAAATTGGTGTAAAATTGTGGTTTTCCTGCCAAAAACAAAAGAAGTTAGTAGAGAGCTTTTTATGAAGAAGTCTTAGGGCTCTACAAAACGACAAACTATCGTCTGCCACGTGTTTGCGGCCCTATATATTTTGCAGTTATATAGAGCAAGACAGACGGCAAACCAACGTCTGCCACGTACTGTACTTGAAGTATATTTGCACCTATAAACTTAATAATTTTATTTGGACGAACGCAAACGGCAATCCATAGCCTACCACGTTTTGCGAACGTCCGCTCACCTCGAGTGCTTGCTAAGAAATGTGACATAAAATGAACTGTGTCCCTAACCTCGTTGGCTTTTGGCATGAAGTTGGATGCGGTTACTTTACATTTATTGGTTTACATAAATAATAATAGATGGCGCTGATTAGTTAAAGGTCCGTCTACAGTGCTTCTCCTACAAGATGAATTATCTCGGAGATAATTTCATATTTCTTTCCAAAGCTTCCACAGATTTCTTATTCGCCATAGTGCATTCATCCCAAATAATGATACCGCAAAGTTTCAATAATTTTGCCGTTCCAGATGAATTCGAAGTGGTTTCTTTATTTTGTTTTTTGCACTACGAAGTGTGCAGGGGGTTCGCTAGTTAAGAAAGGATCAGCTGATCATGAAATGTCAGTCATAGCATGCACTCAAAAGCTAGCGACTTTGGAGAAAAAGTCCGTTACAGTATTACATGTATATATTAGCTGTTTGATTTAATGTTTGAAATATCCGTTAAGTTAACATAGTATAAGAAACCTCATTGCTGTGCATAATGAAATTAATGGTTTCACTATAACTCATGAACCAATACACATACAGAGACCGTTTATACATAAAAACCTTGGTATTGACGTCACCTTTCATATGAACGTTGCAGAAACAAATCGGTTCACGCATTCCAGAGAACAGCAATTACTAACACAATGCAACTTATTTTTATATATATAGATTATACCATTATCTACTTTATTTATCCTTCAATCACAATGTGCTGAAATAATGCAAATATATAGCGTGCAAACAAACAAAAGTCGAAAAAAATTCATGCTTTGTGTTTCAGCGCATATATTTTTCTCAGTGATAAAAAAAATTTCCAATACACACTCAAGAGAGAACAAAACAGGTATAAGATCATGTTTACATTGAATACATACATATATTCACAAGAAAGAAAGAGACGTCTGGTTGTAAAATTTGTGGACACTAGATACACAACTTTTACATACCAGTTGACATGTAGGGGAAATACGTAAAGCGCAGTTCTCTCAACGGGGCTTATCGTAAGAGTTAGTACATGATGTTTTAAGAGCAACGAAAACGGAGGTACCGCTACCGTTGCGCAGATCGAGCATAAGGCCCTAAATAAATAAATAAAATATTAATATAATATATTTTAATTTGAATTATTCTAATTCTAATAATATCCTTTTGACTTTTATCTCTCGAACGATTTACTTTTAATTTTTATTTTTCACTTTTGTAAATTTCACTGCTAATTTCATTATTTCACTTTTTTTTAAACTTCTTTTCACATTACTTACTTACTAACTGCTGCATTTCACTACCCTGCTAAACTTCTTATTTATTAAAATACTTTGGCATAAGTTTGGCTGCGCCAAATCTCTAAACCAAACTTATGCTTGTCCCCCATTCCCTGAATATAACTCCGTTAAAATTTTTTGGGGCGTGGCTTTGGTTTGGGATTTATGGGCGTTTAAACGTCAAAACTTTAAGTGCGATATCTTCCAAACTATTAGGTGCACCTGTGTAAGCGGGGTACCGTTTGAAAGGTCATTTTAATATCTATTTTCTAAGTCTTAATCCTTGATTTTTTCAATAGTTATGGAGATAATTTAGTTTTAAGGAAAAATTGTGGAATTTGTATTAAAAATAAGTTTTTTCTCAACTTAAATCGTAATTAAGGTATACATTAAAATCAGTTGGCTTATAGTCCATAATTTTCCCTTTTAAACGGTCTATAACATGTTGGGGTATCTCCTACCGTTTCGACCACTTTTATTGAAATATTAAAAATTAATTTTCGTTGCATATCCGAACACACATCTTGGAATTGGTTACAGGAAACTTTTGCACTTTAATGGGCGTAGTGTTCGGTATTTACTACTTAAAATTGAAACGTTTCTATGAATTGCCATAAAAACACTATTTTACTGCGTTGGACATACTGAGGGTTATAAACAAAAAGCGCGGCCGTAGGCCGGAGAACGCATATACACCCGAAAATTTGCCACAAAACACTATTCTGAGTGTTATAATTCCCCTTTTGTGAGGGGACAGATCACGAAACGGACGGAGACGACAACGACGAGGACTATGAAATCGTACCAAACGAATAAATTCCTGCTTAATAAAAAATAATTAATAAAAAAAAAAAAACACATCAAGAAATACACATAAAACACTGTTTTTAAATAATCATTCCTTCTGCAATTTACCAACTCTAACGGTAGGTATGACATATTATATATCGCTGAAAAGAGAAAATTATGGGCTTTATAAATAGTGTTTTTAATATATACCTTAATTGTCATATAAGAGGGAGGGGGAAAGTTTTATAATAGCACCTCCACCATTTTTTCTTAAAACTCAAATATCTTCCAAACTATAACCTTGGCTGTAAAATGGTGTACTAGGGAAATGAGGGGCGTGGCAATACCTTTCTTTTGACACCTCGATCATTAATTTCGGAATAATAAACCTTTAAAGAGGTGACCTTTCGCGACTTTCAAACGCCGATAACATCCAAACTAATGCCACGCCCCCAAAAGTGGGCGGTTATTATACAGTCATTACCGTTATAATGGTCCCAAATAACGTTTAAAAAAGTAACAAAAAAATCGGGGCAAAACCGCTAAACCAAACTTTTCCCAACACTATTCTACTTACTTTTCTCCTTAATTGGGCGATCTTCGGCTCCAAAACTACGGCTGCGCCAAAATGTTGAGGTGTGGTAGGGTGGTGTTCTGATATTTGGAGCCTATCGTTTTCTGAGCTCGAATTAAAACTCTTATTGTTTGGATCCTTACTATTTTATTTACGCTTTTTCTTTTTAACACTACTTTAAACTAACACTACTTAATTGCGATTTCGTCGCTCTATGGTTTACACTCGACCCTGGTTAGAATCTTTTCTTGTTTCCACGTTAGCTCGGTTGACACACCCGTCGACCCAACGACGGCTTAAATTGTGCTATTAACCAAAGACTACAAGACTGGAAACTCTTTTTTCGCTTTAAATGTATTGGTGAAATCAGGCTTGGGTGTCGCAGATTACAAAAACAAAACGCATGTAATTTTGACAGTTCGGGAACGAATTTTGACAGTTCGGGAATTTGTTTACGAAATATTTTGAGAGAGGAATGAACTCTTGTTCTTCTTCATAGAAATAAGCCAGAAATATGATTTTTCAAATACGTAAAACAGACCCAGGAGATAGTTTTAAAACCAAGGCACGCTTCTAGAAATGTACATGAAACCTTTTTTAAGTCTTATAGTTGCACAATCTTGAATATTTTGCAAGTAAAACGAAGTTAAAATTCATAAAAATTGCTCATTTCACAAATTTAGTCAGCTGTTTAACCTACCATGCGTATTTTTAGGCGAAAGAGATGCCAACGTATTCAAAATGTTTTGTTGAATATTAAAGTGTGAAATGGTTTAATATTTAGTTAATTGTGTTTCTAGTTATTTTGGTCTTTAATTTAAATGAATTTAATTTTAAATGCATGAATTGAGAATTTATTTATGTTTAACTAATTTTAATTTAAATAAATGAAGAGTAAATTTATTTGTGTTAACACATTTTAATTTAAATAAAAGAAAAATGAAGAATTACAAAAACAAATAAGTGTACATTACTTTTTAATATTTCTAAACAGCTTAGAATTCGTCAGAACCTCGAGAACTCATAAATGAAAAATAGTTTTTCTATTAATGTTTACTTAAAAACCAAAAAAATAATTAGTAATAAAGTTGTGTCATTGGTATCCCTGCCACTAACTCACCCCAACATTTTGTGGCGGTGTGGTAACAAAGCAAAACGATTTACCTTGTCAGATATTATGCTTTGAGGTGGCCTGTTTTAGCTTGTAAGAAGTGAACAATTTCACCATAAAATTCACATACACTGTATGTGAACACGCGGACGGACATTTTTTTGAGCTCTCTCACGAAATAAGAGGAGTTTCCAGTCTTGTAGTCTTTGATATTAACAATATCAATACTGGCAGAAATAAATTGTTCCCAATTTAATTCTTCCGTCTTTGGTTTCTTATCTTTTATTTTTCCAAGGCAAGCTTTTTAATGGTTTGGGAGTTTTCAAGTTTACTTTAACCAAACCTTGACTGGAGCTTCTGGCTTAATACGCAAAGTGCTGTGGTTGCATTAATGAACTTGGCCTTGACTCACTCACGGAGCATTATTATGAAAATAATAATAATACTGGCCTTGAAGGTATCACCCGGAGCTGGAAATTGTGATTGCGACATACAACAGGAGCTATTGAGAGTTACCATCAACAAAACTATCTTCAATAACGACATATGTATCATAATTAACAGTCAATCTTTTATTAAGAATAATATCATTAGAACAAATACTTCAGTTAACGATAATGTTTTTTCCATCAAGAAAGTAAGGAAGTAACCCCGTACCCCCGGCCCTTCCGGTGCCTTTAACCATTTCAATGCACAATAAATCTTAGCTAACCATACATAATATCAGACATATCAACTATACATAACAGCGAAGGTTCTTTTAAAAAAATTCATTTTTCTAAATACTGTGAAATCATTTTTATTGGATATACTATTATTTACTTGAATACATGAATGGCGTTTGGAACAATAGTTACTTTAATTGAATTCACTTCATATTCCTCACCGTCGATAGAAAAATGCTTACTATTACAAGTTGTGGTGGGTATAACTTGTATTGTGCGGCTGTGTATTAGTGAACTTGGTTCCTCATTCACATAATATGATTTCGAAAAACTGTCGAGAAAATCAAAGCCAGGATATACTATTCTGTAAGACTTAGTAATTAGTTCGCACAAATTTTCAGTTTCGTTACACTGCGATGTAATTGATAAATTGCTTGTTTGGACAGAGCACTGATGTATTTGTCCACAGTTCTCATTTACGATATTCCTTAAATTTACATTTTTATTATGCCAAGCGTTAACCCATTTAAGTTTTTGAAGAGGAAGATTGACATTTTGAGAACAGTTATTACATCCACCGCAAGAAGGTGTATAAATAAGATTAGCAGAACATATCCATGACATATCCTCTGAAAAAGCATTACATATTATTGCTGCGTAATATTTTAAATGCCCAAAGTACCAATATTTCTCTTTTATGGCATCAATATCCCTTAGTACACCCCATTTTAAAGATTTTAATCCGTAAATAGGTTTACTGTGTGTGAAGTTCTGATTATCTTGTTTAATTAATTCATACTTTATTACAGTTTCTGATTGTAGCGTTCCAGTTAGAATACGTAGTATCGAATTTGTTAAACTTTTAATGTAACTTAAGTGATCCAAAGACATATGGCTTTTAGAACCCATGGGTAAAATCACTATAGGGCATGGTTTTTTCTTACTCCTCATTATTCCAGTAACAACTTCAGATGCAGTGCCATCACCTCCTGCAACAATAACTGCATCAGGCATGCTTGTGGTATTTTCAAAATAAGTCTTTGCATGACCCACATGGAGTGTTTTCATAGTTTCAATACAAAAGCCTGCAGAGTGTAGAATTGGTTCACAGTATTTGTTTAACTATAAGGAAGTATTAAAGTATTACAGTTACATTAATTTGAAAAATATAAAGTTGTTTTTGTACATAAAGTGTTCAATTTTAATTACTCGTACAGTTCGTAAATGACTGTTACATACATTAATAATTATATTAAATAATATGTTAAATAGAAGTTAAATTTCAAAATTTAATTTTAATTAATTTATAACTGCATAACCCTTTTTTACAATCGAAGAGGAAAGTGCACATTAATCCATAACCATGAAATAAATGTATACATTTTCCACATGAACTATAAAACTACATAAGCTACACTGCTTCCTTCGTAGTATCCATCTCACACACAGTATAAAGCAGAGTTGGGCAAAGTTATTAATTAGTTACTTTTCGTTAAAGTTAATTTAACTTCGTTATTTTCACAGACGCCTTCGTTATCGTAAAAGTAACGAAAGCAAGATCATTGTTCTGATCGTTATCGTTAAAGTAGCGAAGTTACTTTGCAATCGTTAACGTTAAAGTAACGAAACTAGGATCGTTGTTCTGATCGTTATCGTTAAAGTAGCGAAGTTACTTTGCAATCGTTAACGTTAAAGTAACGAAAGTAGGATCGTTGTTCTGCTCGTTATCGTTAAAGTAACGAAAGTAAGATCGTTCTTCTGAACGTTTTCGTTAATGTAACGAAGTAACTTCGGGTCGTTAACGTTGAAGCAACAAAGTTGTTCTTGAACTAGTTAAAAGAACGAGTAACTAAAAACTTTATCGACGTTACTTTAATGAATCTTCGTTACTTTTGTAGATTTAGGTATTTACCGTATAATGCTGTGAATGCAAAATGTTTGTTTTGGTAATCTATAGTAAAATTAACAAAACAGATTTTGGTCATTATCTGCAGGAGGTGCACACAATATTATATAATATTTAAATTTTACTATATTACTTATTTAAAAAGTAATTATTTAATTTAATTCTACATTTATGACTAAGTATACATATGTTTGTGCGTACATACATTCATTTTATATACCATATTACGAAAATAATTAAGTGCGGATGAGTGGTGGATGATTTTTATAAAATTTTGTCATCGATAGACAATTAATTATTTATTGTAATTGTCGCTGAGTAGGTGTATAGATGAACTGCTCAGCAAGCAATTGCTGACTGTGTGTTATCAACTTCTCTTTCGTACCCTTTCGTATCGGCGACTGTGTGGCGGGAATGCATAAAGAAGAAGAAGAAAGGGAGATGACAAGATGAAATAGAAGAACCTCGTAAGAATCCAACATAAAGGAATAATTCCAATTTCTACAACACTTACGCAAATTATTTACATATATAAATAGGTATGTATGTTTGTGACAATTGTTATAATGTACCTTTAAGGAGTTACTTTATATTAACGATGTTCCCACCGCTAGTATTGAGGCAATGAATAAGCAAGAGAAAATATATTAAACCAGATGGCTGAGTAAAATTTACAGTACAATGGTGAAAACCGCATCAAAATCGGTCCAGCCGTTTAAGAGTTAAGTAACTCTAAAGGGACATGCGACTAATTAGAATTATATTAAATAATTAATTATCTACCTGAAATGATTGGATATTCCTTGTTTCTTTAAACTCCTTTATAACCCTTAAATCAACAAACTCAACAATAACAACACATAAATTTCCGCAGGTGCCGAAAAATAAGTTGTTATTGTATTGCGATGCCGCCACACAGTCGCCGATGCGAAAGGGTACGAAAGAGAAGTTGATAACACACAGTCAGCAATTGCTGGCTGAGCAGTTCATCTATACACCTACTCAGCGACAATTACAATAAATAATTAATTGTCTATCGATGACAAAATTTTATAAAAATCATCCACCACTCATCCGCACTTAATTATTTTTGTAATATGGTATATAAAATTAATGTATGTACGCACAAACATATGTATACTTAGTCATAAATGTAGAATTAAATTAAATAATTACTTTTTAAATAACTAATATAGTAAAATTTAAATATTATATAATATTGTGTGCACCTCCTGCAGATAATGACCAAAATCTGTTTTGTTAATTTTACTATAGATTACCAAAACAAACATTTTTCATTCACGGCACCCCATTATACGGTAAATACGTAAATCTACAAAAGTAACGAAGATTCATTAAAGTAACGTCGTTAAAGTTTTTAGTTACTCGTTCTTTTAACTAGTTCAAGAACAACTTCGTTGCTTCAACGTTAACGACCCGAAGTAACTTCGTTACATTAACGAAAACGATCAGAACAACTATCTTACTTTCGTTACTTTAACGTTAACGATTGCAAAGTAACTTCGCTACTTTAACGATAACGATCAGCAGCCGGATTCTAAGATTCTCATAGCTAACGCTAAAACTCCATCGCTAAAATGCTAACAATACACTGACCGAAAACTTTTAGCGACGTCGCTAAAATGTGATTCTGAGTCTTTCGTATCGTAGGTAAAAATTTTGTTACTTCTACTCACCATTGCGATAATTTAGCGATTTGAAGTGTCAAATTTTTGGGTATAGATTACAAATGAAATTTCAAATTTTTGTTGTTTCAAATTTCCATTTCAATAATGAATTCGCGAACAAGATGTATGCTGCTATTTAATTCAGATATTTATATTAATAATCTGCGAAAAAGAAGAAGAGATTTACGGAGTTCCACGGACATATTCGATATGTCGAACATCAGCTTCATGGAAATTTTCAGATGCATGTGTTATATTATACACAATATTATTATGTTACACAATATATTGAATTTGAACCGAGTGCCATATGATGACCAAATTTTAATATTGAATTCAGATAATCGAGATGAAATCAACTACAATGATAATAATGGAAACAGTGTCATTCCGCAAGGAATTTTTGCTAAGCGAAAGATTGTAAATGATTATTTTCAATAAATTCCTTCCTAAATGTACTTAAAATCGAATAAAAAGAAATTTTACAAATAAAATGTGTTCATGTATTTCTGTTTATTAGTTTACATGCATATGTTAAAATTTAGTTATTTCAAAAGCCTGTTGTTTTTTCGTAGTTCCCTTAATTTTTTAAGCATTTCGGAAGTCCTGTGATTTTTGCTTGGTCTTACTCCTGCTTATGAAGGAAATATGTGATGAAACAATTTTTTTTAATTACATATATAAACCACCTCATATTGGTCCAGGCTCTTTTCCAACATTCATCATCATTCAATGCACCCATTGAATTTAAAGTAACAGCAAGGGAGCTCCATTGCTGCTAAGGCTTTTTACCCCAGAAGCATTCATAAATCTGTTGAATACAAATTCACAAAAATCCAAGTCGTATTTTAACTTTCTCATTTCACTATACCTATCGTGGGCAAACTCTCGGTGCTGCTCTAAATATTGGATCAAATAAATTTTCTGCTCCTTAGTTATTCTTTTATTATTTGTGTCCATATTAAAAATTATTTCTTAAATACAAATGAATCAATAACACTATAATTATTATCACTCTTATAATATTAATAAAATTTTTTTAACCTTTTCTGCAAATTTCGCCAACACAATTTTGTTTGACGCTAAAATTTTCCAAAATGATCTCCAAAATTCAAGCTTCTTTGAACTCGGAATCGCAATTTCAGCTAAAATATCGGTTTTAGGAGAAAATAACTGTCAAACGATTTTCGTTAACTTATCGTTCAGTTTTGTACATTTTTAGCTTTAGCGAAGCAATATTGGAGATTTCAAACATTTAGAATCGCAATTGTAGCTTAATTTCGCTAAAATTTTTGTAGAGTTTTTTAGCGATGAAAATTAAGCATTAGAGAATCTTAGAATCCGGCTGCAGAACGACGATCCTACTTTCGTTACTTTAACGTTAACGATTGCAAAGTAACTTCGCTATTTTAACGATAACGATCAGAATAACGATCCTACTTTCGTTATTTTAACGTTAACGATTGCAAAGTAACTTCGCTACTTTAACGATAACGATCAGAACACTGATCTTGCTTTCGTTACTTTAACGTTAACGATTGCAAAGTAACTTCGTTACTTTAACGATAACGGAGGTGTCTGTGAAGGTAACGAAGTTAAATTAACTTTAACTATAACGATAACTAGTTAATGATTTAACTAGTTGTGCCCAACTCTGGTATAAAGTCCAGAGAATTATATATTTTAAGTTGTTCAAATTGTTCCATATCAAGTTTTAGCTTTTCACAAAAAACACCAAACCTCTTTCTCATAAAATTAAAATTTTTTTTTTCAACTGAAAATTTCGTGTCGAGCTTCGCTCAAGTCGCGACATGAAATATGTGCATAATTCGAAATTTTTGTAGCTATAGGCTATAGCTAGGTTAGGTTATTGCCATTCAAGCCTGAATTTTGTAAGTAATAATAATTAGCAACTAAATTGCAACAGCTACATTAAAAAGTTTGGACTAATTTTTATTTATTCTTCGCTTTTCACCGAAGAAGCGAATCGCAAAATATTTTTGGGGGCGTGGCTTCCGTATAGAAGATACGGCCGTTTGAAGTGCGGGAATGCAGAATCTTTGGCGAGTGATAAGTCCCAAACTATCAGCCCTATAGAGAATATATACATATGTAAACTACCGGCCAAAAGTTTCGAAGCACCCTTGAAATTTCTACAAATCTTACTAATAGTTATCCAAAGGTTTTAAAAATAAAAAGTTTCATTATACATTTTAAAGTTTATTGTATTTGCTTTCAAATTACATTAAAATTAAATTTTAGAAACATTTTTATTATCAAAAATTTTTACAAAAATGTCTAATCTGATATTTCATCAAAAAAGCCCCCTTTGCACTGAATAACTTTTGCTACACTTCTTGGCATTCTGGCGATTAATTTCTTTATGGTTTCCTGTTGTATATTGTTCCATGATTCCAACAATGCATTTCACATTTCCTCTTTCGACGTAGTCGCTTTTTCTCGCACCTTTCCGTCCAGCTCATCCCATAGAAGCACTATTGGATTCATATCGGGTGACTGGGCAGGCCAAATCATATTTGTTAATATTCCAGATGTTTGCATGTTCTCTAAATAGCCTCTGCACAATTTGGAGCTATGTTTGGGATCGTTATCTTGTTTCATCACGAAACCTTTGCCGATCAATCGTAGGTCTGATGGTATGGCATTGTGCTGCAATATCTTTCTATACTCCTCCTTTCGCATAATTCCATCGATTCGAATTAAATCGCCTACTCCATTGCTTGAGAAGCATCCCCAGACCATAACGGAACCGCCGCCGTGCTTCACTGTTGGGATTACACACTCCGGCAGCATGTTCTCTTGGGCACTACGTTTGGCGAAAATTCTTTGATTTGACCCAAACAACTCGAACTTTGATTCGTCGTTCCAAAGAACATTTTTGAAGTCCTCTTCGGTTCATTTCTTATAGGTTAGAGTCCATTGAAGTCTTCTCTTTTTATTTCGTGATCGAAGTAAGGGTTTTTCTTTAGCAATCCTTCCACAAAGACCAGCGTCTCTAGCCGCCTTATTACAGTTGTTAGTGACACCGGGTTTGATCGACTGTTATTGATCTCGGCTTGTATTTCTGGAGCCGTTTTTCTCCTGTTCCGTCTGCTTGATATTGTCATTGCTCTATCCTCATGATTTCTTGTCGATCTTGGCCTTCCGGACCGCGGAAGGACCTCAAGAGTTCGATAATCCTTGTACTTTTGTATGGTGCGATGCACAGAACTAGTCGAAATTTTTAATTTTTGCTCTATTATCCGCTCGGAATTGCCTTCCTTATAAAGAGTAATCACTGCAGATCTTATATCAATTTTTTTTTTTGGCATGTCTTCGGTTTTTTTAACGTTTGGTCAGTTCGAATCTAAAGGAACAAAGAATGGTGTCAATATTCTAGGTCAGCCTTTTATACTTGACCCAGGGTAAAAAATAAAATAAAATAATTATTCATAATTACCTTTAGTAATTACCCCATAAAAAAAAAATTACCCTGAGTACCTGAAAAAGGTTTTTTATAACCCTTTTTCTCGATTTTGTATGGCAAGTGCAATAAACAAAAAAACCCAATTTCTTGGCTTAGTGCATTGTTTGAGCATGCAATTAAACAATGAACGCCGTAAACCCGTTTTGGGTTCGATATTACAGTTATCACTTTCCAACCATCCTATTAAAAAAGAAAAAGTCAACATTTATACAATAATATAGAAATGCCACACGATTTTCTGTGAACAGGAGTGGTGCTTCGAAACTTTTGGCCGGTAGTGTATGTTTTAGTAATATACAGGTATTTGCACCTATGTTTTAGTAATATACAGGGTGTTTCGCATAAGAGGACTCAAAAGACTAGGGCGTGTAGGTTGGGTCGAGACAAGAAAAAAATCATATGGGAGGGAGGGTCAATTTCCCTCCGTTTAGATGGGTGGGGCCATTTTATAAAAATCCGACTTAACATCGAAAAAAATAATTAAAAATTAATTAAAAAAAACGGATAAATCTAGATAACTGTTGCTTGCTGATTTTCAAAGCCGCTTCTTAATATCCTTTTTAAATTAGGTTCCTATGTCAAACCCTTTTTGAGAAAATTAATGCCAAGTGAAAATTTTCACTTTTCTCAGAAACTACAAAACATAGATCCTTCCGGTTTTGAAGCATTCTCTCCAGAATTGATTAAAGAATTTTAAGGTTGGAAAAAAATTTATACTTAATACCTAATAGTAAATTAGAAAAAAATTGCTACCAAAAATTTTTTTTAGGAATTTTTTTTTTAAATTTTAACTTTGGCATTAATTTTCTCAAAAACTGTTTGACATAGGAACCTAATTTAAAAAGTATATTAAGAAGCGGCTTTGAAAATCAGCAAGCAAAAGTTATCTAGGTTTATCCGTTTTTTTTAATTATTTTTTTCGATGTTAAGTCGGATTTTTATAAAATGGCCCCACCCGTCTAAACAGGGGGAAATTGACCCCCCCTCCCATACGATCTTTTTCTTGTCTTGACCCAACCTACACGCCCCAGTCTTTTGAGCCCTCTTAAGCGAAACACCCTGTATATTTGTTCCGATATTCTCAATTGTTTCGAAGATATTTTAGTTTTAAGAAAAAAATGGTGGAGGTGCCGTTATAAAACCTACCTCTTAGATGACAATTAAGGTATGTATGTGATCTTGATTGCATACGAATTTCGCCATTTTGCTTAAAAAATATAATTTTGAAAAACACAACACGACTCTTCAAAGTAAAACTTCTATTGATGTAAAAAAGAAAAAAACAGCAAAAAAGTAAAAAAACGTAACTTGGAAGTACCTGCATCTTAACTAATATGTCATATATTTCTTTTAGTCATATATTTCTTGTTTCGAGATATTTAAAGGTTTGATTTTGAACAAATAAGAAAATATCTTTTTATTATTATTTATAAACAGAATTTGAAACTGAAAAAATTAATGAATGAAAAAAAAGTATATAAAAAATCGGAACTTTAATTTTTCTTAAAGAGTAATAGCTTTGCGATAAAATTCTTTTCCAACGATATTCACTCGGAAACCAGACAAGAGTATCTAAAACTGATGATGTTGTTGGAGTCTTCGTAAAAAAACAACAAGAACTGGAGTTCAGAGTGCGTCTTTGACATATGCCTAATTATTTAATATTGTTAAATTTTGTGTGTAACTTAAAAAGAAATGTGATTGTGAAAGCATGAAATTATCGCTTATAATATTGGGCTCATTTATGGTGACTATCCAAACGATTTATGGAAGGAAGTGCATTCTCGTGGGATTCGAAGAAGCAAAATACAGTAGCATTGAGCAGCACGGAGGCTGAATATATGGCTCTCGCTATGGCTTCCAAAGAAGCAATGCATTTAAGGAAATGACCTTTTGAAATTAATCTCACTACATTGCAGAACCTATGAAACTTTTCGGAGACAATTTAAGGGCTCAACATCTTTACGAAATTCAGTATACCATGCCCGCAGTAAACATATCGACATCAAATATCACTACATTCGAGAAATTTTTCAACAAGGACATATAGAATTGAATTATGTTTGCACAAATGACATTCTAAGTTTACAGAGAATTTGGGTTTAATATAACTTTATGTTAATATTTAGTTCGACAACTTAATTATTCTTTCCTGCGATGCGCCTCATATTTGAGCCTCATGTTTCAAATTTTTATATTTTTAAAATTCACACGATTGCTTCGTGGCTCAGATTGCTCGCAGGCAGTTTGGCGGGAATTGCGATTGTTGCTAATTCTCGCTGCTGCTTCGTGGCTCATATTGCTCACTAGCAGGATAGCGGGAGTTGCGATTGTCGCCGATTCTCGCTATTGCTTCGCGGCTCATATTGCTCACAAGCAAGTCAACGGGAATGTGCATTCTTGCTAGTTCTCGCGACTGTTTCGCGGCTCATATTGCTCGCGAACAGATCAGCAAATATTTTAGCATCTTCATTCTACTATTCATTGCAGTACTATGCAATTCTGTATATATGTAATTTATTCGTAGTATTAGTATTTATTGTAAGTCTGTATAATGTATTAAAATCTTATAAAAACAAAGTTCCATTTTAAAATAAAGTAATAATCACTCAGCATTCAAAGTGTTCAGAATTTATTGCAGTAGTTCTGGTTGAAGTGCCAGAATTAAACCAACACAACTTATTGCAGTAGTTCTGGTTGAAGTGCCAGAATTACACCAACATAAAACTTGCAGTAGTTCTGGTTGAAGTGCCAGAATTACATCAACACACAACCTTTCGCAGTAGTTCTGGTTGAAGTACCAGAATTACACCAAAGGAGAACATATTTCTCCTTTGGCTCAAAGTGGGTAAACGCACCCATTAACATTGGCGACCGTGACAGGACACTCGAAGTCCGAATCAAAGGCATCAGTAGCATCGAGGATTCAGCAGACATCGTCGGCAGCATCAACAGCAGCAACAATTGTCAGCAGTTCATCACTACATCAGCCACAGAGTCGGCAGTATCAGCAGCGGCGATAATTGCTAAGGACACGCAGCAATTTAGCACTGCATCAGCAGACAAAATAGTATCAACATCTGTCACAACAGAACAATTTTTGGACATCATATCGAACTATGCAGGCTACCGATAAAATGCAGGAGCTCACAGTTAAACAACATGACATTGGGTCATCAATTCAGAATATGCTGAGTAACAAAAAAAGGACTCGAAATCCAGGAAAACCGAGCAATACGCTGAAGAACGGTTACAACGGTTGGATGTACTATGGAAAACATTCTGCACGCAGCACGACGAAATCTTACAATTGCCTGATGTAGACAAGGAACATGACTATTTCCAGAAAAAGTACTTCCAGGCAATAGAATGATGCCATGCAACACTCAACGCCATACTAGAAGATGCTAAACGGGCAGCCAACTCAGATGAATTATCCATCTTGAACAACCAAATGTCTCTGATAAGGGCTCTAACTCGAATGATAAACGACATAGAAGCTGATGCTGCTGTTTCTCATTCATCCACATACTATGGTCTGAAGGAGCAAATATTAGAAAGGTATCAACAGCAGTTAATTGACAACAATTCTGTCTTGATGGCATCCAAGTCAATGATAGAAAACAAGGATTATTCAGCTGAAACGTTTTACGAGATGGATTTCTGGATCCAAAATACAATCATTTCTTTAAGACAACACTGTGTCCAGCCTCGCCTAGAAAACCATCCTGCAGAACCACAACAATTTTCACCAGTCCAGTTACCAAAAATTGTTCTTCCTATTTTTGATGGGAACTATTTAAAATGGGTTCAGTTCCGTGATATGTACGTCCAACTGATTCATCAGCAGCCAATTAGTAACATACAAAAAATGTTCTACTTAACAACAAACCTAACTGGTGAACCAAAGGGTCTGATTAAACATTTATCAGCATCTGGAGCAAACTCTGACATCGTCTGGAATATTCTTATGGATCGATACAACAACAAAAAGGTGCTAGTAACATCATCACTTAACAAATTACTTGCTTAACAAAATATCACAACTGAATCAGCAGCTGCATTAAAGTCACTTCACGATACGACAAAGGAATGTATCCTTGGATTGAAAGCTCAAGGTTTACCTACAGATGCTTGGGATGCGCTCATAGTTCATCTTTTAGTTCATCACAATTTGAATCAAATTTAGTCAGCTCAGACTTCATCACGAAGGAATCACGAAGGATTCATCTTCCAACATGCCGATCCAGAATGAAAAACCAGCTTTGCCAATTGCATTGCCAGCATCAACTAAATCTCAAAGAAAGGGTTATATCCTACTCGGCACTGCTGTTATCCATATCATCACATCAAATGGACAAACAATTAAATGCAGGGCATTGTTGGACTCAGGCTCACAAATTTACGTCGTAACCAAGGACTTAGTCTCCAAATTAGGCCTTTCAACAAAGTCGACGTGCTTAGCAATTTCTGGCATTGGTGGTCAGCGGCAAAACGCACAACATCGTGTTCATATACCGGGAAACATTAAATTAGCTGATCCTGATTTTCATCGACAAACTCCAATTGATGTGTTACTGGGAGCTGAATTCTATCATCAATTAATGTCAGTCGAACAAATAAAATTGTCTGACGAGCTCCCTACGCTTCAAAATACAGTGCTGGGATGGATTATATCGGGAAAGGTCGAGAACATGGTTCAAAGTGATATAACTTGCGGTATATTTAGTCCAGAAGACGATTTAATGAACGAAACCGTACAGAAATTTTGGCAACTACAAGACGTTAACGAAACAGTTCAGCATCAAACTGAAGCAGAGAAATTGTGTTAGGCTCACTTTCATCATCACACAAACCGCAGCAACGATGGACGCTTCGTGGTGAAGTTGCCATTTACTGAAGATCCCATTGCTCTTGGAGAATCAAAGGAAATCGCTCGTAATAGATTTTTTGCTATTGAGAGACGACTGTCCAAGGATCAGAATTTAAAAAGTCAATACGTGCAATTCATGCAAGAGTATAAAGCACTTGAGCATATAAAAGAGATCAGTGAAGAAAACATATTAGCTCCACAGTACTTTATTCCACATCATGCAGTCATGAAACCTGACAGCACTGCT
Source organism: Myopa testacea (assembly GCA_949629155.1). NCBI lineage: Eukaryota > Metazoa > Arthropoda > Insecta > Diptera > Conopidae > Myopa > Myopa testacea. The sequence continues at coordinate 34,242,246 of OX451347.1, read as the reverse complement.
ACCAAGTTAAGAGTGGTATTTGATGTTTCCTGTAAGACATCCACAGGACTGTCGCTGAATGACTTGATCCATAATGGCCCTACTGTGCAGAGTGACTTGCTTTCGATTCTTCTTCGTTTTTGACTGCATAGATATGTCTTCACAACAGATATAGAGAAGATGTACAGGCAAATATTAATGCATCACCAGCGACTTCAGCTCATCTTTTGGAGAAACAGTCCAGACGAATTGTTACTACCAGTTGTGCACAGTATCGTAGGGAACAAGATCGGCGCCCTACTTTCATATTTCATTTAAAAACAAAAGTGAATATGACGTCATGAGTAACAAAGCGAACGATAACATCAGATACAGCACTCATTTTTGATCCGTTGGGCATAATGGCATCAGTCGTGGTGACAGCAAAGATATTTATTCAGCGACTTTGGCAATTGAAACTTGACTGGGATGAAGCTGTTTCGGAGTATACGACGACTAGTTGGCTATGTGCTGAGGTTTATTAGCCGAATAAGGAGAAATTCTGCGGACTACAAAACCACACAGCTATCACCATCAGAGCTTGAAGATGCTTTACGAGTTATCGTCAAAGAAATTCAAGCAGCAGATTTTCCTGAAGCATTAAAGTATTTACAAAACCGCAATGAGATCCCTAAATCAAACGATTTAAGCTGCCTGTCTCCATTTCTAGACAGACAAGGAATTATTCGAGTAGGGGGCAGATTAGAAGCGTCTACTATATGACTCAAAACATCCGATGTTATTGCCATACAACGATTCATTGACGAAAATGCTCATCGAAGCCATATACATCGAAAACCTTCACTGTGGGCCTCACGCTTTATTGTCAAAAACAAGACAACGATTTTGCCCAATAAAAGGCAAATTAATGCTAGAACTGTAGTTAAACGTTGTGTAAGATGCACCAAGGCAAAACCTGTCTTATACAATCAAATAATGGGTCCACTGCCAAGTACTCCGATAGAACCAGCTAGACCGTTCATAAATTCAGATGTTGACTACTGTGGACCACTATGGATTCATTTTAAAACTAGAGGGAAAAAACCTCAAAGGGAATACATTGCAGTCTTCTGTTGCTTCACCACAAAAGCAGTACGGTCCACAAAAGCGGTCCACTCACTTTTACACTACTTATACAGTATAGCTCATGAAAAGAAGTTTATTACCACGGAAATAAAGTTTAAATTTGAACACAATAATAAAACTACTAAGCTAGTTATTTTGTTTTGAAAACAGGTAACGACCACGCCTACTATTTATACGTACGTAGAGGCATAGCTAGTGTCGCGATTCGCTATGCTAACGAAAGCATTTTTTCTACCTTGAACTGGGTCGTCGACTGCGAGCATGGCTCAGTGTCATTGACTGCATTCATGTTACGCTGGCGATCGATGACAGAATTCAAAACAATTAATTTACCTTACAAATTTGCTGACGCGCACTAATGTAGCGTTTTCAATAATTTGGCTTTCTTTTAAATTGTTTCACAATATTTCTTTGTAAATTAGGCAATTTCTTATTTGATTTTCTTGTTGTCTTATTATTATTTATGCTTAGCTTAAGTGTTTTTATCTATAAATTAAATCGATTCAATAAAGAAATTGCTAGTATTCAACACAGAATCAAAGTGTTTTAATTAAACCAAGCTATTATCACTCAAACAATACAAAGTGTGGATTCGGATCAAGTTCCGAATTTACACTTATCTATATATATAAAAATGAAAGGCCTGACTCACTTCCCATCAACGCACAGGCTAAACCCTTGGACCTAGAACGGTGAAATTTTGCACATAGGTTTCTTTTATGATGTATACGTCGAATAAGAAAGGATTTTTCGAAATGTCATTTCTAAGGACTTCAAAAAGGACATACACAGAATTTTTTCTTTGCACAGGCAAACCCTTGGATCTACAAAGGTGAAATTTTGCACGGAGGTTTCTTTTATTGTGTATACAAGGGAGAAGAAAGGATTTTTCGGAAATTTTACTTCTAAGGACTTCAAAAAGGACAAGGACTTCAAAAAGGACAAACAAAGGACTTCAAAAAGGATGGATTTTCTTTTTTCACGAAAACATCCCGCGTATAAATGCTTAAAAACCATTTTCAGGATTTTTCTAAATTCATGCTCTAAGGGCCCAAAAACGGATATCATTTGGTAAAAATACAATCACAATATAAAAATCACATAATAAAATAAAACGAAGCATGTTATGAATTTTTGTCATGTGTCAAAGAATAAATGTATTACAATATTCATAACAGAGTGCTACGCTCAAGTGCTACGAGATTGTAAATTAATAGTTGGGATGAAAGTACAATGGCACATAAAAGCAGCTTCTAAGCACTGAACAGAACTCTAAAAGATATTACAGTGAACGATGACATGATGGGTGGACTCACTGTACTATTAGCTGGAGACTTTCGCCAGACTCTGTCCATAGTGCTGAGAGGAACTCGGGCTGACGAAGTTAAGGCATGTATTAAGCATCAAATCTTTGGCCCTTAATACAAAAGCTCCACCTTAAGAAAAACATGCGGGTGCATTTAAAGGGAGATGTTTTCGCTGACCAACTCTCCAAACTACTCCTGCAAATAGGAAACGGAGAATATCCGGAAGCTGATGACAAACTTCAAATTCAACCAAATCTTGCCTCAGTTGTGTCGACCCTTGACGAGCTAATAGAACGAATATATCCGGATATCCAAAACCTACACCATAAAAGAACGTGCGATTCTTACACCTAAGAACGATCAGGCATCAACCATTAATGACAAGTTGCTGAAGTCATTTGAAGAAACAGAATATCTGTACAAATGGATGGGCACAGTATTGCAAATAGATAACGCTATACACTATCCTTTGGAGTTCATAAATACACTTAACCGTCTCACAAACTTAACTGAAAATAGCAGAAATTCATCTTAGGCAAGACTGCTTTTCACATGCTAGCAACTGATGGCAAAAACTCTAATTTAGTGTATAAAGAGGTACATTAATTAAAACTAAACAGCAAGAAAATTAAACGAAACATTTCTAATATTTTAAAATAAAAAATTATAAAAATATAAACACACTAGCTTAACTACCCGGCATTGCTCGGGAAGTAAAATGTTATTTTATAATACTACATTGTATTTGGAATGTTTTTATTTATGTTTTTTATGTGTTTATATTTTTATAATTTTTTATTGTAAAATATTAGAAATGTTTTGTTTAATTTTCTTGCTCTTTAGTTTTAATTAATGTATCTCTTTATACACTAAATTATAGTTTTTGCCATCAGTTGCTGGCATGTGAAAAGCAGTCTTGCCTAAGATCAAATCCTGCTATTTTCAGATAAGTTTGTGAGACGGTAAACCAGGTGGGTTAAGTGTATTTATGAACTCCACAGGATAGTGTATAGCGTTATCTATGCGCAATACTGTGTCCACCGATTTGTACAGATATTTTGTTTCTTCAAATGACCTCAGCAACTTGTCATTAATGGTTGATGCCTGATCGTTCTTAGATGTAAGAATCGCACGTTCGCTCAACCACTCTGTTGTTTCATGGTGTAGGTTTTGGATATCCGGATATGTATATTCGTTCTATTAGCTCGTCAACGGTCGACACAACTGAGGCAAGATTTGGTTGAATTTGAATTTTGCCATCAGTTTCCGGATATTCTCCGTTTCCTATTTGCAGGAGTAGTTTGGAGAATTGGTTAGCGAAAACTTTTTTTCTTAAGGTAGAGTTTTTGTATTAAGGGCCAAAGATTTAATGCTTAATGCATGCATTAACTTCGTATGCCCGAGTTCTTCTCAGCACTATGGACAGAGTCTGGCGAAAGTCTCCCGCTAATAGTACAGTTGTTCCACTCATCATGTCATCGTTCACTGTAATATCTTTTAGAGTTGTGTTCAGTGCTTAGAAGCTGCTTTTATGTGCCATTGTACTTTCATCCCAAACTATTAATTTACAATCTCGTTGCACTTGAGCACTCTGTTTTGAATATTGTTATAATATATTGTAATACATATATTCTTTGACACATGACAAAAATTCATAACATGCTTCGTTTTATTTTATTATGTGATTATGTGTTATGGACCTTTAGAGGATGAATTTTGAAAAATCCTGAAAATGGTTTTTAGGCATTTATACGCGGGATGTTTTCGTAAAAAAAGAAAATCCATATTTGATGGCTAACAAAAGAGTAATGTTTTTGTCCTTTTTGAAGTCCTTGGAAGTAAAATATCCCAAAAATCCCTTTCTTCTCCCTTGCATATATCATAAAAGAAACCTCCGTGCAATATTTCATCTTTGTAGATCCAAGGGTTTAGCCTGTACAAAGAAAAAATTCTATGTATGTCCTTTTTGAAGTCCTTAGAAGTAACATTTCGAAAAATCCTTTCTTATTCGACGTATACATAATAAAAGAAACCTATGTGCAAAATTTCACCGTTCTAGGTCCAAGGGTTTAGCCTGTGCGTTGATGGGAAGTGAGTCAGGCCTTTCATTTTTATATATGTATATAGATATAGATATAGATAAAAAACATAAATAAAAACATACCAAATACAATGTAGTATAATATTATAAAATAACATTTTATTTCCCGAGCAATGCCTACCCGGCATAAGCTAGTAAATAAATAAAAAGGGATTGGAATTAGTTTAAGTTCCAAATTCAATCACCTATTAAACACAACAAAACATTTGGTGACCCCGACGTGATCCTTTAAAGGATCACATAAACGATACACATCAGTCAGCACAGAGTCTTCAAGAAGAGTCTACGAGGATAACCCCGACATGGAAGGGTTTACTCAATTGATAAAAGATCAACAAGAAGCTGGAAGTCAAATACAGACTATCATACGAAATTACAAGAAGGATTCGGCTTCACGCAAACAATATGAGAAATATTTCACCGATCGCCTGCAGGGTCTGAGGGACATCTGGGATGACTACGTGACGAGAGACAGGATAATTCGAGAGGACGAAAATGTGGACCAGGAGGACGCCTATTTCACATCGGACTTCTTCGACCAAATGAACGGCAACGTACATTCAAATCTTCGAAGAAAAGAAACAGGTGCAGTCAACTAAGGATTAATTACAAGATACCACCAGTCAGTCAAAGGCTTCAGAAACAGATATCAAAACTCATAGTGGATTGGTACGAAAGCTTGTCGCAAGAAGCAATGCACTAGAGCGATTGTTGTCAAACGTAAATAGGGACAGACAGCCTCAACCACAGCTATACTACGACATCAAAATCAAAACCATCAATCAAGCATGGGAACAAATTGAACAAATAAACGATGACTCAATTTGAAAGTCCCGAATCCGTTGGTTATAACATACAGCCATATGTCAATATGGAAGACCAAGTGCAGCAGACATTAGTCAAGTTAGCAGTTATTACAGAAACTAAACTGCAAACTAAAATACTTCTACCTAAGCTAACAATTCCTAAGTTTGATAGGAGTTATCTTCATTGGTGTCGGTTGGTGGACCAGCAACCAATTCCCAAGGTTCAAAAAATGTTTTACTTGAAATCGAACCTTCTTGGAGGTGCCGAAAGATCAGTCAGTCACTTAGCACCCACTGAGGAAAATTATGATGTTGTTTGGACAATGCTGCGACAGCGTTACAACAATAAAAGGGTATTGGTATCAACTCTAATCCAAAAAATCGTCGATCAGCTATCAGTATCTGGATCAGTAATTGCGTTAAAGGGATTAACACGATACAACTCAGAAATGTCTTCTGGCCCTAAACAATTTGAAAATTGCCACGGTACAGTGAGATCACTTATTATTAAATTTACTTATGAAAAAGCTGGACAGACAGTCATTGATTCGATATGAGCAAACAATTTCGAGACCCAGAGAAGTGCACACAATTCCCGACTTTCTTACCTTTTTGGAAGGACAATTCTTATCACTGGAAATGATAGGACTAAGGGATAAGGTTCCAGTAGCTCAGAAACCGGCACATGTCCATGCAACATTCGTCTCTAAACCTCAGGGCAATAACACATGTCGATCATGCAAATGTGGCATGCATCCCTTATTTATTTTTTTCAGCTTGGAGCATCAGACCGATTAAATTTTGTGCGCAAGCAAAATCTTTGTATAAACTGTTTGAAGGTCATCTGGCTAGTCAGTGTCTTTCGCGAAGTTGCAGACGGTGTATTAAAAAACACAACACATTATTACATTTGAAGCACACTCAAAACCCCAGTACAGGCCAGAACAATCAGCAAGTTAAGGACAGCACTCGGCCAACAAACTCTACACCTGTTAAGATAGATAACGCTCCAACTACAGTAGCATCAGCCAATCAACAAGGCAGCAAGCAGGCGTATGTTATACTAGCCACCGCTGTAGTTTCAATTTCTGCAGCCAATGGCAAGTCATTCAACTTTAAGGCAGTTTTAGATTCCGGGTCGCATGTTAATCTGATAACTCAGAGGCTCATCAAGAAGCTATCCCTATCGCCCCGAACTTCATCACTTCAAATCGAAGGCATCGAACGTAAAACTCGCAATTCTAGCAACCGGGTCAATGTAGGACTTCAATCACAAGATGGAACCTTCTACACCAGGCTCGAGCCATATGTATTACAAATTGTGGCACCACAGCCGACACAAACGTTAGACATTTCAAAATGGTCCATACCAAGTAACGTTAAATTAGCGGATCCAACTTTCGACAAACCGGGCAAAATCGATGTAATAGGGGTACCGGTTAATTCGTGCGGTTTTTTTTCGAAAATTTAAGCTTTATTGTGAATAAATGGTTACAAATTTAATATTCAAAGTATTGTCCATCGCTAGTTATAACTTGTTCCCATTTTTCTGGCAATTCACGAATACCCTTTCTGGAAAATTCGGCCGGCTTCTCCGCTATCCACGAATCGATCCAATTTTTGACTTCTTCATAATTGGAGAAGTGCTGGTCAGCCAGGCCATGTTGCATTGATCGGAAGAGATAGTAATCGGATGGCGCAAGGTCTGGACTATTCGGCGGGTGGATAGGATGTAACGAAGTTACCCGGTTCTCCGGATTTGTACGCGGGTTAGCTCGCCGGCTAGTCCACGGTCCGCCACAGAAATTTATAGATTCTGGGATTTTTCTAACAATACCACTTTATTTCTCGAATTCAAATACGTTACACTAATTATTATTAATATTCTGTGAGATTCTATGATACGCTGCAACGAAGAGTCAATCTACGCCGGATATCTCCTGGAAACCTCTAGATCCGGTGGGGAAAAACGTCCGGAGACGCGCCGTGCTGTTGCCTTGGTGACTGAGTTTGTGTGGTAGTCTCGTCTGTATGAACCTGAGTGTTATCGATGTCGTCGTGTCAAAATCTACGAATATATATCGTCGAGCGGCCTGGGATAACCACGCGCCGACTACTATATCTGACACCCTGGGATAACCACGCAATGTCAGTATAGTCGACAATATATATTAAACTCGCGGCGTTAATACGCTTGCCACTGATCGCCCGATTTCCTGTATTACTAATCGACGAATATATATGGTCGAGCGGCCTGGGATAACCACGCCCGACTACTATATCTGACACCCTGGGATAACCACGCAATGTCAGTATAGTCGACAATATATATTAAACTCGCGGCGTTAATACGCTTGGCACTGATTTTCAAATAACAAAATATTTGTACTCACTAATGTGAGTGTAATAAGTCTTCTGTTTGTTTTCCTGTATTACTAATCGACGAATATATATGGTCGAGCGGCCTGGGATAACCACGCCCGACTACTATATCTGACACCCTGGGATAACCACGCAATGTCAGTATAGTCGACAATATATATTAAACTCGCGGCGTTAATACGCTTGTCACTGATGTTCAAATAACAAAATATTTGTACTCACTAATGTCCAAGTCTTCTGTTTGGTTTTCTTGTTTACACCGCTGTTGTTACCTGTAGGAGCTCGCACGTCCGATTCGTTCTGTAGTCTATCACCAAGTGGTCATGGCTTCAATTCTGCTTCGGCAGCTAACCTCGCTTCATGCTCACTGTTCCGTGTGCGTGAGCATCTCTTCGTCGATCGCTACCCATGTGTTTTACTCTCGTTGCTTCACTCTCATGTGTTTACTCTCGTGCTTGGTTACTCTGTTGTGTTTTACTCTCGTTGCTTCATATTCCGGCTGTTTTTCGCGCAGTGCTCGGCTCAAACGCATCAATTGTCGTCGGTAGACTTCCCTTATGATCGTTTCATTCGGTTGCAACAGCTCATAATAGATCACACCCAGCTGGTCCCACCAAATACACAACATAACCTTCAGGCCATGAATATTCTAAACGGCCGTAGATGATAATGCATGGCCGGGGTATCCATACGTTGCTCGACGTTTTGGATTATCGTAATGGACCCAATTTTCATCGCCAGTGAAAATTCGATGCAAAAAACCTTTTCTTTTGTGTCGTTGAAGCAGTTGTTCACACGTGAAAAATCGGCATTCGACGGCTCTTGGCTTCAATTCATACCGCACCCAGTGGCCTACTTTCCGGATCATTCCCATTGCTTTTAGACGATCGGAAATCGTTTGTTAAGCGACGCCTAGTGATTTTGCAAGTTTTTCTTGCGTTTGGGATGGATCTTGGTCGACCAATGTCTCCAATTCTTGATCTTCAAACTTTTTTGGCTGTCCGGGCCGTTCATCGTCCTCCAAGTCAAAATTGCCACTTTTAAACCGTGCATACCACTTTTGGCATGTACGCTCAGCTAGAGCATGCACACCATACACTTCCACCAAAATACCATGATTCCCCGCAAAAACACTTTATTCGGCACGAAATTCAACATTTTCAGAGTAAAAAAAAAAAGGATTGTTGTTTACGCTTCAGCTAAATGACAAATACTGATTCTGAAACTATATGACAGTAGCTTTCCAACACATATTTGGAAAGGTGAATCACTGGAATAAAAGTCAAGCTACGCCATTTGTTAGAAAACCGCACGAATTAATCTAGGAGCAGAGCTGCTTCTAGGAGCAGAGTTTTCTACGATTTAATGCAAATCGAACAGTTAACCCTCGGCAAGGATATGCCCATCCTACAAAATACAAAATTAGGATGAATAGTATCGGGAAAAATGAACTCAACAATTCATCAACCTGTTACGTGCGGCATCTACCCTAACAGCAACGAGACCACACAGAAGAGTTAATCGGTAGATTTTGGTTATTAGAAAACACTGAAGACGAGAAAAAACCATTGACGATGGCAGAACAGTTATGTGAAAGCAGCTTTACGCAAACAGTATCGAGATGCGCAACTCGGCGTTTCATAGTCCGGTTAACATTAGCAGAAAAGGGTGAAGCATTGGGAGCATCATTTTCAATGGCTCTTAGCCGATTCTATGCTCTAGAGAGACGATTACAAAAGGATCAAACTCTGAACACAGCCTACTGCAACTTCATGGAAGAGTATTCTCAACTTAGACACATGGAAGAGATCGCACCCAAAGATGTACCAAAGTAACACTATTTTATTCCTCATCATTACGTTCTTAAACCGGATAGTAGTACCACTAAATTACGGGTCGTCTTCGATGCTTCAGCGAAGTCTTCGTCAGGACTCTCCCTAAATTATATACTACACGTTCTGATCGTTATCGTTAAAGTAGCGAAGTTACTTTGCAATCGTTAACGTTAAAGTAACGAAAGTAGGATCGTTGTTCTGATCGTTATCGTTAAAGTAACGAAAGTAAGATCGTTGTTCTGATCGTTTTCGTTAATGTAACGAAGTTACTTCGGGTCGTTAACGTTGAAGCAACGAAGTTGTTCTTGAACTAGTTAAAAGAACGAGTAACTAAAAACTTTAACGACGTTACTCTAATGAATCTTCGTTACTTTTGTAGATTTAGGTATTTACCGTATAATGGGGTGCTGTGAAAGAAAAATGTTTGTTTAGGTAATCTATAGTAAAATGCAAGCTTGGGAATGCATAAAGAAGAAGAAGAAAGGGAGACGACAAGATGAAATAGAAGAACCTCGTAAGAATCCAACATAAAGGAATAATTCCAATTCCTACAACACTTATGCAAATTATTTACATATATAAATAGGTATGTATGTTTGTGACAATTGTTATAATGCATCTTTAAGGAGTTACTTTATATTAACGATGTTCCCACCGCTAGTATTGAGGCAATGAATGAGCAAGAGAAAATATATTCAAACATAGCTGAGTAAAATTTACAGTACAATGGTGAAAACCGCATCAAAATCGGTCCAGCCGTTTAAGGGTTAAGTAACTCTAAAGGGACATGCGACTAATTAGAATTATATTAAATAATTAATTATCTCCCTGAAATGATTGGATATTTCTTGTTTCTTTAAACTCCTTTATAACCCTTAAATCAACAAACTCAACAATAACAACACATGAATTTCCGCAGATGGCGAAAAATAAGTTGTTATTGTAATGCGATGCCGCCACACAGTCGCCGATACGAAAGGGTACGAAAGAGAAGTTGATAACACACAGTGAGCTATTGCTGGCTGAGCAGTTCATCTATACACCTACTCAGCGACAATTACAATAAATAATTAATTGTCTATCGATGACAAAATTTTATAAAAATCATCCACCACTCATCCGCACTTAATTATTTTCGTAATATGGTATATAAAATGAATGTATGTACGCACAAACATATGTATACTTAGTCATAAATGTAGAATTAAATTAAATAATTACTTTTTAAATAAGTAACATAGTAAAATTTAAATATTATATAATATTGTGTGCACCTCCTGCAGATAATGACCAAAATCTGTTTTGTTAATTTTGCTATAGATTACCAAAACAAACATTTTTCATTTCACCCCATTATACGGTAAATACCTAAATCTACAAAAGTAACGAAGATTCATTAAAGTAACGTCGTTAAAGTTTTTAGTTACTCGTTCTTTTAACTAGTTCAAGAACAACTTCGTTGCTTCAACGTTAACGACCCGAAGTAACTTCGTTACATTAACGAAAACGATCAGAACAACGATCTTACTTTCGTTACTTTAACGTTAACGATTGCAAAGTAACTTCGCTGCTTTAACGATAACGATCAGAACAACGATCCTACTTTCGTTACTTTAACGTTAACGATTGCAAAGTAACTTCGCTACTTTAACGATAACGATCAGAACAACGATCCTACTTTCGTTACTTTAACGTTAACGATTGCAAAGTAACTTCGCTACTTTAACGATAACGATCAGAACAATGATCTTGCTTTCGTTACTTTAACGTTAACGATTGCAAAGTAACTTCGTTACTTTAACGATAACGGAGGCGTCTGTGAAGGTAACGAAGTTAAATTAACTTTAACTATAACGATAACTACTTAATGATTTAACTAGTTGTGCCCAACTCTAACGGTAACATATGGGACGTCGACCGCACCGTACTTAGCTACAACATGCCTTCAAACGCTAGCAAGCCAGAACAAGTTGGATCATCCAACGGGATCTCAAGTGCTACTAGATGACTTTTATATGGATGATTGCTTGAGCGGTGCAAACAGTATTGCCGCAACATTAGAAATTCAAACGCAACTGAGGCGCATCTTAGATAGCGCAGGGTTTAAGCTGCGCAAGTGGTGCGCTAATGATGCAAAATTGCTCGAGAACCATGCATCTCATGATCAAGAAGTTGATCTTGATCTCCACTCTTAACATTCCCCTTACATAAAGACACTAGGTGTAATGTGGCTACCAAGGAATGACCATTTCTCGGTTTGGGTGAAAATGACGCCCACAAAATGTTCAACAAAACGATCAGTTACTTCAAACCTGGCTCGCATTTTCGATGCTCTGGGAATCCTCGCACCTGTAGTGGTAATTGCCAAAGTATTCATCCAGCAGCTTTGGCAATTAAAGCTGTCATGGAATGACGTTTTACCAGAACAACTACAAAAGGAATGGCGGAGCTTTCAAGAAATGTCGGCATGTCTAAATAAAATTCTAAATTCTAAAAGAATTTATAGACATGTCTTCAAAAAGGAAATACCAATCTCAGTGCAAATCCACACATTTTCAGATGCCTCAGAAAAGGCTTACGGGGCAGCGGTATACCTAAGATCGACATTCAGAAACGGACAAATTATACTGCAATTGCTGTGTGCGAGATCAAGAGTTGCTCCACTTAACTGATCTAAGATTGCAAGACGCCAAGGCCTTCTTATGGTCGGACACTCAGGTGGTACTATGCTGGATACACTCAACAGCGTCATCACACCTTTGTAGCCACTAGGTTCGCAAAAATTCAACAAAGAACAACACCTACGCAGTGGCGGTATGTCAATACAAAGGAAAATCCCGCAGACGTCCTATCAAGAGGCCTAACGGCGGATAAATTACCAAATTGGCGTGTGTGGTTCTACGGGCCCTTCTTCTTGCACGGCACTCTCTCACTCACTCTCACTCTCTCACTGGCCGGCGTCATTTTCAAAACCCTCAATCCATGAACCCGAATTGGAAAGGAAATCAATCGCAGCAACTTCGTTAATAAGCACGGCGGGAAGAGTAAAACTTATATGTGGTATTAAGCACAGGAATTCTTTTTGCACACTGCAACGCATTGTCGCCTATGTATTGCGGTTCATCAGCAACGTACGACATACGGCACCATGGTTACAGGAAAGGGAATTATCGTCACAAGAATTACAAAAGGGCCTACAACTAATAGTAAAAACAATACAGCAATCAGACTTCGCAACAGAAATCAAAGCACTTACACAACAGAAAGCATTAGACAAGGCAAATTCAATAAATAGTTTATCACCATTTATGGATGAACACAATCTTCTTCGAGTGGGAGGCCGTCTACAAGCAGCTAATCTATTATACGATGCAAAACATCCCCTACTCTTACCATATAATGATTCATTGGTAAGGTTACTGCTCCAGGGTCTGCATGAAGGCAACAAACATTGCTTGCCCAGGCACTTCTGGCTATATCCAGACCAATTCTGCATCATAAAAGGCAAATATATGACGAGAGGTGTTATTAAAAATTGTGTACGATGTAATCGAGCAAAACCTCACCTATTTAAGCAAATGGGAAATCTACCAGCAGAAAGAATATCGCCAGCGCGACCGCTTATTACATCAGGAGTAGATTATTGTGGCCCTTTTTGGGTGCACTATAAAATTCGAGGTAAAAAACCACATAAAATTTATCTCGCAACCTTTTGCTGTTTCTCGACTAAAGCTGTCCACCTGGAATTGGTCAGCGATCTAACTACTGAAGCATTCATTGGCGCAATAAAAAGATTTATTAGCAGACGTGGAAGATGTCAAACATTACACTCTGATAATGCAAAAAATTTCGTTGGAGCCAAGAACATGTTGACCGAGTTAAGTGAGACGATTTTTTCGGATAAGGCGCAAAATAGCATTAATGGGGCATGTGGCGCCAAGGGAATTGATTTCAAATTTATTCCTCCTAGGGCACCATATTTCGGAGGTCTTTGGGAAGCGGCGGTGAAATCTGCAAAGCATCTGTAGCTGAGAAGCGTATCAACAGCATCTCTGACATATGAAGAAATGGAAACAGTCATAGTAGAAATCGAACAATTTTGAATTCACGTCCTTTAACTCCTATTTCCAATGATCCTAATGACCTCACAGCATTAACACCTGGTCATTTTTTAATCGGCAAACCCCTGACTGCTCAAGTAGATGTGTGTGCACCTAAACTGAAGACAACTTAGTATAAGATGGAAATTAGTGTCCGAACTAAAGCATGAATTTTGGAAAAGAATTTTGGAACGTGGAGTATTTAAATCAATTACAACACAGACAAAAATGGACGAAGCAGACCGCTGATATTAAGGAAGACACTCTAGTAATCATTAAAACTAGCAACGTTCCAGTACTCAACGGGCCTCTGGGAAGAGTGACCAAAATATACCGCGGTCGTGGAGCAGGTATAGCAGTTGTGGATCTAAAAACCGCATCTGGCATGCTTCGTCGACCAATCCACAATTTAGCTCCATTAGTTAAGGAGGATTCAAGCACAGCTGCAACTCCAGGTGAAGGGTCAACTACCTCAGTGGCTCAGAAACATTCACGCGAAGGAGCTGAAATCCCACCGAAGCCTCAGAAGGAGATCACCGAAGAATCATCTACCCCGTCAAAAAGAAAACGAATTGCTCACACCCCAATGGTGATCAACTGTATAGCTGCTCTTTTCTTGCTGCCACTTATATGCGCTGGTTCTATAAATATAACGAATTTCAACAACGGACTTGGAATATATTTCGTTGGAATAGCATTCACTGAGATTTCTCCTACAGCCTGGACTTTAATTGTATATTACGGCCTTCTACCACTTCAAAATGAACTGAAGGCCTTTGAGAACGGAACAAATGCATTAGACCACATATGTCGGAAACTAAAGGATAATAAACCTTGCCTCGCATTAATAACGCACTTTAGAACATTAAGGAACGAAATGCAAGTTGACAGCGATATCCTACATAGTTCTCGCAAAAAACGAGCAGCATTAGACATTCTTGGAAATGTCGCCCGTTCCCTATTTGGAGTGTTAGATAGTGAATATGCTAAGGAAATGTCCACCACCATCAACAAGGTCCGAAACAATGAAGGATTCCTCCTGGAGTTAATGAAAAATCAAACCTCCAATATAGATTCAACAATAAATATTGTCAAAAGAAAGGAATTGCAATCACAAGCTAATCTGAAACACATTAATGGTCAGCTTGCTGAACTAATGAATGAAATCGACCATGACTAATCTTCCAATGGTATATATCGTTTTCTACACAACTCTCAGCAATGGCCGTAAATCTAAGAATAGTTCAAACCGCAATCTTGGATGTAATGACTGCTGTACATCATGAGCGCGTCAGTCCACTACTGCTGACGCCATATTAATTAACGGAATTTAAAAACCATATATCGCCAGGACTGTTGCTCCCCAACGGCGATAACAACCTTCTACAATTGTACAAAACAATGGACATCAAGGGTACATTGACAGACCAACATGCCATATTCAAAATAATTATCCCATTAGTAATTATCCCATTAGTCGAAAATAGTAAAATCCACCATCATATCATCAGCTACTCTGCATTGGTGCTGGACCACCTAAACCACCCCGTTTGACACCAAGCACCGTATATTCGATCAACGTATAGGCTTGAATACTATTCAACGGGCGGGAGGATGTCGCTATTCGCTATGCTAACGGAAGCATTTTTTCTACCTTGAACTGGGTCATCGACTGCGAGCATGGTTCAGTGTCATTGACTGCACTCATGTTACGCTGGCGGTCGATGACAGAATTCAAAACAATTAATTTACATTACGAATTTTTTGACGCGCCTTAATTTAGCGTTTTTAATAATTTGGCTTTCTTTTAAATTGTTTCACAATATTTCTTATTTTATTTTCTTATTGTTATTTATGCTTAGCATAAGTGTTTTTATCTATAAATTAAATCGATTCAATAAAGAAATTGCTACTATTCAACACAGAATCAGAGTGTTTTAATTAATCACTCAAACAGTACAAAGTGTGGATTCGGTTCAAGTTCCGAATTTACACTTATAAATAAATAAAAAGGGATTGGAATTGGTTCAAGTTCCAAATTCAATCGCCTATTCAACACAACAAAACAGCTAGTACTCATGGAGCCTGGACGGTTAATCAAATTGCAGCCCCAAAAAATCCTAGAATTCAATAAGTCAATTCTTGATTTCCAAAACTGCCGCCCCGAAATTGTGACGCCCGGGACGGACGGCGTCCCCTCCCCCACTCTAGCTATGCCCTAGTATTTATACCCGTCTGTGATTAAATGTGATTATAAGATAGCTTTCCTTATAACTACATACATATTTCCTCTAGTTTCAGTTTGCATTTCACTCTATAATGTTATTGTTAATGAAAACTCTAAATAAATTTGTTGAATAAATAAAACTATTTCGTTCAATTACATTTTTTCAAAACTTTTAGGTTAGGGTATCTAAAATTCGGCCGGGTCGAATATAACACTCTTACTGGTTAAAACTCAAATTACCTCATATGCATACACATACTATATGTTATGTGTATTTTTTGTGGATTGTCCCTGTTGTTGATAATCAGTTTCTTTTTTTAATCCTAATAATAAAGCAAACGAAATATAGCAAGTTTTTATTTTCATGAATTTTATGATGAATTACAACAGAAAAAGTCTTCGCTCACTAAACAAAATATTTTAAAAACAAAAAAATAGAAGAAGAAGAAAAAAAGAAGTTTACAAATTCTGCCAGTTGTTTTGTCATTATTTTATGCAGAATTATGGCACATTCCAAAATTCCAAATAAGGATCTTAAGGCGGTGTGAGAACCTTGTATCGCTACAAATATTCTCACAAAAATTATGATAACACTCTAGATACTAGAGGAACATCAGTATTGCTACCAGCATCTTCACAAAATTTCGAAAACGACAGAGTTCGCTCTCGTAACAGAGTCAAAGACATGCCGTCACAGGTATTTAACGGCCTGCGAATTTGTTGAAATGAAATCACGAGTCACAGTTTGCTGCTCTAGCATTTCGTTATTGTTACAACGAGTTATTGTCCCAACTAGAAGCAGTGATGCCGTTTTTGTGCAATTTGTCGTAATCATGGATTTTCTGTCTGGAGTTTGTGGAATTACCTGTTTTACTCGATATTTTGCGATATTCGTACGATATTTTGGATACTAATGAAGACATTAATGAAAGTTGCTATGGAATGGACTTAATAACATGTTACACTTTCAATACGATTTTGCCTTCATTATTTTGAAAAAATACAAATATGATTTTGGTAATGAAATATTAATACAAGAATGTTTTTTGCATATAAAATATGTATATATCAGTAGTTTTAATTACTTAAAATTGGTGTCTGTATTAATTCATACTTCTGTAAAATATGAATGCTTCTAAAGTCAACGAATGTTCATAGCTTCACTTCGTTTCTATAGCAAAAGCGAACGAAACCAAAGCAGATCTAAATTAATGCCGTTGTTTTGAATGCATCTAGCACGTTTTTGCGCACTCGTTTTATAGCGAATGCCTTGTCACGAGTCACGGGTTTTTATACCTGTGACAGTACTGTCGCTGTCACAGGCCGGAGCTGCTCCGGAAAAATCACGGAATCGCTCACCTCTAATGGTCAATATAAAAGGAAGTAGCAAGTCAGTGAAGAGTAACTTGATTTGTCAATAAGAACACATCGCAGCCAATGCTTGAAAATAAAATTATAATTGATAATAATCTGGTCAGTCAACAGTAAACCATCGCAGCCACCGTTGGAATATAACCCAGAAAGAGGATTAACTTCGACCTGGCCGAATATATAAATATATGTATGTATGTACTTTTATATATCTGCCACGCCTGCTTTAATGCCTTCCTTTAAACAGAAGCACAAAGTGAATATACCTTATCACTTCTGTGTAGGGTATTTAAATTGAGAAGTATGAAATACAGTTTTTAAATAATGTTGTATAACAAATTATATTTCTTTAAATGGGGAACAAGCCTGAAAAGGGTAAGTGCCATCGCCGGAAGACAAGGCATGGACAGAATCGTTTCCTAATTCTTCTTTCTCCTAATTCTTTTCCTCTCTCTATTGTCTCTTCATATCGTGGCTTTGAACGGTGCTGATATCCTAATCATTAGTCGCATTCAGCGGGCGAGCGCTCAGGGAGCGCTCAGTTGTCTTGATGTCACTGAACGTACCCTATTGTTTACATATTTACGGAGCGGTCGCCATTTTTTGTAGCGAAAAATGTTTGCGCTATTTTACGCTACATTTGCCAGAGTTGCAGTACTAACAGGCAAGCAAAAAAACAAATTAATTCGCTTTTTACAGAGCAAACGTCAAAGTGTTTTTAAAGGATTGGTTTGATAAATCAACGCTAAGTGTAATAATATTAATTTGAAAGCTATGGAACTCAGAATGGCTCAACAAAGGAATTATAATTTGGGAATTTAAGGTTTGGGAATTTTCTTTTTGAAATTCGTGTGGAAAAATCAAACGTGGCAACTTTTTTCTCGTCTTGTTTACTATTTTTATATTTCCGCTCAGTGATCAGGTAGCATACCATTCAGGATCACGTAGCGATCACTGATCAGGTAGCGCTCAAGGAGCGCTCATCCGCTGAATGCCGCTATTATATTTCCCAACAACGATTTAACCTCAGGGTTTCAAACCGATGATTGCGATCTCCTTATTCTTGTTTCTACACCGATTGAAACGGTGGTGACACACTTTAAACACGACTTCCTAAAACGACACAAAAATTTCCAAAATAACACAAACCCTGGCACGAACCCTGGACATATTATTATATTCGGTATATTTTAACGTGTATTAGGATTACTAATTAGATTAGAAATTACCATTTCTGAATTCATTTGCTCACATATTTTTAATTGCGTTTAACCAAAGATTAGAACTTTCACGGTTGCGTGAAATATGATATTAATAATTTTTTAATATAAAAGCTGTAAATTTGTTACATATGTAAACTGGAAATAATCCGCAGTTGCTAATTATTAACATCCCTCACCATATTATTGTAATTCAAAATATTATGTTACTTACATGAACTTCAGAATTACTTCTGTTTGCTACAGGATTTAGAACCACCAAAACTCGCCTGGGATGATTTTTATCGGTTATTTCTGCATATTTACTAGCCTCAAAACATACTTTCCTCATATGCTTCTGTTCTCTAAATAATAAGAATTTCATTTCTTTACTTTGTTCGGAAGAAAAATTGCTTTGTAATTTAGAAGATATAGAAATTCTACATTTAAGTATAACGTTTCAATACTCAAATATCATTTTTACTGAAAGCCGACAAAATGCAAACCTCGTAACGAAGGAATTTTGTGGACAATTCGTCCATACATATGTCTACATATTTCAATATAATATGCATATTTATCGAACTTTAATTTCCTTTAATTTACTTGAAATCTGAAGAGACTGAAAAGCACATAAGAGTAAACAAACACGAGAGTAAAACACATGAGATTAAACAAACACAAGAGTGAAACACATGAAAGTAAGGAAACGAGAGTAAAACACATGAGTGCAAGCAAGAACGAGAATAAAACACATTAAAGTAAACATTCAAGAGTACAACACATGAGTACCTAACGATCGACGAAGAGATGCTCACGCATACGCAAACTCCAGGAGATATTCGGCGTGGACCGACTCTTCGGTGTATCGTATCATAGGATCTCTTTTTAGTGCGTAATTCCGTTTTCGTGGACTTTTCCATAAATCATGTGTATTTATACTAATTGGGTACCGTACCTAATTAATTGTCCATTTTGATAATTGTATATACAATATTAGCACAGATATGCTAATACCTGTGTTATTCTTTGTTTTGTTTAATCAATTTACGACATCTATCGCCGAGGAAGAAGGACGAAACAAACCAAACTTATTAACATTAATACACACATATACAATAGCGCACATAAAAGTCCGGACACCTGAAACATTATTATATTTCGCATTTATTTTTTTACCTGCGAATATTTTATTAAAAAACCTTTTACCCATGAATATGTATGTCCTTTAACTACCTGAAACATATAATTAACAAGGTAATAAAAAACATATTTTTTGTTTAAAATGGTAGAATGTTTATTATGGATGTTTGGATTTTTTACAACATTTAACAAGAATTTTCATAACTTTTTTATTACATTCAATAAAAATACAAAATTACACCTGAAAACAATTATAACCTTAAAGATTCCAAAAAACTTCACTTTAATACTTCGTGACACCTCCTTTGTTTTTTATGACCATATTAATGCGATCAGGCATTGTGTCAATCAAATTGTGTAGTGTCTGTGCTGTGATACCCTCATACCAGACTTCCTCGATAATGCGGTCTAATTCAGGTAAAGTCCTGGGCTTCCTTTTTATAACTTCTACTTTCATAATGTGCCACAGGTTCTCCATTGGGTTGAGATCAGGGCTATTTCCAGGCCACTGCATTGCCGAAATTCCGACTTTTGATAAGTAATCCTTTACCTACTCAAAAATAAACCGAGTTGACAAATTAAAATTTTTGATTTTATTAGTCAATTCTACAATAATCAATAAAATATTATTACTTACTTACAAATTTTGCACGGTGACAAGGCGCAGATTCATCCTGGAATATGACATTGCCTAGTACCGAAAAGTGTGGCCCCACCGAGGGGATTACATTTTCTTCTACTATGCGCTGGTACATAACAGCATTCACTGTTGGCTCTAGAAGAACTAGCTGTCCGACACCATGGTAGGAAAAACATCCCCATAACATTCGGCTACCACCCTGCCTGAATGTTGCATTCGTCGCTGTAACGCTCGCCTTTTCTTCGCCTCACGTACGAAATTCCATCGGACCCAAACAAGTTAAACTTGCATTCGCCTGAGAAGATCAGATCACTACAATTGACCACAGTCCAATTCTGGTGTTCTTTGGCCCAATTTAGGCGCTTTTGAGGCATTTTTGCTGTCAAGAGAGGCTTTTTGGCAGGGCGGCATGCACATAAGCCGGCTTCTGTGAGTCTTCTACGAACAGTTGTTGTGCTGATTTGGGTTCCACTGTCCTCAAACTCTTTTCTAATATCCTCAGCCGTTTTGAAGCGGTTTCGCAAGATTATGCGTTTTAAAAGTCGATCCTCTGCCGCATTGGTCTTTCGGACCCGTCCTGACCTGGTTTCCGCTGCAAAGAACCAGTTTCATTATGCTTTATTAAAAAATCGCTGATGGACGATTTGCTGAATTCAATTCTTCCACTTATGTCCCGGAGACTGAGCTTTTCCACCCGCAATGCCAAAATCTGAGCTTTATCGGCGCAACTAATTTTTTTTAAATTTGGCATTTTTGGAAATACTAAGTCACTTGGAAATCAAGTAGTGACTTATTGAATTCTAGGAATTTTTGGGGCTGCAAGTTGATTAATCGTCTCGGGCTCCATGAGACCTAGCTACGCCTCTGTATAAATATTAGGGGTACAAATAAGTTTCCGCGGTTTGTCAAAAGATGGCCCCACCAGAAGGTTATGGAGAAATTGTCAGATGTAGAACATAATATCCCAAGTTTCGTCATCCGGCAACACCATAACCTTAAAGTACTAGTGATTCCGTATCAGCTTCACGTAATTTTTTTCCTGCAAAAATGTCAAGTTTTGTGCCGAATAAGCATCATTTGCGGGAACTTTTGATTTACTTCTTTAATTTGAAAAAATCTGCAGCTGAGGCGCATCGATTGCTTCTAGAAGCACATGGTGAAGCTGCTTTAAGTGAGAGAAGTTGTCAGGAATGGTTTCAAAAGTTTAAGAACGGTGAGTTTGACGGGAAGGACAAAGAACGCAGTGGAAGGCCGAAAGTGTATTATGAATTGCTCAAACCAAGCGAAACCATTACTGGAGCTCTCTACCGAACACAATTGATGAGATTGAGTCGGGCACTTAAGGAAAAACGCGCCCATTACTACTCCAGACACGACAAAATTATTCTTTTACACGATAATGCTCGTCCACATGTTGCGGCCCCGGTAAAAACATACTTGGAAACACTCATCTGGGAAGTTTTACCCCACCCGCCGTATTCACCAGGCTTAGACCCTTCTGATAATCACCTGTTCCGGTCGATGGCACATGGCCTGTCTGAGCAGCGCTTCACATCATATGAAGACACCAAAAATTGGGTAGATTTGTGGATAAAGTCAAAAGATGAAGAGTTTTTTCGACGGGGTATCCGAATGTTGCCAGAAAGATGGGAAAAAGTAGTGGCAAATGATGGAAAATACTTTGAATAAAACGTAATGTACTGTTCCTTCACAATAAATTCCTAACTTTTTATAAAAAACCGCGGAAACTTATTTGTACCCCTAATAGTAAACGTGGTTATTACCTTTTTCAAAACAAAATAACTACCTTAGGTGTTTTATTATTGTTTTTTCAAATTTAAACTTTATTACCGTGGTAATAAACTTGTTTTCATACTGCTATACTTTATAAGTAGTGTAAAAGTGGGCGGCCCGCACCCAGTTTTGATGTAATAATGTTTTGTTGGAAAACAAGTTGTTATCTAACATTTTATTCAGGAAGTTTATATTTTTAACAATATAACCATCTTTTGCCTGTGTAATCTAAAAGTGGGCGGATATCGCCCATATTTGGCACATTAATGTATAATTCTACTCTGTACTCAGAAATTTTGTTGTCATAACTAAAAAACAACGGCTGATATCACATTTTTACTAAAAAATAGGCGTGGTCGTGGACCGATTTTTGCCGATTTCAATACCAACCTGCACACCCTAAGAAAGAATATTTCTTTAAAATTTCATCACGATATCTTCACCGGTTCTCCTGTGATCGTGATTTCAGCAGACAGACAGACAGACGAACGGGCATGGCTAAATCGACTCAGGAGGTCACGCTGATCAAGAAAATATATACTTTTCTATACCTATCGTCTCTATTTCTATGCGTTACACACTTCGTGACAAAGTGAATATACCCTTAACCTTAAGGTGTAGGGTCCACATAATGCATGTATTTATACAAACTAATTGCCCTACCTACAGACCCTTGTACCTGCGGAGCACTACAACCCTTTGAATATATCCCCACTACATGTCCGGACTTTTATGTCCGCTACTGTACATATAGTTAATACTAGGACTACCGAGGGTGTCATTCTGCCACTTTTCATGAGTTGTGAAACGTTCTGTCACTTTTCAATCATCTATCAAGAGTAGATGATTCACTCTTGCTGTATTGTTGTTCTTGTTATTTTAGGAATAAAAACAGATATATTTGATACTCAAGTGTAAATATTGTTTTGGTGATGATTAAGGATGGAAGACTTTAATGTATCACTAGTTTCAAGAACACCCAAAAAAAAAATGATTCTGCTAGATAAGTATGGGGATAATAATTGTGTGTACTAGCTGGTTACCAGCGACTTTGTGCGCGTGGTAGTGTAGTGTGGGATGATATAGTATGAATATGTCTAATCTACATATCTCTACATCATATGTCTAATCTAATTTTTCAATGTATGTATGAAACATACAATTTTTAGATTTTATCTACTGAGATTAAAATTGTTGGTTCTGTGTGAAGTTTTTTATAAAATCATTGCCACGCCCATTTCAACCATTTAGTGGTCGACTTTTTATAAAATAGGTAGCCTATGTCCATCCCCAGGGCTCAAAGTATCTCCATATAAAATTTCGTTAAAATCGGGGCAGCGGTTCAGCTGTGAAAGCCTTATAGTTTCCTCATTACGGCGACTGAAATCATTGCCACGCCCATTTCAACCATTTAGAGGTTGACTTTTTATAAAATAGTTAGCCTATGTCCATCCCCAGGGCTCAAAGTATCTCCATATAAAATTTCGTTAAAATCGGTGCAGCAGTTCAGCTGCAAAGGCCTTATAGTTTCCTCATTACGGCGACTGAAATCATTGCCACGCCCATTTCAACCATTCAGAGGTCGACTTTTTATAAAATAGTTAGCCTATGTCCATCCCCAGGGCTCAAAGTATCTCCATATAAAATTTCGTCAAAATCGGGGCAGCGGTTCAGTTGTGAAAGCCTTATAGAATTCTCATTAGGGCGACTGAAATCATTGCCACGCCCATTTCAACCATTCAGAGGTTGACTTTTTATAAAATAGGTAGCATATGTCCATCCCCATGGCTCAAAGTATCTCCGTATAAAATTTCGTCAAAATCGGTGCAGCGGTTCAGCTGTGAAAGTATTATAGTCCGCCATTAGGGCGACTGAAATCATTTGAACGCCCATTTCAACCATTCAGAGGTCAACTTTTTATAAAATAGTTAGCCTATGTCCATCCCCAGGGCTCAAAGTATCTCCATATGAAATTTCGTCAAAAGCGGGGCAGCGGTTTAGCTGCGAAGGCCTTATAGTTTCCTCATTACGGCGACTGAAATCATTGCAACGCCCATTTCAACCATTCAGAGGTTGACCTTTTATAAAATAGGTAGCCTATGTCCATCCCCATGGCTCAAAGTATCTCCGTATAAAATTTCGTCAAAATCGTTGCAGCGGTTCAGCTGCGAAGGCCTTATAGTTTCCTCATTACGGCGACTGAAATCATTGCCACGCCCATTTCAACCATTTAGAGGTCGACTTTTTCGTCAAAATCGGGGCAGCGGTTCAGCTGTGAAAGCCTTATAGTTTTCTCATTACGGCGACTGAAATCAGCGCCACGCCAATTTCAACCATTTAGAGGTCGACTGTTTATAAAATAGATAGCCTATGTCCATCCCCAGGGCTCAAAGTATCTCCGTATAAAATTTCGTCAAAATCGGTGCAGCGGTTCAGCTGTGAAAGCCTTATAGTTTCCTCATTACAGCGACTGAAATCATTGCCATGCCCATTTAGCGGTCGATTTTTCATAAAAAAGGGAGCCTATATCCATACCCATGGCTCAAGGTGTGTCCGTATAAAATTTCGTCAAAATCGGTGCAGCGGTTCAGCTGTGAAAGCCTTATATTTTCCTCATTAGGGCGACTGAAATCATTGCAACGCCCATTTCAACCATTCAGAGGTCGACTTTTTAAAAAATAGTTAGCCTATGTCCATCCCCAGGGCTCAAAGTATCTCCATATAAAATTTCGTTAAAATCGGGGCAGCGGTTCAGCTGTAAAAGCCTTATAGTTTCCTCATTACGGCGACTGAAATCATTGCCACGCCCATTTAGCGGTCGACTTTTTATAAAATAGGTAGCCTGTATGCATCCCCATGGCTCAAGGTGTGTCCATATAAAATTTCGTCAAAATCGGTGCAGCGGTTCAGCTGTGAAAGCCTTATATTTTCCTCATTACGGCGACTGAAATCATTGCAACGCCCATTTCAACCATTCAGAGGTCGACTTTTTAAAAAATAGTTAGCCTATGTCCATCCCCAGGGCTCAAAGTATCTCCATATAAAATTTCGTTAAAATCGGGGCAGCGGTTCAGCTGTGAAAGCCTTATAGTTTCCTCACTACAGCGACTTAAATCATTGCCATGCCCATTTAGCGGTCGACTTTTTATAAAATAGGTAGCCTATATCCATACCCATGGCTCAAGGTGTGTCCGTATAAAATTTCGTCAAAATCGGTGCAGCGGTTCAGCTGTGAAAGCCTTATATTTTCCTCATTACGGCGACTGAAATCATTGCAACGCCTATTTCAACCATTCAGAGGTCGACTTTTTAAAAAATAGTTAGCCTATGTCCATCCCCAGGGCTCAAAGTATCTCCATATAAAATTTCGTTAAAATCGGGCCAGCGGTTCAGTTGTGATAACCTTATAGTTTCCTCATTACGGCGACTGAAATCATTGCCACGCCCATTTAGCGGTCGACTTTTTATAAAATAGGTAGCCTGTATGCATCCCCATGGCCCAAGGTGTGTCCATATAAAATTTCGTCAAAATCGGTGCAGCGGTTCAGCTGTGAAAGCCTTATATTTTCCTCATTACGGCGACTGAAATCATTGCAACGCCCATTTCAACCATTCAGAGGTCGACTTTTTAAAAAATAGTTAGCCTATGTCCATCCCCAGGGCTCAAAGTATCTCCATATAAAATTTCGTTAAAATCGGGGCAGCGGTTCAGCTGTGAAAGCCTTATAGTTTCCTCACTACAGCGACTGAAATCATTGCCATGCCCATTTAGCGGTCGACTTTTTATAAAATAGGTAGCCTATATCCATACCCATGGCTCAAGGTGTGTCCGTATAAAATTTCGTCAAAATCGGTGCAGCGGTTCAGCTGTGAAAGCCTTATATTTTCCTCATTACGGTGACTGAAATCATTGCAACGCCCATTTCAACCATTCAGAGGTCAACTTTTTATAAAATAGTTAGCCTATGTCCATCCCCAGGGCCCAAAGTATCTCCATATAAAATTTCGTCAAAATCGGGGCAGCGGTTCAGCTGAGAAGGCCTTATAGTTTCCTCATTACGGCGACTGAAATCATTGCCACGCCCATTTCAATCATTTAGAGGTAGATTTTTTTATAAAATAGGTAGCGTATGTCCATCCCCAGGGCTCAAAGTATCTCCATATAAAATTTCGTTAAAATCGGGCCAGCGGTTCAGCTGTGATAGCCTTATAGTTTCCTCATTACGGCGACTGAAATCATTGCCACGCCCATTTAGCGCTCGACTTTTTATAAAATAGGTAGCCTATGTCCATCCCCATGGCTCAAGGTGTCTCCATATAAAATTTCGTTAAAATCGGTGCAGCAGTTCAACTGTGAAAGCCTTATAGTTTTCTCATTAGGGCGACTGAAATCATTGCAACGCCCATTTCAACCATTCAGAGCTCAACTTTTTATAAAATAGTTAGCCTATGTCCATCCCCAGGGCCCAAAGTATCTCCATATAAAATTTCGTCAAAATCGGCGCAGCGGTTCAGCTGCGAAGGCCTTATAGTTTCCTCATTACGGCGACTGAAATCATTGCCACGCCCATTTCAATCATTTAGAAGTCGATTTTTTTATAAAATAGGTAGCCTATGTGCATCCCCAGGGCTCAAAGTATCTCCATATAAAATTTCGTTAAAATCGGGGCAGCGGTTCAGTTGTGAAAGTCTTATAGTTTTCCATTAGGGCGACTGAAATCCTTGCAACGCCCATTTCAACCATTCAGATGTCGACTTTTTATAAACGAGTTAGCCTATTTCCATCCCCAGGGCTCAAAGTATCTCCATATAAAATTTCGTCAAAATCGGGGCAGCGGTTCAGCTGCGAAGGCCTTATAGTTCGTCATTAGGGCGACTGAAATCATTGCAACGCCCATTTCAACCATTTAGAGGTCGAGTTTTTATAACATAGGTAGCCTATGTCCATCCCTAGGGCTCAAAGTATCTCCATATAAAATTTCGTTAAAATCGGGGCAGCGGTTCAGCTGTGAAGGCCTTATAGTTCGCCATTAGGGCGACTGAAATCATTGCAACGCCCATTTCAACCATTCACAGGTCGACTTTTTATAAAATAGTTAGCCTATGTCCATCCCCAGGGCTCAAAGTATCTCCATATAAAATTTCGTTAAAATCGGGGCAGCGGTTCAGCTGTGAAAGCCTTATAGTTCGCCATTAGGGCGACTGAAATCATTGCAACGCCCATTTCAACCATTCAGAGGTCAACTTTTTATAAAATAGTTATCCTATGTCCATCCCCAGGGCTCAAAGTATCTCCATATGAAATTTCGTCACAATCGGGGCAGCGGTTTAGCTGCGAAGGCCTTATAGTTTCCTCATTACGCCGACTGAAATCATTGCAACGCCCATTTCAACCATTCAGAGGTTGACCTTTTATAAAATAGGTAGCCTATGTCCATCCCCATGGCTCAAAGTATCTCCGTATAAAATTTCGTCAAAATCGGTGCAGCGGTTCAGCTGTGAAAGTCTTATAGTTCGCCATTAGGGCGACTGAAATCATTGCAACGCCCATTTCAACCATTCAGAGGTCAACTTTTTATAAAATAGTTATCCTATGTCCATCCCCAGGGCTCAAAGTATCTCCATATGAAATTTCGTCAAAATCGGGGCCGCGGTTTAGCTGCGAAGGCCTTATAGTTTCCTCATTACGCCGACTGAAATCATTGCAACGCCCATTTCAACCATTCAGAGGTTGACCTTTTATAAAATAGGTAGCCTATGTCCATCCCCATGGCTCAAGGTGTCTCCATGTAAAATTTTGTCAAAATCGGTGCAGCAGTTCAGCTGTGAAAGCCTTATAGTTTTCTCATTAGGGCGACTGAAATCATTGCCACGCCCATTTCAACCATTCAGAGGTTGACCTTTTATAAAATAGGTAGCCTATGTCCATCCCCATGGCTCAAAGTATCTCCGTATAAAATTTCGTCAAAATCGTTGCAGCAACGCCCATTTCAACCATTCACAGGTCAACTTTTTATAAAATAGTTAGCCTATGTCCATCCCCAGGGCTCAAAGTATCTCCATATGAAATTTCGTCAAAAGCGGGGCAGCGGTTTAGCTGCGAAGGCCTTATAGTTTCCTCATTACGGCGACTGAAATCATTGCAACGCCCATTTCAACCATTCAGAGGTTGACCTTTTATAAAATAGGTAGCCTATGTCCATCCCCATGGCTCAAAGTATCTCCGTATAAAATTTCGTCAAAATCGTTGCAGCGGTTCAGCTGCGAAGGCCTTATAGTTTCCTCATTACGGCGACTGAAATCATTGCCACGCCCATTTCAACCATTTAGAGGTCGACTTTTTCGTCAAAATCGGGGCAGCGGTTCAGCTGTGAAAGCCTTATAGTTTTCTCATTACGGCGACTGAAATCAGCGCCACGCCAATTTCAACCATTTAGAGGTCGACTGTTTATAAAATAGATAGCCTATGTCCATCCCCAGGGCTCAAAGTATCTCCGTATAAAATTTCGTCAAAATCGGTGCAGCGGTTCAGCTGTGAAAGCCTTATAGTTTCCTCATTACAGCGACTGAAATCATTGCCATGCCCATTTAGCGGTCGATTTTTCATAAAAAAGGGAGCCTATATCCATACCCATGGCTCAAGGTGTGTCCGTATAAAATTTCGTCAAAATCGGTGCAGCGGTTCAGCTGTGAAAGCCTTATATTTTCCTCATTAGGGCGACTGAAATCATTGCAACGCCCATTTCAACCATTCAGAGGTCGACTTTTTAAAAAATAGTTAGCCTATGTCCATCCCCAGGGCTCAAAGTATCTCCATATAAAATTTCGTTAAAATCGGGGCAGCGGTTCAGCTGTAAAAGCCTTATAGTTTCCTCATTACGGCGACTGAAATCATTGCCACGCCCATTTAGCGGTCGACTTTTTATAAAATAGGTAGCCTGTATGCATCCCCATGGCTCAAGGTGTGTCCATATAAAATTTCGTCAAAATCGGTGCAGCGGTTCAGCTGTGAAAGCCTTATATTTTCCTCATTACGGCGACTGAAATCATTGCAACGCCCATTTCAACCATTCAGAGGTCGACTTTTTAAAAAATAGTTAGCCTATGTCCATCCCCAGGGCTCAAAGTATCTCCATATAAAATTTCGTTAAAATCGGGGCAGCGGTTCAGCTGTGAAAGCCTTATAGTTTCCTCACTACAGCGACTTAAATCATTGCCATGCCCATTTAGCGGTCGACTTTTTATAAAATAGGTAGCCTATATCCATACCCATGGCTCAAGGTGTGTCCGTATAAAATTTCGTCAAAATCGGTGCAGCGGTTCAGCTGTGAAAGCCTTATATTTTCCTCATTACGGCGACTGAAATCATTGCAACGCCTATTTCAACCATTCAGAGGTCGACTTTTTAAAAAATAGTTAGCCTATGTCCATCCCCAGGGCTCAAAGTATCTCCATATAAAATTTCGTTAAAATCGGGCCAGCGGTTCAGTTGTGATAGCCTTATAGTTTCCTCATTACGGCGACTGAAATCATTGCCACGCCCATTTAGCGGTCGACTTTTTATAAAATAGGTAGCCTGTATGCATCCCCATGGCCCAAGGTGTGTCCATATAAAATTTCGTCAAAATCGGTGCAGCGGTTCAGCTGTGAAAGCCTTATATTTTCCTCATTACGGCGACTGAAATCATTGCAACGCCCATTTCAACCATTCAGAGGTCGACTTTTTAAAAAATAGTTAGCCTATGTCCATTTCAATCATTTAGAAGTCGATTTTTTTATAAAATAGGTAGCCTATGTGCATCCCCAGGGCTCAAAGTATCTCCATATAAAATTTCGTTAAAATCGGGGCAGCGGTTCAGTTGTGAAAGTCTTATAGTTTTCCATTAGGGCGACTGAAATCCTTGCAACGCCCATTTCAACCATTCAGATGTCGACTTTTTATAAACGAGTTAGCCTATTTCCATCCCCAGGGCTCAAAGTATCTCCATATAAAATTTCGTCAAAATCGGGGCAGCGGTTCAGCTGCGAAGGCCTTATAGTTCGTCATTAGGGCGACTGAAATCATTGCAACGCCCATTTCAACCATTTAGAGGTCGAGTTTTTATAACATAGGTAGCCTATGTCCATCCCTAGGGCTCAAAGTATCTCCATATAAAATTTCGTTAAAATCGGGGCAGCGGTTCAGCTGTGAAGGCCTTATAGTTCGCCATTAGGGCGACTGAAATCATTGCAACGCCCATTTCAACCATTCACAGGTCGACTTTTTATAAAATAGTTAGCCTATGTCCATCCCCAGGGCTCAAAGTATCTCCATATAAAATTTCGTTAAAATCGGGGCAGCGGTTCAGCTGTGAAAGCCTTATAGTTCGCCATTAGGGCGACTGAAATCATTGCAACGCCCATTTCAACCATTCAGAGGTCAACTTTTTATAAAATAGTTATCCTATGTCCATCCCCAGGGCTCAAAGTATCTCCATATGAAATTTCGTCACAATCGGGGCAGCGGTTTAGCTGCGAAGGCCTTATAGTTTCCTCATTACGCCGACTGAAATCATTGCAACGCCCATTTCAACCATTCAGAGGTTGACCTTTTATAAAATAGGTAGCCTATGTCCATCCCCATGGCTCAAAGTATCTCCGTATAAAATTTCGTCAAAATCGGTGCAGCGGTTCAGCTGTGAAAGTCTTATAGTTCGCCATTAGGGCGACTGAAATCATTGCAACGCCCATTTCAACCATTCAGAGGTCAACTTTTTATAAAATAGTTATCCTATGTCCATCCCCAGGGCTCAAAGTATCTCCATATGAAATTTCGTCAAAATCGGGGCCGCGGTTTAGCTGCGAAGGCCTTATAGTTTCCTCATTACGCCGACTGAAATCATTGCAACGCCCATTTCAACCATTCAGAGGTTGACCTTTTATAAAATAGGTAGCCTATGTCCATCCCCATGGCTCAAGGTGTCTCCATGTAAAATTTTGTCAAAATCGGTGCAGCAGTTCAGCTGTGAAAGCCTTATAGTTTTCTCATTAGGGCGACTGAAATCATTGCCACGCCCATTTCAACCATTCAGAGGTTGACCTTTTATAAAATAGGTAGCCTATGTCCATCCCCATGGCTCAAAGTATCTCCGTATAAAATTTCGTCAAAATCGTTGCAGCGGTTCAGCTGCGAAGGCCTTATAGTTTCCTCATTACGGCGACTGAAATCATTGCCACGCCCATTTCAACCATTTAGAGGTCGACTTTTTCGTCAAAATCGGGGCAGCGGTTCAGCTGTGAAAGCCTCATAGTTTTCTCATTACGGCGACTGAAATCAGCGCCACATAATTTCAACCATTTAGAGGTCGACTGTTTATAAAATAGATAGCCTATGTCCATCCCCAGGGCTCAAAGTATCTCCGTATAAAATTTCGTCAAAATCGGGGCAGCGGTTCAGCTGTGAAAGCCTTATAGTTTCCTCATTACAGCGACTGAAATCATTGCCATGCCCATTTAGCGGTCGACTTTTTATCAAACAGTGTGATGACGCAAAATCCTGCGCCACACATTATTTCAGATTATTTTGAATTTTAATATACTTTTTCTATTACTTTTATACTACCCATATACATAATCTAAGCTCACAAAATAATGTAATAAATCTAATATAATAGAAATAATGAATTTAATCCAATGAATATAATGAATAAATCTAATCCAATAAAATTAGCGATAAGGAATACAAACGGTGACCAGAACGAACAACGGAGAACAATTCATGGAAATAACGGGACCACCAAGCACAAAAGCATTCCTACGAGAAAGAGCGAGAGAAGAGTGAACAAAGACATACGTACACAGCGGAACAAAATCCGCGCACAAACATATAAAAGGAACGAGCTCAACCACAAGAGTCAGTCAGTTGCCAACATCGATGCGATCAACATCAGTCGAAGCTAACACCGCGGTAAGTAAAGTACACAGCCTATCCTCCTCCCCTCCTCCTTCTCTTATTAAACTGCCAGACTTGATAAGTCTTCAGAAATAAGAGAAGTACACAGCCAATCCTCCTCCCCTCCCCCTTCTCTTATTAAACTGCCAGACTTGATAAGTCTCCAGAAATAAGAGAAGACTTCCTACCTACTCTCCCTCCTCTCCGACCAAGTGGGAAGAGTTGATAAATCATCTCGGTCTCCTGTCCTTCAATCCTTCGTACTTACTACCTGGGTGAGCACTCAGCAATCGCAGTCGGCACAGTCATCGAGCACACCGTCAACGTACAGTCACGGTCAACGTCTACTCTCTCGGAGCCCAGCCAGCGTCCACCACAGAGAGCACCGTCAACACCTACAGAGCACAGTCAACGGCTACACAAACTCTCTCAGAGCGCGACAACTGCTACGCCTACTCTCCCGGAGCCCAGTCAGCGTGCACAACAGAGTCAGCGTACAGTCAATAACTCTCAGAGCACGAGCAACGGCTACGCAAACTCTCAGAGCACGGTCAACGTCTACGCACACTCTCTCGAAGCACGATCAACGGCTACGCATACACTCTCGGAGCCCAGTCAGCGTCCACCACAGAGTCAGCGTACAGCCAATATCTACAGAGCACGGTCAACGTCTACGCAAACTCTCGGAGCACGAGCAACGGCTACGCAAACTCTCTCAGAGCGTGACAACGGCTACGCATACTCTCTCAGACCACGACAACTGCTACGCCTACTCTCTCGGAGCCCAGTCAGCGTCCACAACAGAGTCAGCGTACAGTCAATAACTCTCAGAACACGAGCAACGGCTACGCAAACTCTCTCAGAGCGCGACAACGGCTACGCATACTCTTTCAGAGCACGACAACTGCTACGCCTACTCTCTCGGAGCTTAGCCAATACCTACGCATACTCTCTGAAGGTACAGTCAGCGCCCACGTATATTCTCCGAGAACACAATGCACATACACACACCCAACGCTACGAAGCCTGATTCCACGACGCAACAACACTGCTTACATGCTTCAGCGTTCGTTCGAAGTCACCGTTTGTACACGCAATATATGTACCCAAACATTGAAGATTAGTTCAATAAAGTTAAATTTATACTGAAGAGTACCCAAAATACAAATCCTTTCCTTTAACGAAATCCTGGACTCGCTGAGTTATATTCCGGCCTAAGAAACATCGTTACAGGTGGCGCCCGAACAGGGACTCTTCATCGAAAGGAAACAAAGCTATACTTTTCATTAAAACCGCTTTAAGCTAATCCTTCAATATGGCGAAGACAGCATGGATTTACAAAGTAAATAAGGAAGAACTCCTAAGCATTACGAGAGACTTGGAGTTAGCAGAACGAGACACCGTAGAGGAATTACGTAAGCAGTTAGCCACTTTTATAACGCAAAAGGGGGTATAATGAGGAAATTGAGCGGCGACTTGAGGCTTACGAAAGCAAGTATACCAGGACTCGAGCAAATTCACCTAACTTACTTGGATCTACAGACGACGATACGTTTGTTACACAGCCTGTTGTAAGCAACACATCAAGCAATGCACCGGGACATACGAGCACTATGGAATATGGTACAGTAATAGAAAAGGTGCGGAAGTGGTCTATTAAGTATGACGGAGGCCGCGAACCCCTGGAATTCATCGAAAGAATTGAGGAACTCGCCGCGACGTACAATGTGCAAAGAGATTTGCTACCACGAACGATGCCAGAACTCCTCAAGGACAAAGCCCTTATGTGGTATCGCAACAACAATAGACAGTGGTCAGGCTGGGAACAATTCAAAGCTGACTTCTTACGATTCTACCTACCACCGCGGTATTTCGAAAAACTTGGTGACGAAATCCGTATGAGACAGCAAAAGGCTAATGAACCTTTTAAAGAATATGTTGTCGCTCTCTAAGGCCTTATGCGACACGCGAATTATACCAACACCGAGCAGCTGGAACGTATATTCGACAATTCACGCACAGACTACCGGTGGTATATACGTCGAAGAGACTTCTCAACCCTAGGCGAGTTAACCATTTTAGCAACAGAGGTTGAGTGCCTACATTTAGAAGAAGCCGCAAGGAACCAACAGCCGAAGAATAGAGAACCACGATACGAACCACAAGCGCATATGCGACGTGAGCCAAATAGATCAACAGAAGCACAAAGACATCGGGTAGGAGAAGAAAAACATCGAGTAGCGGAAGTAGTGGCAGAGCGATTAAATCCAAGAACAGCATGCCATAGGTGCGGGCGAGAAAGGCATTACAGTCAAGGTTGCCAATCGCCGGAAGTGTTATTCTGTTGGGTGTGTGGTAAGATGGGTGTCAGGACAATTCACTGCTGTAAACCAAAAAACGGGAAACGGTAGAGGAGCCCGCTCTTAAGGAGGCGGAACGGGACCCCGAGCATCACAACCTCCTTCCCCACAACGTCAACGAGCACCAGCGAACCAGAGGCGACAGAGCTAAGACTAGAAGGTGGACGAATTGTCACGGTGGTAAGCATAAACGGACGAACAATCAAAGGCACAGTAGATACAGGAGCCACGCGCAGTTTCCTTAACGAGGAATTAGCTGAAGCAATACGGACCCCAACGAATCAGGTCCCATCACACGTATACGTCCGGTTAGCCAACGGAGTGACAACCATGACAACCTCCGCCTTAGATGTGACCATAAAACTCGGAAACAGCGTCGTCAACATGTCGCTGCTAATTCTTCTGAACGCTATCGACGGCTTAATCTTAGGACTAGATTTTCTAAAAACTATGGGGGCAAATCTATCACTGGGAGGACATAGCTTGATCATTTGCAGTGAAGCGCAACCAAATAGCAAGTCAGAATGCTCAATCATACGTAGCCAGCAGATCACGGAATCAGAAGCAATAGATGAATTCATCCAAGCCGAACTGAAGCAATTCGATGAGTTCAAAGGCCCAACCAACATTGCGTGTCACAAAATAATAATGACCGACGAGCGACCTATCAAGCAGCGTTACTTTCCAAGGAACCCCGCAATGCAAGAAGTCATCAATACTGAGATTGATGGGCTGTTGGAAAAGGGGTTAATTGAACCATCAAATAGTCCACATAGTGCGCCTATAGTTTTAGTGAAGAAGAAGAATGGCCAATGGAGAATGTGTGTGGATTACAGGCAACTCAACGCAAAATCTATCCCGGACGCCTACCCACTCCCTCGAATCCAACATATACTCAACCAGCTGCGAGACGCCAAAGTAATAAGTACCATCGACCTGAAGAACGGTTATTGGCAAATCCCTATGGATTCAGAGAGCAAGAAAACACTGCATTCACGGTGCCGGGGCGTGGCCTTTTTCAATGGCGGGTAATGCCTTTTGGCCTTCACTCGGCTCCAGCGACATTCCAGCGCGCACTCGACAGTGTCATTGGACCCGACTTGGAACCCTACGCTTACGCCTACTTAGATGACATCATAGTCACCGGCAGATCCGTTGAAGAACATATGTGTAACCTCCGCCGCGTCTTCCAACGATTACGTGAGGCAAATCTGAAGATAAACAACGACAAATGCGAGTTCTTTAAGACGGAAATAAAATATCTTGGACATCTGGTAACCGCCGAAGGGATACACACCGACCCTGAGAAAATCGCCGCAATACAGGAATTGCAACCACCGAGAAACCTACGAGAACTACGCCGCTGTCTGGGAGTAGCGTCCTGGTACCGACGCTTTGTGCCAGCGTTTTCAGAAGTAGTACAGCCATTAACGGCTTTACTCAAAAAGAATCATCGGTTTAAATGGGAAGCTCAACAACAGGAAGCATTCGAACGTCTAAAAGCATTGCTCACGGAGGCACCAGTACTAACATGTCCCGACTTTACGAAGAGATTTACGCTGCAAACGGACGCAAGTGATCATGGGTTGGGAGTAGTACTCACGCAAGAGGCCGAATACAGGAACGAGTGATCGCGTATGCCAGTCGCCGACTAAATAAAGCAGAACTAAACTACTCGCCGACTGAAAAAGAATGTCTGGCGATAATCTGGGGCATCAGGAAAATGAGACAATACCTCGAGGGATACGAATTTTCCATAGTCACCGACCATTTGGCACTCAAGTGGCTGAACACGATCGAAAATCCATCCGGACGAATTGCAAGGTGGGCCTTAGAGATGCAGCAGTACCGTTATGACGTACACTATCGAAAAGGCAAACTCAACGTCGTAGCCGATGCGCTGTCACGACAACCTCGAGAAGTGCTCTGCCAAACACTGGTAGAACCACTAGACCAAACCACGTGCTCTTGGACAAAGAACAAAATTTCTGAAATTCATCAGAACCCTGCGAAGTTCCCTGATTATCTGATAGAAGGAGAACAGCTTTACCGACATATCGCTAATCGAAGTGGAGACGAAGAATGTGCATCTTGGAAACTATGTGTCCGAAAACCCATGCGAGACCGGGTACTCAAAGAAAACCATGATGCACCAACAGCTGGGCATCTGGGGATTCGAAAAACCATCACACGACTGGCAAATCTCTACTATTGGCCAGGAATGTTCCGGGATGCACGCCGCCATGTAAGACAATGCGAATCCTGTCAACGCTATAAAGCCAACCAACAAAAACCTGCAGGACATATGCTGACCCAAATAGCCAGCGAACCATGGGAAATTATATGCACCGATTTCGTTGGACCACTACCTCGATCAACCCATGGCAACACCATGATGTTGGTATTCATAGACAAATTTACGAAGTGGACCGAAATAATTCCAATGCGCAAGGCCACAGCAACAAATGTGAAGAAAGCCTTTCGGCAGCGTATTCTATCCCGGTACGGAGTACCGAAAATTTTGGTTACGGATAACGGAGCACAATTTACGAGCAAAAATTTCCAGAAATTTATGCAAGAGCTCGGAGTCAAACAGCAATTTACCGCACCTTACACTCCACAAGAGAACGCCACCGAAAGAGCAAACCGAACGATCAAGACCATGGTATCCCAACTCGCCGGAGGCAACCAAAGAAAATGGGATGAATTACTTCCAGAGATCACCCTTGCAATCAACACCAGCGTCTCCGAAACTACCGGCTATAGCCCAGCCTTCCTTAATCAAGGACGCGAGCCACGCCTTCCACGAACACTCTACAACGAGCAGACGTTTGGAAGCGGACAAACCTCACAGAACCCTGATGACAAAACTAATCAACTGAAGGAAGTTTTCCGCATAGTACAACGTAATCTGGAACGAGCAGCTCAAGACCAAGCACGTAGTTACAATCTGCGACGACGACAGTGGCAACCTGAAATCGGACAGCACGTACTTGTAAAGCAACACCATCTATCCAAGGCTTGTGACGGATTTGCGGCAAAACTAGCCCCTCGTTATGATGGTCCCTACAAAGTTTTGAATTTCATCTCACCAGTTATAGTCAAGATTCAACGCATTGGCTCTGCTCAGACCAGGTCTGCCCATGTTAAGGAATTAAAAATATTCCATCACGCCGAAATTCCATTAGAGGAACCCCCCACAACACAGCATACCGCAATTCAAAAATAGTCTCGCCTACAGCGTATCAGTCGTCATCCAGCCAACACCAAAACAAGTCCTTTCCAGAAAAAAACAAAATCCCAACGCCGCAACAATACTGATCACCATACGATTGCAGTAGAACAAGCACGCAAGAACTATTTCTTTGATTACACGTCAGTCTGTGTTCAACCATCATCGAGATAGGTCGCAAAAGTGAGTGAAAATTTAAATTAAAAAGTACGGGCTAAAACAAAACAAACGAAAAAAAAATGGATAACAACGGAAACCTATTCCAAAAAGCTAAGGAGCGGATGAGGGAGAAGTACCGTCTTCTCGACAACCAACGATCCAGAATCCGAGTGTTAGATCACAATTGGTTAGAAGAGAGGGGTCGAGGGTACGCGCTCGATATGCTGGAAACGAAGAACAGCCGTCAAGAGCTGATAACGCGAAAGAAGTAGTGTTATTACAACGAACGGAGGTCGTCGAACAACAACATCAAGAACAACAGCTACTTCAACAACAACAGTTACTGCAGCAACAACAAGAGCAACAGCTATTTCATCATCAACAACAACCACAATTACTACAAAAGGAACCGCAACAACAACTACTTCAACATCAACAACAACAGCTACTTCAACAACAACAGCCATTTCATCAACAACAACAGCTACTTCAACAACAACAAACAACACTACAACAGGAACTCTCACAACAGCAAGTCCTATGTGTCTACCCAGAGAAACAAGGGATAACAATCTACGTGGATGACTACAGACGGCTCGCTAAAGGTCAATGGCTGAATGACTCAGTCATCGATCTATACCTCCAATGGATATGGAAGGCAGGATTACCGGAAGCTCAGCAGACGGAAAATGTACATTTTTTCCTCACACTTCCTTACGCGACTAACACGGAAGAAAAGCGATGGGACACTGCCGTCAGCAGCCGAAAGACACAACGCCGTGAGACGATGGACACGAAACATTGATCTTTTCGCGAAACAGTGCATCATCCTACCGGTAAACGATAATGCCCATTGGCACCTGGTCGTTGTCGTCAACCCTACGGCAACCATCCGAACATCCGAGACCGGAGCCTCCCGCTCGAATGCCGCCATACTGGTTTTGGACTCACTAAGAGGTAGACCACGCGTACAACTCGGTGCGGTCATCAGGGAATATTTCCAGGAGGAATATCAATACCGGAAAAAGGAAACAAGCACCGTAATCAGCGAGCAGGACCTACCGGTAATAGAAGTGGAAGTTTCCCAACAAAATAACACCAACGATTGCGGCGTATACATGCTATACTTTGCCGAGCTGTTTGCCACCTGGCTTCCCAATCTGACCCAGATACACGACTTCTACCATAGAAACGCCGTCACGGAACTGAAAATAGATCGTTTTCGGCGACGCATAGCCCATCTCATCAGGTACTTGGCTCGTAAGGAGAATCCGAGAGTGCTGATACCAACGATTCAGTTGCCTAATGTCGACACAAGTAGCATCAGTTCCGAAGATGAGGTAAACGACAACACAACGAGCGCTAATTCCACAACAACTTGTGACGAAATCTCAACCAACGAGGACTGCACAAGACCATCCACAACTCCTATGGAAGAAACTAGGAACAACGACCCGAAGCCAGCAAAACAGAAAACCCCCGTTCCCGAAAGTTGCTGGCCGCAAGAGCTGCGACAGTGCATCGAAGACAGCAAACAATCCGTAGTACGAGGAAAGCAACGACGCTTCAAGACCGACATCGGCGGACACCAGGCCAGGTCAAGGAACGTCAACGTCTTTGTCGTCACGAAAAGTTCGGAGGGGATGTGATGACGCAAAATCCTGCGCCACACATTATTTCAGATTATTTTGAATTTTAATATACTTTTTCTATTACTTTTATACTACCCAAATACATAATCTAAGCTCACAAAATAATGTAATAAATCTAATATAATAGAAATAATGAATTTAATCCAATGAATATAATGAATAAATCTAATCCAATAAAATTCATGTAATGAATTTAATAATGTATTAATATAGTATAAGGCAATAAATATAAGCAACAATATCTAGAAATAAGTATATAAGTAAAATAAGAATTAGCGATAAGGAATACAAACGGTGACCAGAACGAACAACGGAGAACAATTCATGGAAATAACGGGACCACCAAGCACAAAAGCATTCCTACGAGAAAGAGCGAGAGAAGAGTGAACAAAGACATACGTACACAGCGGAACAAAATCCGCGCACAAACATATAAAAGGAACGAGCTCAACCACAAGAGTCAGTCAGTTGCCAACATCGATGCGATCAACATCAGTCGAAGCTAACACCGCGGTAAGTAAAGTACACAGCCTATCCTCCTCCCCTCCTCCTTCTCTTATTAAACTGCCAGACTTGATAAGTCTCCAGAAATAAGAGAAGTACACAGCCAATCCTCCTGTACTACTCTCCCCCCTCTCCGACCAAGTGGGAAGATTTGATAAATCATCTCGGTCTCCTGTCCTTCAATCCTTCGTACTTACTACCCGGGTGAGCACTCAGCAATCGCAGTCGGCACAGTCATCGAGCACACCGTCAACGTACAGTCACGGTCAACGTCTACTCTCTCGGAGCCCAGCCAGCGTCCACCACAGAGAGCACCGTCAACACCTACAGAGCACAGTCAACGTGCACAACAGAGTCAGCGTACAGTCAATAACTCTCAGAGCACGAGCAACGGCTACGCAAACTCTTAGAGCACGGTCAACGTCTACGCACACTCTCTCGAAGCACGATCAACGGCTACGCATACACTCTCGGAGCCCAGTCAGCGTCCACCACAGAGTCAGCGTACAGCCAATATCTACAGAGCACGGTCAACGTCTACGCAAACTCTCGGAGCACGAGCAACGGCTACGCAAATTCTCAGAGCACGAACAACGACTACGCAAACTCTCTCAGAGCGTGACAACGGCTACGCATACTCTCTCAGAGCACGACAACTGCTACGCCTACTCTCTCGGAGCCCAGTCAGGTCCACAACAGAGTCAGCGTACAGTCAATAACTCTCAGAACACGAGCAACGGCTACGCAAACTCTCTCAGAGCGCGACAACGGCTACGCATACTCTTTCAGAGCACGACAACTGCTACGCCTACTCTCTCGGAGCTTAGCCAATACCTACGCATACTCTCTGAAGGTACAGTCAGCGCCCACGTATATTCTCCGAGAACACAATCAACATACACACACCCAACGCTACGAAGCCTGATTCCACGACGCAACAACACTGCTTACATCCTTCAGCGTTCGTTCGAAGTCAACGTTTGTACACGCAATATATGTACCCAAACATTGAAGATTAGTTCAATAAAGTTAAATTTATACTGAAGAGTACCC
Organism: Myopa testacea; assembly: GCA_949629155.1. Taxonomy (NCBI): domain Eukaryota; kingdom Metazoa; phylum Arthropoda; class Insecta; order Diptera; family Conopidae; genus Myopa; species Myopa testacea. Next base: position 34,201,346 of record OX451347.1, on the reverse strand, counting down.
AAAATACAAATCTTTTCCTTTAACGAAATCCTGGACTCGCTGAGTTATATCCCGGCCTAAGAAACATCGTTACAACAGGTAGCCTATATCCATACCCATGGCTCAAGGTGTGTCGGTATAAAATTTCGTCAAAATCGGTGCAGCGGTTCAGCTGTGAAAGCCTTATATTTTCCTCATTACGGCGACTGAAATCATTGCCACGCCCATTTCAACCATTTATAGGTTGACTTTTTATAAAATAAGTAGCCTATGTCCATCCCTAGGGCTCAAAGTATCTCCATATAAAATTCATCAAAGTCGGTGCAGCGGTTCAGCTGTGAAAGTCTTATAGTTCGCCATTAGGGCGACTGAAATCATTGCAACGCCCATTGCAACCATTCAGAGGTCGACTTTTTATAAAATAGTTAGCCTATGTCCATCCCCAGGGCTCAAAGTATCTCCATATAAAATTTCGTTAAAATCGGGGCAGCGGTGCAGCTGTGAAAACCTTATAGTTTCCTCATTACGGCGACTGAAATCATTGCCACGCCCATTTCAACCATTTAGAGGTTGACTTTTTATAAAATAGTTAGCCTATGTCCATCCCCAGGGCTCAAAGTATCTCCATATAAAATTTCGTCAAAATCGGGGCAGCAGTTCAGTTGTGAAAGTCTTATAGTTCGCCATTAGAGCGACTAAAATCATTGCAACGCCCATTTCAACCATTCAGAGGTCAACTTTTTATAAAATAGTTAGCCTATGTCCATCCCCAGGGCCCAAAGTATCTCCATATAAAATTTCGTCAAAATCGGGGCAGCGGTTCAGCTGCGAAGGCCTTATAGTTTCCTCATTACGGCGACTGAAATCATTGCCACGCCCATTTCAATCATTTAGAGGTCGATTTTTTTATAAAATAGGTAGCCTATGTCCATCCCCAGGGCTCAAAGTATCTCCATATAAAATTTCGTTAAAATCGGGCCAGCGGTTCAGTTGTGATAGCCTTATAGTTTCCTCATTACGGCGACTGAAATCATTGCCACGCCCATTTAGCGCTCGACTTTTTATAAAATAGGTAGCCTATGTCCATCCCCATGGCTCAAGGTGTCTCCATATAAAATTTCGTTAAAATCGGTGCAGCAGTTCAACTGTGAAAGCCTTATAGTTTTCTCATTAGGGCGACTGAAATCATTGCCACGCCCATTTCAACCATTCAGAGGTTGACTTTTTATAAAATAGGTAGCATATGTCCATCCCCATGGCTCAAAGTATCTCCGTATAAAATTTCGTCAAAATCTGTGCAGCGGTTCAGCTGTGAAAGTCTTATAGTTCGCCATTAGGGCGACTAAAATCATTGCAACGCCCATTTCAACCATTCAGAGGACAACTTTTTATAAAATAGTTAGCCTATGTCCATCCCCAGGGCCCAAAGTATCTCCATATAAAATTTCGTCAAAATCGGGGCAGCGGTACAGCTGCGAAGGCCTTATAGTTTCCTCATTACGGCGACTGAAATCATTGCCACGCCCATTTCAATCATTTACAGGTCGATTTTTTTATAAAATAGGTAGCCTATGTGCATCCCCAGGGCTCAAAGTATCTCCATATAAAATTTCGTTAAAATCGGGGCAGCGGTTCAGTTGTGAAACTCTTATAGTTTTCCATTAGGGCGACTGAAATCCTTGCAACGCCCATTTCAACCATTCAGAGGTCGACTTTTTATAAAAGAGTTAGCCTATGTCCATCCCCAGGGCTCAAAGTATCTCCATATAAAATTTCGCCAAAATCGGGGCAGCGGTTCAGCTGTGAAAGTCTTATAGTTCGCCATTAGGGCGACTGAAATCATTGCAACGCCCATTTCAACCATTCAGAGGTCGACTTTTTATAAAAGAGTTAGCCTATGTCCATCCCCAGGACTCAAAGTATCTCCATATAAAATTTCGTCAAAATCGGGGCAGCGGTTCAGCTGCGAAGGCCTTATAGTTCGCCATTAGGGCGACTGAAATCATTGCAACGCCCATTTCAACCATTCAGAGGTAAACTTTTTATAAAATAGTTAGCCTATGTCCATCCCCAGGGCTCAAAGTATCTTCATATAAAATTTCGTTAAAATCGGGGCAGCGGTTCAGCTGTGAAAACCTTATAGTTTTCTCATTAGGGCGACTGAAATCTTTGCCACGCCCATTTCAACCATTCAGAGGTTGACTTTTTATAAAATAGGTAGCCTATGTCCATCCCCATGGCTCAAAGTATCTCCGTATAAAATTTCGTCAAAATCGTTGCAGCGGTTCAGCTGCGAAGGCCTTATGGTTTCCTCATTACGGCGACTGAAATCATTGCCACGCCCATTTCAACCATTTAGAGGTCGACTTTTTCGTCAAAATCGGGGCAGCGGTTCAGCTGTGAAAGCCTTATAGTTTTCTCATTACGGCGACTGAAATCATTGCCACGAACATTTCAACCATTCAGAGGTTGACTTTTTATAAAATAGGTAGCATATGTCCATCCCCATGGCTCAAAGTATCTCCGTATAAAATTTCGTCAAAATCGGTGCAGCGGTTCAGCTGTGAAAGTCTTATAGTTCGCCATTAGGGCGACTGAAATCATTGCAACGCCCATTTCAACCATTCAGAGGTCAACTTTTTATAAAATAGTTAGCCTATGTCCATCCCCAGGGCTCAAAGTATCTCCATATAAAATTTCGTCAAAATCGGGGCAGCGGTTTAGCTGCGAAGGCCTTATAGTTTCCTCATTACGGCGACTGAAATCATTGCAACGCCCATTTCAACCATTCAGAGGTTGACCTTTTATAAAATAGGTAGCCTATGTCCATCCCCATGGCTCAAGGTGTCTCCATGTAAAATTTTGTCAAAATCGGTGCAGCAGTTCAGCTGTGAAAGCCTTATAGTTTCCTCATTACGGCGACTGAAATCATTGCCACGCCCATTTCAACCATTTAGAGGTCGACTTTTTCGTCAAAATCGGGGCAGCGGTTCAGCTGTGAAAGCCTTATAGTTTTCTCATTACGGCGACTGAAATCATTGCCATGCCCATTTAGCGGTCGACTTTTTATAAAATAGGTAGCCTATATCCATACCCATGGCTCAAGGTGTGTCCATATAAAATGTTGTTAAAATCGGTGCAGCAGTTCAGCTGTGAAAGCCTTATAATTTTCTCATTAGGGCGACTGAAATCATTGCCACGTCCATTTCAACCATTCAGAGGTTGACTTTTTATAAAATAGTTAGCCTATGTCCATCCCCAGCGCTCAGAGTATCTCCGTATAAAATTTCGTATCTCCATATAAAATTCATCAAAATCGGTGCAGCGGTTCAGCTGTGAAAGTCTTATAGTTCGCCATTAGGGCGACTGAAATCATTGCAACGCCCATTTCAACCATTCAGAGGTCGACTTTTTATAAAATAGGTAGCCTATGTCCATCCCCATGGCTCAAAGTATCTCCGTATAAAATTTCGTCAAAATCTGTGCACCGGTTCAGCTGTGAAAGCCTTATATTTTCCTCATTACGGCGACTGAAATCATTGACACGCCCATTTCAACCATTTAGAGTTCGACTTTTTATTAAATAGGAAGCCTATGTCCATCCCCAGGGCTCAAAGTATTTCCATATCAAATTGCGTCAACATCGGTGCAGCGGTTTAGCCGTGAAAAGGTAACAGACAGACAGACTTTCGCATTTATATATTAGTATGGATGAGAAATATAAACTTAAGACGATGATGTGGGATTAATAAATAAAACAGGGTTGTATAACTTAATGCGCAAAGTGAATGAATGAATGTTGTATGTCGCGATCGCAATTTCCAGTTCCGGGAGATAAGAACTTTTTTTATCCTTTTATAATACTACTCCGCGAGTGAGTCAAGGCCAAGTTCACGTTATTAATGCAACCACAGCACTTTGCGTGGTAAGTCAAAAACTTTAGTCAAGCTTCGTTTAAAGTAAATTCAAAAGCCAAGGTAGCAACCAGAACACGCCGCATGGAATGGATTGTGGAAGCTAGCTTTCAATAGCAAGCTTCCAAACCATTAAAACGCTTGGTTTAAAATAACCAACGATCAGAATCCACACGCGGAAGAATTAAATTGAGAACGATTTTCTTCCGCGTATTGATTCTGCGAATTTTACAATTTTAATATTGCGAAATAATGGAAATTGCGAAACACGGCATACTGACCCACTTTGGTTCGGTCGACGGGTGTGTCAACCGAGCCAAGGTGGAAAGTAGAAAAGATTCCATCGAGAGTCTTGTAGTTAAATCCAAACGAAGAAGTCGTTCTTCAGAATCGCGTATCAAGTCGCGAGTTAGCTTTTAAAATAGTAGTAATAAAAATAGTGTTAAGAGAAAAACAAAATCAAAGTGTAAATAAAGAAGTCAACTGGAAGCATAACACCAGGCGTTTTATTCGTTGTACGGAGGACAACGAAAGGAAGAAGACCACCCCGAATATAAATACAACAAATTGGCGCAGCCGGATTTTCGAGCCGAGGATCGCTCGAATTAAGGAATAAGTAAGTAGAATAAAGTACCAAAAAGTGAAATAACAACCTTGTAGCAGTTAATTGAAAAACTGCAGTGAGCAAGTTATAGATGAAAAGGAAAGTTATAAATTAAAAGTTAGTTAAAGTTAAAAGTTAAAAGCAAATCCAGTTTTAAAAGAAAGTTTAAAAAGGAAAACTAGTAAAAAAGAGAAATGATAATTTCGTTAATAAATAAAGCGCAAAAGTGAAAAATAATTTGGTGATGAATTTGGCATGAAGTTGTAAAACGAAAGAAAAAGCGAAATAAGGAAATTAGTAGCTCAGTAAAAGAAAAAAAAAATTGAAAAGAATACTAATAGAATTAAAAATAGTTTAATTCTTTTAATACATTTATATACATTATATTATTATATTATATAAATCATAAAATAACTTTCAGCTAAAAATTCATCGGGTTTCATCAAAAGGATGCCAGCGCACGGCAAACTTGTCTCCTTGTCCTAGGCATTAGCCGGACAAAAATCTTTACTGAGGTCGACCCTTTGCACTCGGGAAGCTATTTTATAGGTTTAAGAATTTCGCTAGTAGAGATTAAAAGAATTGGTTTTTTTTATTGAGGGAAATTTAAACGATTTTAAAACAAACAAATTCAAATTTAAGCAATGAAAGAATTGATAATGTGCTAGATTTTAACACAAATGCAATTGAACTTAAACCAAATAATGGAAAGAATATAAAAAAACCCTATAAATCGACATAAATGGGAAGTCGATTAGTGAAAGTAAGGAATTTTTAAGTTGTTAATTTACGTTATTGAATACTGTGAGTAACAAATTAGCGAAGATCAGGAGTACTTTATTAACTTAAATAAATTCTATTTAACGTGACAAAGTATAATCGATAAACGCAAATTGTTAAAAAACAGGAACCCAATCCAATACTTAAACAAAACGCGTAAAATATAGAGTTAAGTTGTATCGTTTCGGATGTGTCTTAGACGTTTGACACTAAATTCGCAAGTTAAATGAATTTTAACATTTAATTTGGTTTCAGAGTCGCACATTTTTCTAACTAATTCGTCATACAGTCGTACATGTATGAAAAGTCGCAGGAAAGTCGGAAATTACAAAAAGTGAAACAATAAAGTAAAAATTTTTGGGTTAGTTAAAAAACCAAAATAAAAATTTAAATATTTAAAGTAAAGTGTTAAACACTTCATATCGCTGGAGAAACAAAGCCACGTTATTAACTTCTTCAATAAGAAGCAATTACAATTACTTGCTTATAAAACAAAAAACAATAGAAATCAGTTAGCGAAGAATAACTCAAATGAGCCCGCTTATTAGATTGTTCGAACAAGAGATTGCAAACCTTGCAGTTTTGTTTTTGAGGTTTTAACTTACCTCAGCAAAGGCGGAAAAACAGTTTTAACGCTTCGCCGCCGTTTTAAATAAAGTAGCGAGCTCAAGCTTTAGGAAAAAAAAAACCAGACTATTAATAAAAATATTAACAAATAACTATTAGTACATAATTATTAAAAACAGATCGAAATGTCATTGCTAATAAAAATGGAAATTTTAAAAATTAACAGGGAAAGGAAAATCGCTGAAAAAATTCATCAAACAAATGGAGTACATTCCACAAAACGTGACGGAAACTAAAGTGCAACCTCCGGAGTACATACCATCGGAGATAAAGAGGCAGGGACCAGCCAGACTAACAATTGAGGAATACCGAAAGCGGCAACAAATTCGGAAGGAAAAAGAGGCTACAGCAATACCGCAGCAAGAGGGAGGATCGGAACCGAAGCAGCGGCGCGGAGGCAAACTAGTAAAGGCAAGGAAGCGACTAGGATATTTAAAGGCACTGGTAACAAATGACGTAAACCCAATCCCGTGGGACAGGACACACCAAGTTTGGGAGGAAATAGATCAACTAGAGCAAAGTTTGAGAGAACGCAAACGGAAAGGAGCTAGAAACATGAAGATACAACAAATTGACCAACAAAGAACTAAGAAAGGAAACCATCATAATCGTTCTTAAATTATTACAAAGTAACTTATTATACATTGTTAAAATAAAAAATATATCTAAAATTGCAGATCTTAAATTTTGGAAACAATAATTAGAATTATACAAGTAAATTTAGAAGTATTACTTTAAAGCAAATTTAATGTGATGAAAAAAAAAAAAGAAAATTGGAGTTATATTAACACAAACAAATTTAGAAAACAATAAATTAAACTATGTTATATTAAGCTTTGGAAAGCAAGCATTAAACGAAATCGATTCTGCTGTAGTCGCAAAAAGAAATAGGTCATAAACTTGAACTTGAACTTCAAGCAAGGCCAGAATTGTCAAACTACAAGCAGCAGCTGGTAGCAAAAAACAATACAAAAATAAAGGACAATAAACACAAAAGTACGTCAGGCAACGGGCGAGCATAATTAAGCAACGAGCTCGGATTACACAAAAAAATGAATAAGAGAAGCAAAACAACAAGCGTACGAATGTATAGCGAATGTTTACAACGCGATTGAAGAAGAGAAAAAAAAGGGGTGTCAATGAGCCGTATTAAAGCTGAGTAAGCAAAAGTTAATTGCTTTTAGAGAATCAATTAAAGTTTTAATTGATTCCAAAATTATCCAAATTACATACTTATAACAATAAGTATAGGATAATTAATGGCCGAATCGCTACAAGCACAAACATATTTAGCCTTAGAAAAGAACCATAAGGATTTGAAAAGGCAAATAGAAGACTTTGCATCAAAACTTTGGAGCATCCTGAAAAGCACTGTTTCCAATAAGGAAAATTTAGAGTTAATCAAGACCAGAATTCAAGCACTAGGAGAAACATCAACGTTAGAAAAAGCAGACGCATTCATAGAGGAATTGCTAACATTTTTTAAAAATATAATAGAAAGTAAAAACCAAAGCATAAGGGACTATTCGTCAGAATTTAACGCGTTAAAAAGGAAATACGATACTTATCTAAACGAAAAACATTTTCAAGAAAAGATAATAAAGACTTTGGAAGACGAGAACGAACACCTAAGGAAATTGCTGAATGACGAAGGGTTAACAGAAGAAACCTTAAATAAAAAGAGAAGACTGTGCATCCTTAGAAAAGGCGCATTCCAGAATCCGAGAATTAAAAGAGGAAAACAGACGGCTAAAACAGGAAATAGAGCTAGCGCACGACCAATCACTATACCATAAGGAGCCCACCCCAGCCGCAGCCAGTCAAAAGGAATATAATCCAATTTCATTTCCTTCATATAAACAGCCAGCGGCAGATCACAGCAAGATGGGTATAGCAGAAATAGCAAAAATAACAAGCAGTATTGTTCCATTGTTTGTGGGAACGCAGTCACCAGATTTGAGAGGTGAAGTGTATAAGTTCATACAGGCGTGCGAGTTAGCTACAAATGAAGCAACTGCAGCAAATAAACCACTTTACATAGAATGCATCAAACAAAGATTATATGGATACGCTTATGATCTTGTAGGCACACAACAAGTCAACACTCTAGATGAATTATACCTAGCGATACGAAGGGTCTACCTACCAACAGCTGCATTAGACGTAACGTTGACAGAACTCCAGAATTGCAGCCAATTGCACAATGAGGACGTCCGGCAGTTCGCAAGACGCCTCAACATGAAAAAAACCCAGGCATTGCAAATAGGCAAATAGTAAGAGATACATACAAGGGAGTAGGTGACAGCGCACTGATATCCATGGTAACGACGTCGGCAAATAAGGCGTTTAGAACAGGGTTAACAGATGCAACGTTACGAACTCACATGTTAAATGTTACAGGGAAAACTATAGAGGAAATGACTGAAATAGCAGTAAACACGCTGGTGGAAATACAAAGAAGTAACTCCATTCATCAACCAACAATTACACCAATAATTAATGTGAATACGGTTGAACCTTATATAAGACCTCCTGTAAATTATCGCGTGGATTACCCAAGACCAGAAATAAGGCAGAACATCTCGACAGCGCCACAAGATAAAATAATTTGTTCATTTTGTAATAAACACGGGCATACGAGAGAAAAATGTTTAACTAGAGAAAACACACCGTATTGTCCAAAGTGTCTAACATATGGTCACGAGACAAACTGGAGGTGCAACACCAATGACTACAACAGAAACGGAGCGAACAACAAGAATCAGAGGCCTACCAACCAAAGTCGAGGAAACAATGGAACCGACCTCATCAAAATTGGCAATCAAACCAAGTACAGCAAACCTGGAACCCAAATCAAGTACAGCAAACCTGGCAACCTAACCAACCCCAGCAAAATTGGCAACAAAAACAGGCACAAAAGAATTGGAATCAAATACAAAAGAACCCCGGAAATCCAAAACCAAATCCGTTTAAGGGGGTTCAAGGAAACCAGAGCACTATAAACACGCCGAACGGCAAGAATCCAACAATATGTGATTGGTGTAACAGACTAGGACACATAAAAGCAAACTGTACAGCTAAAAGAAGTTGGGAAACTCTTCAGAATAATCAGCAGGGAAACCGGCAAGGGCCCAGACAAGGGTAATCTGGGATCCCAACAAAAATAGAAATGTAAGGCCAAAAGAAGTAGTAACCGTTCATCCAACATCAGAGGAGATCGTGGATACGTTACAGACTTCAGAAATATTAGAAGCTAACTAAGCTAAAAATATGGGGTACAATTTTAATAATAAAATGAAAATTATCAAACAAAATGATAAAGTAAATACTTTAAATGAAGCAGTCAGCACAATAACAAATAAAGCAAATAAAATAATAGAAATGGGAGCAGAGTTTTAAATAATCTTCTTGCTAATTATACAGTTAGCATGTACATCGATTGTAAAAACAATGTTTCTCAATTTTCAACATTATAAAGCAAGGAGCATTAGTCTTAATATAGCAGAATATATTACAGACATAAAAGCACTTGCAAGTAGCACGAAATCAGAGGTATTAGCGAAATTTAAACATTTCAGCTCAAATATACAGAACCAGGACATGAAAACAATATGTTCGTGGTTAACGTATAATTTAAATAATAATTATAAAACACTATAAAGGAAGTATCTAACTGGGATTCAGCCACGTTAAGTGATGTGTTCATTGAACTGCCTTGTGTAGAGGCGAGAAATGGAAAACTCATTTTACTGGTGGATACAGGAGCAGATACAAGCCTAGTAAAGGAATGCGCATTAAAAGAAAATGCCATTATAAATAAAAAGGTTAAAAGGGAATTAAGTGGAGCATTTGGAGGCTGTATAACCACAATAGGGTCCACCAGCATATGCCATGATGAGGTACAGCCCTTACGTTTAACGCTACACGTAGTGTCACTTAAACAAGGGGTACCGGCGGACGGCATACTGGGTAGAGACAACATGTGGAACAGATCCATTATAAACACGCTCAATAAAAAGTTAACCCTATTTAATGAAAATAAAGAATTTATAGTTAAATTGCCACTGAAAGGCATCCAAAATATAAAAGAACAAAGAAACCAAAATAACATAACAATTGAAGCAAGAACGGTTAGAATAACGCCGTTAAAAATTAAAACTAAAGTTATGACTGTGGTAGTTCATAAACAAGAGATTGCACCAGGACTGTACCTGGGAGAAACACTAGCAAATGTGGAAAATAAAGAGGTCAAGGTACCAATCCTAAATCCAACGGCAAAAGATTTCATTCTTAGTGACAACTTTGTACCGAAATTTAGCGATTTCCACAAATACAAGCTAAGTGATGTTTCGTGCAATCAATGGACTACCATCAACAGTATAAATAATGCAGACATAGCGCAACGCATTAATAGTTTAATGAAAGATTTAGATTTGGATCCTTCTATAAACAGAGAGGAAAGAGAATCCATAACGAAACTATGTGCCAAATACCATGATATTTTTCTTTTAGAGGGTGACCCATTGACATACACCCCGGTACTAACGCATAAAATTCCAATAAAGGTGGATCAGCCACCAATTAACCAAAAACAGTACCGAATGCCTCAAAAACATAGGGAAGAGATGAATAAACAAATTCATAAATTACTAGAAGAGGATTTAATATCCCCAAGTGTCTCTCCATGGAACTCACCACTACTTCTAGTTCCAAAGAAGAGTGGAAAAGATGGAGAAAAGAAATGGCGCTTAGTAATAGATTACAGAAAAGTAAACGAAGCGACAATTAAGCAAGTTTTTCCACTGCCTAGAATAGATGAGATATTGGATCAGTTAGGCAGTAGTAGATATTTTTCGACGTTAGACTTGGCAAGTGGGTACCACCAACCGAATGCCTTTCGGGTTAACCGGCGCCCCAGCGACGTTTCAACGCCTTATGAATCACATTCTGACAGGACTTCAGGGTATAGATTGTTTTGTCTATTTAGACGACATAGTCGTATATGGGACAGCATATATACAAACCTGGGACAGCATGAAGAAAGGTTAACTAAGGTTTTCGAAGTCATTAGGGAAAATAATTTAAAATTAAACATTAGCAAGTGCCAATTCTTACGACGAGAAGTCGTATATTTAGGGCACAAGTGTTCAGAACATGGAGCACTTCCAGACCCTAGCAAGGTGGAGTGCGTTAAAAACATTCCGCCTCCTAAAAATAAAACGGAAAACGGCCTTGTAAATTATTATAGAAAATTTATACCGGGAACCGCAAAAATAGCACTTCCCATTAACAAATTGTTAAGAAAAGACGCGAAGTTCGTCTGGACAGAAAGCTGCCAGAGAGCTTTTGAACAATTAAAAGAATCGATTATGTCACCACCAGTGTTAGCATACCCAGATTTTTCAAAAGAATTTCTTTTAACTACCGACGCAAGTAATGGAGCGTTAGGCGCGGTCCTTTCTCAAGGAAACGTAGGCGAGGATAGGCCAATAGCTTTCGCTAGCCGAGCGCTAAGCGACACAGAACAAAGATATTCCACAATAGAAAAGGAATTTTTAGCAATAGTCTGTGCTACGAAAAATTTCAGAGCATACCTCTTAGGGAGACATTTCAAAATTTTTACTGACCATCAACCACTAAAGGGAATAGCCAATTTAAAGGACCAAACCTCTAGACTGGCAAGATTCAGACACAAGTTGTCAGAGTATGATTTCGAAATCATATATAAGCCAGGCAAGAAAAATTTGAACGCAGACGCATTGAGTAGAATTCCTCAAAACCGTAATGTAGTAACAGCAGTTCAGACCCGCTCTAGAACCAAAGAAATAGAAATGAAGAACCAAGGAAATAGCGAAAATTCAAGAACAATTCCGACGCCTGTAGAACCCGACACTCCAGGAATAAGACAGAACGAAAACACAATTTTACTAGGAGATCCACAACAAATAGAGACAGTGATCAAAGATTTCCATAATACACCATTAGGAGGTCACCAGGGAGCAGTGAAAACTTACCTAAGAATCAGGCAACAATATAGGTGGCCAGGGATGCAAAGGCAGATAAAAAATTATGTAAAAAATTGTCCTAAATGTCAAGCGAATAAAAGTTCGAAATTAACAAAAATGCCCATGGTGCTGACAGATACACCAATGAGGCCGTTTGATAATGTCTACATGGACATAGTAGGTATTCTACCAGAAACTGTATCCGGTAACAAATATATTTTAACATTCCAAGATGATTTTTCAAAATTTATGGCATGTACAGCTATCCCAGACGCGGAAGCAAGTACTGTCGCCAGAGCTTTCTACGATGAAGTAATCACGCGTTACGGAATCCCTAGAATTTTAATTACTGATAACGGAACTAATTTCATTTCGAAATTGTTCTCAGATACATGCAAATTGTTAGGCATTAAAAAATTGCATATAACACCTTACCATCCGCAAGCTAATGGCTCATTAGAGAGAAGCCACAGGCCTTTAGCAGAATATTTGCGTAGCTTTGCTAAAGAAGATGGGTCGAATTGGGATCAATGGTTAACTGCAGCGATGCATGTTCATAACCACACACCCCACATTACGACCAAGCAAACACCATTCCATACTTTATTTGGTTTCGATACAGAAATGCCGACTAACTTAAAAAGGAAGTGTAGTCCGGTATATAATGCCGAAGACCCAAATAAAGTATTAAAATTCCAAATACAAAGAGCTCACGAAATAGTAAGGAAAAATCAGGACATGGCTAAACAAATAGTCAAAAATCAGTACGATAATAAGTTAAATTTAGTAGAATTTAAAGTAGGAGATAGTGTATTAATTAAGAACCAGACTAGGAAAAATAAGTTTTCTCCAATATGGATAGGGCCATATAAAGTAGTAATGATTAAAAGCCCAATTACTACTGTTTTAAATATTAAGGGAAGGGAAAAGCCATTCCACAATAACTTACTTAAGTTATATAATAGCAATTAACGGGAAAATAGGATTAACTAGATAATTATGTAAGGAATCTTTAAAAGCACTTAAACAAGTAAAATTTTATAGGAATAATAAGAAAATTAAAGTAAATTAATCACAATAGGCATTTTATTAGGATTAGGATAGGATTAACATAAAGAGAATAGGATTAATAGTAGATAGAATAGGAAGGAATAAGGGGAAATACAAAGAAAAAAAAAAACTAAATTCAGAGAGTAGAAAGTGAAAATTTTTTTATTCTAATCTCCATTTTTTTATAGATACATAAAAGTTACTCAAAAAGCGCACAAATCAAAACAAACAGAATGATAGAAAAAATTGTATGGGTACTACTAGCGGTAACACAGACGGAGGCACGTCTACCCATAGAAGTGGAAAAATTAAAAGAAACACCAATGGTGTTCGAAACAACTAATAAGGCACTGTTTTTCAAAGATACTTGGACAATATTCACAAAAATAGAACGTAATGACTTCCAGGAGATAATAAACGAACTGGAAGAATACATAGAAAACATGCACAATATTTGCGAAAATTTAAACAGACAAATAGAAATAAACAATTTCAAGGAAGCCTGCCTAAATTTGAACCAGCCGTTGAAAGCTACCGTTAAGCAACTAAGAATTAACGAGGACATTATAAATCACCCTAGCAAAACGCAGAAACGAAATAAAAGATCCCTAGACTTTGTGGGAGAGGCGTTGAACTGGGCTTTTGGAACAATGAGTCAGAAGGACGACACAGAAATACATAACCATTTGGAAAAAATTAATAACAATCAGGCAGAAACATATAAGATTTTGAAGCAGCAAGTCAGTATAATGAAAACAACATACAACAAAACCACCTCAGCGTTAAGACAATCGGCAGCCGAGATAGACAAACTACAAAGGGATCTAGCTAACACCATAAATAATCAAATAACAATAAACAATCGAAACGAACAGAAAATAGCGCAAGTATAATACCTATTGCGCACAATAGAAATACAAGCCACAATACAGGCCACCCTAGTGGAGATACAGGGAAAACAGGAGTTGGAGATGCAGATATTGGATGATTTGTACAGAGGAGCACTACACCCCTCCTTATTACAAGAGGTAGACCTGAGAGACCAAATAGGAAAATTGGATCTTACAAACAAAGCGAAATGGTTACTAAGTGATGCGTTCAGAATACACCAACTAGCAAAGGTAAATACGCTAACAAGTGCGGGGGATACGTTGATCAAAATAACAATACCACTACCAGAGGAGGACCTTTATACAATATACAAAGTGTACCAGGTTGTACTATTTACAAATACCACATACGACCTAACAGTAAAACCAACCTTCGAGTACATAGCCGAAGCGAAGGAAGAATGGCAATTCGTGGGCATGACAAAACATGATGTAGATGCCTGCAACCACGTAAACGGCGTAACAAGAGGGAGCGCATGGACAACCTAAGATGATATAATAGTATGCAGGAGTAAAGGGAAAAAATTAAGCGGTAGACATCCAACATGCGAAATAGCATTACAACAACAAAATAATGCGAATATAAAAACATCATGCATCGCCACGGCAACCCCAGCAAGTGAAGGTATATTAGTGAAAATGAACACACCCAACAAATGGCTATACAATTTCCGACGGACCCACACATTCGAAACAACGTGCGGTACAGGAGCCAACACAATATCTCTGGAAGGATTAGGCCTACTAACAATTACACAAAAGTGTACAATAAAAAATCACGACAGCATAATAGAGTTCGAAGAACACGAAACAAGCAGTATAAACAAAATTAATTAAGATAGATCATTCAGATTTAATATCGTTCCTAAAGGGCAGCATAACAAACTCAACAATAGGCACGAGGAGCGAGGCGAACCTACTGCCGCTCGTGATAACGGATCACACCAGGCTGACGCAAACACTGGAGGCAGGAGAGAAAGATTTAGCCGAGCTACAGGCAGAGATAGAGCATGCCGAGTTGACGGATACAATTCAACTAAAACAAAAGATATTCGAGATAGCAGGCGCATCGGCAACGTTGGGAACGACGCTGATGATAATACTAGTAGTGCTATACATACGGCATAAGACGAAACGACCAATTAATACGTCAGTGCAACACGTGGTTCGAAGACCAACCATTGAGGTGCTGCACGAATCAACACTCAGAGAGGTGCGCAAGCAACGAGCAGAAGCCAGTGCCGAAGCGCGCAAACACCGAGTAGAAACCATTGCTGAGGTACACAATGAGCAAGGGGAAGCCAATGCAGAGCGTCAATTTAACGCAAATGCCTGAACCCAGAGACAAGCGGAGCAGGTTCAGCATCCAATAGACGAATTTGAGAAATTTTTCTTAATAACAAAAACTTTATTAACACAGTAATAGTTAATTGTAAACAGTAACATTATAGCACATGAATGAAACAAAAGTTTTTAAAATATGAGTGTAATAACTGACTTAATTCCAATAAAATATTCTTTATTGTAAACACATAGAAAATTGTTTTTGTAATAGAATAAGAACGGGAACAATGACACAAAACAAGTAACGTCATTATTTTTCACCTAATCATCATTCATTCAGGGTCAAGCGGAAACACAAAAAGAAAAAAGTATATACCAACACAATACGAAACCGAAGACCAAAAAACAAAAGAGGGTAATTTTTATATAGAGTATTATTTTTGTTTATTTCGTGGAATAGCATACAAAGGAAAATTTTAAATTATTTTTGAAATTTCATTAAGTTTAAACTGCCAATTCCAGAATTGATTGATCCAGAATTGATACTCATCTACTCCTGCCAGGAGTGCAGCAACTCCCTCAGGCAAGGGTACAAGCCGGGTAGCACCGGCCAGCAACGATACAGCCAGTCGAGAGCGCCGACCACGAATTGCAAATGCTCCAGTGTGGGGTTGGCGTGGAAGAAAGCCTCCATTTGCTCCAGCAGGGGAATAAGAGGCTCCAAGTCCCAGACGCCTTCTCTGATAGCACGGAATGTCTCCTTGAGGTAAAGTCCCAGGGGGAAAGAGTACTGCTGGCTAGGATATCGTGACATCTTCTATCTTGAAGACAACTTGAAAGAATTATTAAGACTTGTAAACTTATGAACAGTTAAACTTTACTGAATAAAATTACGATAGGACAGAGCGTATTTATAAGCGCTAGTAGACAAACACGAACCCGGAAAACTCATTTGAAAAAAAAAAAAAAAAATTTTAGCATAACTTGCACTAAAATTGAAAATAAAATTACGTTGCAATTATAATATTAATAATTGCACGCGTAATGAAATACATGGCGATTTAGGTCACGCGTGCGACATATACCCTAAAAGAAATAGGTATACATACTACGGTACTAATTAACAATTTCAAGGATAATATACGGTATATATAAAGTAGCTGTTCCGTTAAATACACAGCAATATCTATTGCATTTGCAATTATTTTAGAAATAAATGCACATGAAATCTATGCATAAAGACTTAGTTTATGCATAACCACAATTTAAAAATTATATCTGCACCTAAATGCAGACATAGAAATAAAAGATAAATAAATATAAGACAGAAAACAATTGCCTCAAATCTGGTAAAGTATTCTTCTAATCCTAAATATTAATAATGTATAATTTTAATTATAATAATACATAAATAAATTCTTCTTAAAACTATAAAATAAATTTATTACAAAATAGGTAATGTAATGTACGGTCCTAAAAAATGTAGTTCATTAAGATTCCATGTAAAATATTAATGAAATCGCGTTAATAACAAACAAAGCAAAAGCTAAGAATTAATCGATTAACGCAAGCAATGCAAAAAGGCAGGTGCAAAAGTAGAACAACTGAACACGAGCAGAATGCAGTGTCAGTTTTAAAACAGCTAATAAAAAAAAAACAACAGAAAAAAGAAAAGACACCAAAGGTGATTAACTTACAATAACCAAAACAAAAGGAAAAATAAAACACAAATATTAAAAACATTGTTACATACATATATATATAATAATTATAGTACATTTACAAATAAAAATGTACACGAAAAGTACTTTCAAAAGTAATCTGATTTTAATATGGGAATAAAATATGTATGTAGATATGTATTTATTGTAAGAACTAAAATTATTGAAGTGTTTAGGAATCACGCAATGGAATTTTATGTTACATGAGAATGGAGATAAAGTATGAATTGAATAAAAATAAGTACAATACACAATATTAATAATATAAATTCTTAATTGCATACAAATTATAAACTAGCATTAAAATATATTAGAAAATAACAAAGAGAAATGCACTTTTACAAAATAACATAATATTGATTGAAAAGAAAAATAAAAGCATACATTAAAAAATTATAGAAAGTAAAGAAATATTATAATATAATTGCACCAAAATAACGTTATCAGCATTAAAATACATTAATTAAATTTTAATTGAAATTCAATTCATTTTAAATTTGTAATAAACAAATTATATTAAAACGAAATATACATTGTAAAAATATAAATAAAGAATTAAAATATGTAAAATTTGAATGCGTAAGCATCAGTACAAAATGTAAGATACATAATAAGAACCCATCACGCAGAGAACCCAACAGCCATCCCGATGTACACCCATCACAACAGCAGAAGTGCAACAACACACTACAACAGTTACGAACATTTACAACAGGCCGACGATTAGCACCCAACCAACTCGAAGTGGGAAGGGTAGCTGGAACAGCTGATCAGCGTAGCGACAACAACCATCGCAACCAAAGATGGAATAGTTGCAACAATCAAACATATTAATTCGACACCACATTCAAATTAATTCAAACAACACTCGACAAAAACACGACAAGACCTTCAAAGAGATCCGACAACAGCAACAGTTGAGCAACAAGATTATCGAGTGATAGTGGTGACAAATACATAGTACCTTGGGGTCACGCGGAGACCAAAGCCACCGCAATAAAACACGCAACAAAATAGGGACCTAACCCATCTGCAGCAGCTAATTTCCAGTGTCTGCGCAAAAGCGAAATCCTCATGAATCATGATGGCAGCCTAGCAGCTTAACTTCAAGCGAAAGTTACGTTAAGCGTAAGGGATAGCATCACAACGTCGCGGCGATGAAGCAGCTAGTAGACAACTACTAATGCAGTCACAGTTAAATTTACGCCAGTCATTCACAGTTCGCCAGTTAAATTTATGGTACATTATTCCGTGGCACAAATCACACTCCACAACATTACCTCAAGAGGTAATGATTTAAAACGCATCACCACTATCGACAAGAAAAATGTTGAAGATGTTTAGCAAGATGTTACAAATGAAGACCTTGGTAACATCTCAACCATCAACTACCGTGAAGCAAAAACCAATTGATCCCAATTGCGGGACAACGATACTACCGACAACGAACATCTGCATCTGATCATCAAGCATAGCACCTACCACGTCAGCTACCCCGCAGCAACATTCCCACCGCACATCGAAAAAAAAAAGAAAAACATCGGGACAACGGGGTGTACATTAACAGCCAAACCATCATCAACAACAACAAGAACATCAACGTCAAGATCAACATCAAAATCATTCTCAACCTACACACAGATGACACCAAAGAATTGCAGTTATAGATTGTATTATTGAATTATTATTGTAAATTCATAAAGTATAATTTTTATTGTCGTCATTGATAATTAATTGCATTGTAATTATTGTAATTATTACTCATAATTAATTGTATTATCATGTTAACTAATCTTACCTCAATTACACTATAGACATAACACATATTCAAAAAGAAAAAAGAGAGAAAAAGAAAAACACAACCATACATAAGTAGACAATAAGCAAAATCAACATAAACGTAAGCCACCCACAATTCAACAAACCACAAATGTACAAGAAAAATGTAATATCGTTTTGTACGATACTACATTTTTCTTCCCCCGAGGGTGGAGGGATGTTGTATGTCGCGATCGCAATTTCCAGTTCCGGGAGATAAGAACTTTTAAGGCCAGTATTATCGTTTTATAATACTACTCCGTGAGTGAGTCAAGGCCAAGTTCACGTTATTAATGCAACCACAGCACTTTGCGTGGTAAGTCAAAAGCTTTAGTCAAGCTTCGTTTAAAGTAAATTCAAAAGCCAAGGTAGCAACCAGAACACGCCGCATGGAATGGATTGTGGAAGCTAGCTTTCAATAGCAAGCTTCCAAACCATTAAAACGCTTGGTTTAAACTAACCAACGATCAGAATCCACACGCGGAAGAATTAAATTGAGAACGATTTTCTTCCGCGTATTGATTCTGCGAATTTTACAATTTTAATATTTCGAAATAATGGAAATTGCGAAACACGGCATACTGACCCACTTTGGTTCGGTCGACGGGTGTGTCAACCGAGCCAAGGTGGAAAGCAGAAAAGATTCCATCGAGAGTCTTGTAGTTAAATCCAAACGAAGAAGTCGTTCTTCAGAATCGCGTATCAAGTCGCGAGTTAGCTTTTAAAATAGTAGTAACAAAAATAGTGTTAAGAGAAAAACAAAATCAAAGTGTAAATAAAGAAATCAACAGGAAGCATAACACCAGGCGTTTTATTCGTTGTACGGAGGACAACGAAAGGAAGAAGACCACCCCGAATATAAATACAACAAGTCATAGCTTTGAATGCTGTTGTTTTATTTTTTTTAACTAGTAGAGACGAATGTCATAAGATATTTAACGTATACCAGTAGTGTCCAAGTGTTGATGTTGCTAAGGATGATTTCAGTAAGATGTAAAATTATCCTTATCAAATTCCAAAGATAATTCCAATAATAAGTATTGTAAATAAAAATTGGTCGTTTCGCAATAATAGTCCAAGCTGTTTTGGTGTTAGGGATTGTGACTTTGCCATTTCTAAGGAGAAAATTATTTACTTATTTATTATTTACTTATTAATATTGAACTAATGCTATGTTTACACAGACCCAAAATGCGCATTTGAGCTCTATTTCCCAAATGCGACGCGAAATTTTAAAAATTTTCATACGATTTGACAAATCAAATTTAATAAATTTGATCGCATTTGAAAGAAATGCGAAGCAAAATAATATTTGGAATCAGTCTGTCGGTGGGATAAAATAAAATCCCAAAACAAAACAGTGGAAATGGAACGGAAATAATTAGAAGTCGCTGTCAAAAAACAATTTAAAAAAAAATCATGCAAACAAAAAACATAAATTTGGTCTGATCAATGTCAAACCAAATGCAAACAAAGCGGTGAACACTTTTCAAATGCGTGATTACAAATGCGCATTTGGGGTCGGTGTAAACATGATAAACGTGATATCATGAAGAATTATTAACTGACAAACAGTTTACAATTTTTTGTTTAGTTAGATACATGGAATAAGATAAATTTATAACAGCAAATACTGAATTGAAATCTGCACAAGCTTTACGAAGTGACTCTTGTTGTAGATATGAAGATCTGCAGAAAGGTATATGGAGAAGTTCATAACTTCTCTATGAATGGCGGTGAATATTGATTCGAATATTAATTAAAAAAATACGCACTATCCATAGTACCATAAAATAGATTCCGGATAAACGAGACGCATTAAGCATTATCCTTCGACGAATCAATGATGGCAAGTTTATTAACTTAAGTCGGGACTCGTAAGATGTCAAATTTAACGAGGAATCGCAATGTAAATTACGAAAACAAAACAGTAGAAACTGCTTTTGTACGGCTTCAATTTGTGAGATATAGCAGCCATAGTTTGGGGTCCAAACTGCTGAAGCATTCTCCAATACTGGTAGAACTAACGATGTATAGAGCATTTTTGTAATGTAAGGATCATCAAATTATTTTGCCCAGGGGGTCGATTCTCGTTCTGTGAAACGGTGAAGTGCAAAAAAAGTTTTCATTTTCATTCTCACTGACATTTTACACTTTTACACTTCACGAGGTGCTGTTTTGCGATTCTCTTTTATATTGTGTAAACAATCGTTCAATGTGTAAAGTCGATAAGTAAGTTTGACAGTTCCAATACCATTTTTCGTTGTTCCAACCATCGTTCCTAGTTTCTTTTAATTGTCAAAGTATAGATAGAAAGTAGTTTACATAAAATCTGAAAAATGACGACAACTTTAATTTGGTTGAATTTATCAAATAATCGACGACTTATAGAAAGGTAATATGTTTAATATGTGTTCATATGGATATTGTATTAACTGAATGGTTTGCAGGGTTCATCTGAGAGTTCTTAGACGGCGTCTTCGCGACACCCAAAATCCATTTGAAGTTATTACTGACAGACACTTTGTGGACTTATATAGGGTTCCAAAAGCTTTATGTTTAAATCTGATTGCTGAGTTGAGTCCCCTATTGCGACGGACACGAAGGAGGCACGCAATATCTCCACACATGAAAGTTTTGTGTGCGTTACGTTTCTTTGCGACTGGTAGCTTCCAGCGTTGCGTCGGTCAGGATAATATGTCAGCTTTGTCACAGACCTCGGTCAGTCGCATTGTTCACGAAGTCGCAACTGCTTTGAACAATATTGCGCATAAATACATTCAATTTCTCAAGTGTGAAGAGTTTTCTAACCTTCAAATTAAGTTCATGAGAATGCACCGATTCCCGGGCATTATTGGCCTCATCGACGGAACGCATATAAAAATATCGGCACCGAAAAAAGAGATAGAGCATGTTTATTATTGCCGAAAAGGCGGTCACTCCAAAAACGTTATGGTTATTTGTGATGCCGATATGATAATACTTAGCACAAGCGCTCGATTCGGAGGTACAGCGCACGATGCCTATGTATGGCGTCAGTCTCTTGCTTGCCGTGCTTTAGAAGATCTATGTAATGCTGGCAAGCGAGATTTCTAGTTACTAGGCGATAGTGGGTATCCTTTGCAGCCATGGCTGATGACTCCAATCAGCACGACGTCAACTTCAGCCGAAGAACGGTATAATATAGCTCATAAATCTACTCGTGCTCTTGTGGAGAGATGTATTGGGCTATTAAAGAGTAGATTCCGTTGCTTATCTAAGGAAAGGGTTCTGTTTTACAGTCCACCCACGGCCGGAACCATCATTAACGCATGCATGGTCCTGCACAATTACCTAATCCGAGCCAGAGTACCTTTCGAAGAATACGATATAATTCCAGAGGACCAAGACCAACCTGTCTTTATGTCAACTAATGAAACTCCTTCTGTCACAAAAAGGGTGCGATCACAAATTGTTAGAGAGGCTTTTAATTAAACCTATTTTATCCTGAAATTGTAATATAAATAAAACTAAACGAAAATAAATCTATCTATTTATTAAATTTAAATTTATTTATTTATTGTAAAATTACAGTGTATTTTGTATTAAATTTGAAAGCAGCGTATTTAAAGCTACGGTTTGGAGTTTTATCGCCTCTGTCTGCTCTTTCGTAGCCTCAATCTGCTGCCTGCGTAGCTCGTTCGCTTTCATCATCTCCTCCAGCTTCCTTTCTTCCATCTGAAGAAGTTCCGCCGTATTCCACTGACTCTCCAAAAGTCTTGTCACCCTCCGCTTTCTTGAATTTGGGGCGACGGAAATGTTTGGCGTAGGAGCTGCTGCAGGGTCATCCACTAAAGATGGGTCATCCACTGTTTCCTTCTCATCGTTTGTATTTCCTTGTATAAAAGGGAGGGTTTCTCCAACGCTGAAGCCTGTGTCTCTTGTGGAATCACCTATGATGGCTTCTGTGGTGGTGATGGCCTTCACCCTTTCCTCAATAGAGGAAAATACTTTTACGCGTTTCGGACCATTTATACCACTTCTCCCTTCCTCCCTTAAAGAAGCACTATATTTTGCGCGAGTGTGCATTCTATAAGAAATAATAAAAAATAAAATATACATATTGTAATAAGTTTATAGTAAAATAATATAACATCAAACCTCAAATCCGTCCAATATTTGCGCCACTTCACGCCATCTTTTTGAACACCGCCAAGTGCATTTAACTCCAGCGAGAGTTCGTTCCACATTTTCTCCCGAGTTTTCGCTCCATCGACATTGACAAATCTAACTTCAAAGTAATTTAGTTCGGTCTTATAATTGCATAAATTTATTTCTTACTTATCATTTGCTAAGTCCAAATTGCTTTCTAAAAATCTTAGCAAATACTCCTTCTGAGCTTCCGATGCTCTCTTTCCTCTCATTTCTCGGATATTTTCCATTTTGCTCGCAGTTTAAAAAATTTTCGCTGATAATTTTAAATATGTTGTACTTTTCACGGCCGATTTGCATATGAAAAGTTTTTTATCATACGGCAGCTTTTTGACAGCTTGTTTCATTTTTTCACGGAACGTGAATCTGAAACACAGTGATAACGTGAAAAAACTTTTCATTTCACCGTTTCACAGAACGAGAATCGACCCCCAGCGCTTTAAAAATCCTAGTAAACTGGAAGCTGGTTATTCCATCGACGTGTTTGTGAAATCGTAGTTTCCGATCCAGGACCACTCCTAGGTCAGCAACGCTATCTAGAATTTCTAATTTGGTTACCAATGGTATAAAAGTAGTTTAAATGCCCTGCCTGTGAAAACGACATTCGTTTACATTTGAGAATATTCAGATTCATGCAATTGGTCTTGCACCAGATGAGAAAATTATTTAGATCTGATTTCTGATCTGATAGATATTCACTTTTAAATGATGAAAATATTTTTAAATCATCGGCAAACAATAGAGCATCACTATGTTTTAAGACAGAAGGTAAATCATTAATAAGTATTAGAAACAGTAGCGGACCAATGTGATTTCCTTGGGGAACGCCTGATTTAACATAAATTATATCCGATTTGGTATTTTGCAAGAAAACCATTTGAGTGCGGTTATTAAGATTCTATTGTATGTAATCCATTTCACAAATTAGTAGGAATTCCGAATAGTTTCAATTTCCTAATATGGAGGTTATGATTCACAATGTCGAAAACTTTGCTGAAATCCGTATTTATGACATCCGTTTGCAGACCAAATTTAAAATTGTTAATTGTCTTAGATACGAATTTAAGTAGATTAGTTGTTGTAGATTTTCCTGGTCGAAATCCATGTTGAACAGGTGAAATGGAAGAACAAGCATCACGCAAAATCTGAGAAATTACAATTTTTTTGAATAATTTGGGCAGCACACTTAGTTTTACAATACCACAATAATTAGATATGTTAGATCTATTTCGAGATTTTTGAATAGGAATAATGTACGAAGATTTCCATACCGCTGGAAAGTAGCCAGAGCGTAGAGAGTTTTCAAAAATCTACGTTATTGGTGAAAACAGTTCTTCAGCGCAATTTTTTAAAATACAGCCTGGAATACTGTCAGGCCCAGGGTTGTAATTACATTTTAGGCCCATCAATTCCTTTTTAAATATCTTCTCATCGATAATTGGATGCATTGGCTGATATTACCATTTGATACTGGGTAAGGATATATGATTGTATCATATCTCGCATCAGAATATGTTGTCTTAAAATATTTTTCAAACAAATTGCATGTTGATTTAATATCATCAGATTCAGTATCATCAAGTTTCATAACCGAAGGAAGCATCCTACGTTTATTACGCATATTGCATCTACGTTTCGAATTCGTAGGTCAAAAACGACTTCGGATTCGATTTCAGATTGGATTTTACTCTTGATAAATAAACTGTGGGATAAATGAAGACATCTACGGTATCTATTTCTCGCAGCAATATATTTTATAAAACATTGGGCTGAGCCATGCTTAATATATCTTTTATAAAATTTTGAGTCATAAATTCATAAGTCATGAAACATTTAATTTTCCTTTCCATAGGGTTCAGAACACATACAAAAATCATTGAAAATTCTAATGAAGCCCGCCAATAAACTTACCATCGAACAATAGTTCGAATTTTTTTGGGAGCCTTGACAAGATAAATAAATTAAGCTACATTAAATCCTTGGTATTTAATATTTGAAATAAGAAGATGTTACCGTTTAGACTAAACATTGTTTATAGTATAAATATAAGACTTTATTAGACAAGCTGATTCCTGGTTTAAGCTAAATTTTTGTATGACTATTTTGATGGTTCGGCTACACGCAGAAGAAAAGAGAGAGAATAAGAAGCAATAATAATAGTAATAAAAACAAAAACAAAAAGAACAAGAAAAAGAAGAAATCTGCGAGTCTACCAGATGAGTTTGCCGAGATGAGACCCATGCCGTATGAAAAGTCACAGCCAGAAATATTTATGAATCAAAAAGCAAAACAAAACCCAATTACTGTTTTTTTTTTAAACATAAATTTTGAAATTGGCCTTATATTACATACCCCTTGGTCGATTAAGGTTTTGTATAATAGATGCCACTGTTGGAAAACCACGCTTAGTGCGTTGATGAAAAGTGCCCAAAAGCTAAGGAATACAGCCACTAACTGTAAGAAAATGGTTGGGACGGTTATAGCCAAAATTTTCTAAATCGCGTTTGAAGTTGGCCATATATCGCATACACGTTGGCCGGTAAAGGTGATGTATAAAAGATGCCACTGTTGAAAAACCATGGATAGTGTGTTAATGAAACCTACAGTGCCTAAAAACCAATGAATACAGCCACTAACTGTAAGAAAATGGTTGTGTTTCGTGGGAAATTCAGAAAGTTTGTCTTTTATTTTTTAGTAATCGAAATCCGCCCTCAGATGACACGGCTTCGGCCGGTAGGGGGGCAGCTTTGGCGACCGGTTTATTTGGGCGTAAACATCCGCCCGCCTTGCAGGACTGCAAAGCTCTTAGACCCTCAGCCCAGGGATGGATCAGGCGCCTAGTCGCGCAGCGTGGAGTGGTGGGCCTTGCCACAGGCCGTGCAGCGGCGGGTGCTGGTGAACTGCTGTGTGGTGTGCGAGCACGGCGCGTGCCGACATCGCCGGTGGAGATGGGCGTGGAGTCTCCTCTTAACGGGGATCGGGTGAGCCTGGCAACCCGTCTTAAAGGGGCTCGTGTGAGCGCGGCGGAGCCGCGTCGTCCTCCTCCGACGTGTAGGACGCACTCAAATTGGGCAAGGGGTTCGGAGTTGGTGGCGCCGATGGTACGGTGGAGCCAGCAAGCACCCTAGCCGATAAGGGTCGCATCGGCGGCGAATTCGTTTCATCTCAGATATGTGGAGAAAAAAGGCATTAATAACAATTCGCACAACAATTCACAAGTTAAAAATACTAATACTGATATAGAGCAAGTGAGCTGGCCGTTAGCCGTTCGGACATCGGCCACACGGCCTTGTGCATCCTGATCCTTATACACCTTGATGATGCGGCCCAGCCGCCAGGACGTGGAAGGAAGGTTGTCGTCACGGACAACAACCAGGTCGTTAGGTTGGAGGTTGAGTTGCGGCGTCTTCCACTTCGTGCGACGCGCCAGCTCATGCAAATACTCCGTTTTCCACCGGTGGCAGAAATGCTGAGCCAGGACTTGGACCCGTCTCCATCGGTTGAGGATAGAGATCGGATTGTCGAGCTTTTCGGGCTCGGCCTGAGCGAGCAGTTAGCCGCCTACTAGAAAGTGGCCAGGAGCCTCCATAACGTTGGGGTCCTCATATTGAGGAAGAAGGGGAATTGAGACACGCTTCCATTGTGCTCAGGAGAGTCGAGAACTCTTCAAATGCGTATTTTGGACGTTGGGGCGACTTAGCGCAGATGCGTTTTCAGGCTCTTAACACCGGCCTCCCAGAGTCCTCCCATGGAAGGAGCACCATTAAGTGCCATTCAGCATTCTGGTGCAAATAGTGGGCTTCGA
This sequence comes from Myopa testacea, assembly GCA_949629155.1. Lineage (NCBI taxonomy): Eukaryota > Metazoa > Arthropoda > Insecta > Diptera > Conopidae > Myopa > Myopa testacea. The sequence goes on along the minus strand of OX451347.1, from coordinate 34,174,678 downwards.
TGACATCGCGGGTTCGAACAAAGAATTGCTTAAATTCCTGTTTGAGCTCCTTTGAGGCGCCGACGAAGTTAGTACCGTTATCCGAATATACCTTTGTGGGGCAGCCCCGGCGCACTGCAAAACGTGAAAAGACCGCAAAGAAAGCGGACGTGGTCAGATCGCTGACAGCTTCTAAATGAATGGCCTTTGTCGAAAAAGATTTCGTAATAAAGCACTCCCGGCCGGTATAATTTTTGATGTCGAAAGGGCCCGCAAAATCGACACCTGTGTTAGCAAAGGTGCGGGAAAGTCGTGCATTCTTTCGAAAAAGCTGCCATAATTTGTGTTCTTTGTTGCTTCCGGTGCAAGATACACGGCTTACACGGATCGCTGTTTTGATGAAGTTTCATCGAATTGCAGATTCGAGCATGAAGACAGGCGCCAGCCACGGCGCATCGTTCTGTCTTCATGAATAAAGGGATTGAGTGAGAGTAAACGACTTTTAGAGCTCATTTGTCTCTTGCTTTCGAGCGCGTAATAGTCGTCGGGAAAATATGTCTTTTTGCAGTTGATTGTGAGACGACATTTGGTGGCTCGAATCTCTGTCGTTGAGAGTCGCAGGTGGTAAATAGCGGGTTCCGTCTATGGCGCGTGTTATGTAAAAAACGATGCACCTATGAGTATACACGGAGGGTTCTCGGTAGAGAGGAAAACCTGTTAAGTGGGTCTTCGTGTGGCCGGAAGTAAATGTGAAGAGCCTTTACCGGCTTTTCTTCCAATGAGGTAGTAAACTCAGAGGCAGTTCACCATTCCACCAAAGGGTGCTCTCAGCTAATTCTTTGGGAGTGGCACAGCGGCTAGCTAAGTCTGCCGAATTATTTTACGATTCCACGTGAAACCTTTGAGTGTGTGGTACTCTTTCCATGATTTTTGCCACGCGGTTCGCCACGAAGGTGGCCCAAATGCAAGGCGGTTTCTTAAGCAAGAACAATCGTAGATTCAGTCCAACAGAAAACATTCTCGGGTCGATAATGCAGATTAGGCACTAGGGCGTCGACCGTGTCTGCGACGAGTGTAATTCCGCACAGATCTAATCTTGGCAGCGATATCGTTTTAATGGTACTACCTGTGTTTTGGAGTAGTGGCGATACATGAATTGTGTCGCCCACCTGGACACGAGCGTAGATGACTCCGGCGTAAGCTTTCTGGGAAGCGTACGAAAAGTCCTGAAGATCCACTGTGCAGTCGGGAGTGAACCGGATCCATCTGGGAATTCGAATCGTCGCGATATGGTGATAATTTCGAAGAAAACTCAGCCATGTTTGCTGCGCCAATGCGGGAAGTTGGCCATCCCATTCAATCTTGTCCAGCCAGATTTGTTGGATCAGCATTTTTGCGGCAACGATGATAGGGGCCAGCCAATCGGCTGGATCGAACAGCTTCGCGATGAGGGACACCAATTCTTTTTTGGTGTACGTTAGCTGTATGTCGATCGCCTGTGTATCGAAGTAGAAGTCATCGTTGGTGGCATTCCAACGAATACCGAGCATTTTTGCGGTGCTGATGTCATCGAACTTTAAGAAGTCCGTGCTGAGAAAGTGGGATTCGGGCAAATGCTCCAAAATATGTTTGTCGTTGGCTGTCCATTTCCGAAGCGAGAAGCCTGTCGTACTCAGAGCCTTCGACACTTCATCACGCATTTGAGTGACCATGGCAAGGTTGTGAGAACCAGCCAACACGTCATCAACGTACATTGAATGCCGCAGGATGTGGGCCGCAAGAGGAAACTGTTGGTGTGTATCTTCGCTAAAAAAATACCTAAAAAAGCGTCATCTTGTAGCAGGGAGACTGTTCCGGTGTTGTTGTTCGATGGTGACTTCATTGAAAAAGGCCACTATTATGTTGAGGCTACCCGATTGTAACAGGGGGACTGGTCCGGTGATGATCCAGCCAAACACAATTTGTTATACTAGAAGCGAACCTAACACATTGCGGCGAATACCGTCAGGTATGATCGCCGGGAAGAGATCGGCTCCAATGAGAACGTCAACTTGCTGAAGTTTGACAAAGTTGGCGTCTGTGAGCTCGATGTTACGAGTGAGGCTGCAAAGCAGCTCGCTATCGAATGAGTGGGCGGGCAGTCTGTCCGTGATTTGTGACAGCACTAGCGCTGTGGCATGAATAAAAAAACGAGAGGTCGCGTGGCGACTTGAGCATAAACTCACTTGATTTTGAAACCTTTGCTGAAATAGTGTAAAGTTTTGTTGTATTCTTGCGTGTGATTTGTTTTAGAGGAGTTCTACGTGGTTATAATAATTTATGTCTGTGTTGTATTCAAAAATTTTAAGTACTTACTGAGCTCTTCAGCCGAATATTTACATGCGCCATCCTTTTGGTCGCACGACTTTTAACTGAGCTCTTGAAGGAGCCGATAAGTTCTAAGCTCTATGTCAGAGCCGAAAGAAAAGAATACCGTTGTATCTGAGTTTGATTCAGAATTGATATTAATCTTTATTTACAATAATTCGCGTATTTATACATTATCTCTTACATGCTAACAAATACAAATCGCTTACAGTGCTAATTTGCAATCATTGCTTTGTTGACCTAGTCATAGTGAATATGATCCCTGCAAGTATGTCAAGTCGCTGCTTGCTTGGGTCACAGCACGCGTCAACGTAATGCAACTAGATCGACAACAACAACACGTGCCCTAGTTTTTCGCGATTGCTGTGGGTAAGCAAGTTCGAACGGTCAACAATTAATGCTTACCAGGTGTCGCCAACCTTGGCGCACTACACCCTTACCCTTTTAAAAATAAAATTATTTTATTATATTAGCATAAGAAAATAATTTTTACATGGTATTATATAATATAGTATATTACATATGTTTCATCTCTATTACTTATCTCTAGCTTTTATAAGATTATTATTGTGTAGTTCTACATGTCTATTATTTATTAATATGGTACTATTTGTTCCACTTTGCGAAATTATTTTAAATGGCCCTTTAAATGGTGCTTCTAATTTCTTTTTATTTCCTACTTTTACATATACATAATCATCTATTTTAAATTTGGGTTCATGCACTTTTTCTTGTCTTTCTCTTCTCTTGCATTTTGCTTGTACTAGTGTTTCTTTAGCTATTATTTGCGCATGTTTCAATCTTAATTTCAATTCATTACAATAGTCATCAATATTGTATATTTCATTTTTACTTTTCAATATTTCACAAGGAAGTGTACATATCTTACCGTATACTAATTCAAAAGGCGTGTAATTTGTAGTAACATGAGGAGTTGAGTTATAGCTATAAACATAATATGGAATCGATTCATCCCAGAATTCTACATTCTGCATAGTCATGAGATAGTCGTTTAGAACTTTATGATTTCTTTCTACCGTTCCTAACGTTTCATGATGATAAGGTGTCGAGGTTACTTTTTCAATTTTTAGAAGCTTGCATATATTTCTAAGTAGTTCGTTCGTGAATTCTGTCCCTTTGTCTGTCTTTAATTTCTTGAAACAACCATACTTTAATATGAATCTTTCTACTATAGCTTTTGCTACACTTAGCGCGTCTTTTGTTTCTAAAGGTATAGCTTCTATGAATTTTGTCAATTCACACTGTATCGTTAATATATATCTATAGTTATTTGATGGTCGTAATGGTCCTACTGTATCTATAGTCACTGTCTCAAATGCTGTATTCGGTGTTTCTGTTATTTCCAATCTCTCTTTAGTATACCTACATATTTTCACCTTATTGCAAATGTTACACTTGTTAATGTAATCTTTTACCATTCTATTCATTCCTTTCCATACATATTTCTGCTTAAGTTTTGATATGCATCTTTTTACACCGCAGTGTCCTCCATGTACTGAATTATGATAATCTTTTATTAGTTTTCTCATCTTTTCCTTATTTTTTATTTCTTCCGGAGGTTTATAAATCAATATGTCTAGACAATTCTTTGAATTCAATTCTTCTTGCAGCTTATTAAACATTTTTTTAAATTCTTGCATGCTAATTCTTTTAAATATTTCATTATTTTCTGCTAGCGCTAGCTTTCTTATTCCCATCGTAATTGTATTGAATAATAACGTCTTCAAGATCAATTTTATCTCTGATAATGATTCTTTGTTATATTCTACGATTATATTACTTTTTGCTGCCAATATTTTTATTCCTGGGATCCCTATTTTCTTTTTAAACCTCTCTTTATCATTATTTTCTTTAAATACAAGCTTGTCTATATACCTCACATCTGATATTGATGTTGCATTCCAAACATGAAGGTGATCAATCTCCTTATTTGGAATATCAGATTCTTCTACTTTGTTATCTTTTAATTTTCGCGCCATACTTCTTGTTACTATATTAATTGTCTGTGTTGGAATCATATCTATTAATTTCTTACTATCTAATTCTATCCTAGAGAGTGCATCTGCATTCGTATTCATTCTTCCCTGTTTGGATATTATCTGGAAATCATAATCCATAAGGTCAACTCGTATTCTCGTTAATTTGGAAGATGGGTTCTTGTGAGTAAAAAGACTAACTAGCGGTCTGTGGTCTGTATATACAATGAACTTTCTTCCAAAGAGATATGGTCTGAAGTAGTTTATTCCCCAGTGTATGGCTAATAATTCTTTCTCTATTACTGGTTTATTTAGTTCATGTTTATTCAGACTTTTGCTTGCGAATGCTATCGGTTTCTCTTGTCCTATGTCTCCTTGTGACAAGACTGCTCCTAACGCGAAATTAGAGGCATCTGTCGTTAGAATGAATGTTTTTGAGAAGTCTGGATAAGTCAAGACGGGTGGTGTCATTAATTTTTTCTTTAGCGCAACAAAGGCTTTATTACATTCTTCTGACCAATTAAATATACTTCTTTTTTTTAATAAATTATTTAATGGCCTGGCTATCTCAGCGAAGTTTTTGATAAATCTTCTATAGTAGTTACAGAACGCTACAAACCTTCTCACCTCATCTGCATTCTTTGGTATTGGGTAGTCTCTGATAATATTGTATTTACTAGGATCTGTCAGTATACCTTCTGGTGTTATTAAGTGACCTAGGTAGGTTACTTCTGGCTTGAGAAAATTACATTTTTCCGGATTTAATTTTAAATTATACCTTCGAAGTCTGTCAAATACTTTTATTAAATTGTTGTTGTGATCTAATAAATTTTCTCCAAATACTATAATATCATCCACGTACAAGAAAGCTGTATCTTGTAAACCGCTTAGCGCCAGTGTTAGCATTCTCTGAAAACTGTTGGTCGAAATTTTTAGTCCAAATGGTAATCTTTTAAATTGAAAGTGACCTTTGTCTGTAGAGAAAGCTGTCAATGGTCTTGATTTAGGGTTTAATGGAATTTGATGGAAGGAACTCGTCATATCTAACGTCGAGAAAAATTTTGCTTTTCCTAGCTTGTCTAAAACGTCTTCCAGCCTAGTTAGTGGAAACTTGTCATCTACTACCTTCTTATTTAACTGCCTGAAATCGACTACTAGCCTCCATTTTTGTTCTCCGTTACTGTTCTTTTTCGGTACAATTAGGATTGGTGAGTTGTATGGACTTACTGAAGGTTCAATGACATCAGATTCTAACAAGTCTGAAATCTGTCGGTCCATTTCTTGAAGCTGTATATTCGGGGTTCTATAATTTTTTATATATACTGGAGATTTGTCTACTGTTGAGATGTGTTGTTCATAAAAATTATTGACTGTTAAAGGCTCCCCGTCTATGTGAAAAATGTCTTGGTAGTCTCTACAAATGTCTAATATTAAATTTGCCGCTTTCTTATCTAAGTTCGGTATGTTTAATAGTCTATTTATTGTCTGGAATCTGTCATGTGGTCTGTTTGGAATCTCATACGGTCTAACTGTGTAATTTTTTAGTGGTAGAATACCTATCTTGGTTTTTCTAATTTCTACTGGTGTATCTCTTGTATTTAATAATCTAATGTGTTTTATTCCTGTTGATGGTACTATCGTGTTTGCTATGAAAACTCCTTTTTGTATTTCCCTTCCACAAATTATACTATCTTCTTCCAAATCTAAGTCAACTGCACGAATTATCTCTGATCTTGGTGGTATTATGATTTTACTAATGCTTTTGCTATCCATATTCATGGGTAAAACGATTTCTTCATCCTTTACTTGAATTACCAATGCACATGTTTCGAAGTCTATCTTACAATTATATTTTAATAGGAAGTCTCTACCTATTATTCCATCTGTACTTAAATTATTTGAATCGTTTATTATAGTAAAGTTATGTTCTATTATTCTATCTTCTAATAGTAATTTTAATCGTGTTATCCCTCTAGTCGGTATCGTGTCATTATTTATACCATTTATTTCATATTCACTGCTAAATCTTAAATTATTCGAACTTATCTTGCTTTCTTTTATTATTGATATGTCTGCTCCTGTATCTATTAAGAAACTAATTGGTCGACCATTATACTTTAATTTAATGTAATTAGTAGATGTTGTATTAGAATCTAATCGTATGTTTAATTTCTTCTGAAATTGTTTCTTGGTGTCCCCGGGGTTTGTTGCCCGGGGATATAGCCGTTTCCCTGGTTATTCCTATTATTGTTATTACTATATCTACCTCTATTATTACCATAATTATTATTGTGGCTATTATGATTCCTATTATTGTAGTCGTTGTTATAGCTATTGCGAGGTAAGTTAAAATTTCCTCTACCTCTTTGCGTTCTATTGTAATGTAATATTCTATTAGGGCTGTTGTGCGATCTTGGACTTCCATTTCTGTGGCCAGCTGAATTGCTTCAGCAAGTTTTTGTGGTCTTGCCGCCGTTAGTGCAGATTTAAGTGGTTCTTTTAAACCATTTTTGAATGCTGTTAGGCCTATCTGATCATTTAGTTTGGTTATAATTTCTCTGTGTTCTGTACCTTGCTCGTTTATCTGCAGTTCATTTAAATCTGCTAAAAGAGACTCTAACCTAGTGGCAAATGTTGAAACTGTTTGATTTCCTTGAAAGGATCTCGTTATATTACTATGAAGTCCTGTCGTAGTCTTGTTTGATCTGTATGCCTTTGTTAGAGTGGCTTTCAAATTTTCAAAGGTTGTAGGTTTTTCTTCTACTAGGATTCTATTTTTGACGGTTTCGGACAACTTAGTTGCTAGTATGAATTTAATGCATGTAGGCTTTTGTTCTGCTTTGAGGGTTTCATGATAAAATTCTATTAGCCCTAGAAAATTATTAAGTTCCTTTACATTACCCTGAAATTCTGGTATGAGTTTGGACGCTGCTATAAGGTCAAAATTTGCCATTGTTTGATTTTCTATTTTGATTTCTCTACTTTTGTCAATTTCTTCTCTTGTTCCTATATCTTCTGCGTCAGTTTCAGAATCAGTTTCAGAATCAGTTTTGGGATCGGTTTCCTTAAGTGTTAAATATTCACGAATGTCCTTAGTTATTCGTTCATATTTTTCTTTTAATGATGGCAAGTCTGATATTGATGCCTCTTTACTTATTTCTAACCACGCGTTTTGAATTTGTTTTTCGGCAGTTAGTATATATTTCTCACTATAGTTTCTAGCTGGATTTTTTTTTAAGTTTTTATGTAGTTTAGCGAGAAAATCCATATATGCTTGTATAATGTTAAAATTTTATAGAATAAGTACTAAGTTTACGCATAACCTTATCTGTCTTAATTAAAACTTCTTCATGTGTAGCGCTTATGTGTTGGTCAATTTTTTGGGCTTTTACTTTAGCCTCACATATGAAACAATACTTGAACATTTTGTTTTTTTTTTTTTGTATATGGAGTAAAGTCTTTATTTTTTTTAAACATTGCTTATGTGCTTTAGAGCTTGTTCTCTTATGTATTTCTTATAATAACTGTTTAACTTAAATAATAATATTACTATCAACATTATGCAATTAAAATACATTATTAATCCTAAGCTATCAATGTTTCCTGCGCTCACTGATGCGGCTGTAGCTGCAGCGTTATTATTATTTATTATTTCCTCCTTTGTCGGTGTTGACCCCATCTTTCCAGCCTCTTTGTTTTAGTTTCTGGAGTTGCTGTATTAGGCTTCGCTTTTGTTTGCCTTCGCTTATGTTGATGACCCTTTGAAGGTCTGCACATTCCCTTTGAAATCTTCTTTTTCTGCCTCCCCTTTTTTTTGACTTCGGTTTCTGAGCTATTTTCTCTCTGAAGTCTGCTATATCTTTTTTTATTTTCGCTTGCCTCCTTCTGTAGACCTCTAGGCTTATTGGTTTGGGCCCTGCTGATAGTGGTGTTGCTATGTATATTGGGCTTGTTTCGTCAATTGGTCCCGGCTCGTACTCTTCCGTTTCTAGATACTGTTGCCATTTCTGGACTATGTTATCAATGTCCTGTTCGGTTGGTTCAGCGTCCAGAATATCGTTGGAGTTGGCAGGATCGCCATGTAAAGTTTTGTTGTATTCTTGCGTGTGATTTGTTTTAGAGGAGTTCTACGTGGTTATAATAATTTATGTCTGTGTTGTATTCAAAAATTTTAAGTACTTACTGAGCTCTTCAGCCGAATATTTACATGCGCCATCCTTTTGGTCGCACGACTTTTAACTGAGCTCTTGAAGGAGCCGATAAGTTCTAAGCTCTATGTCAGAGCCGAAAGAAAAGAATACCGTTGTATCTGAGTTTGATTCAGAATTGATATTAATCTTTATTCACAATAATTCGCGTATTTATACATTATCTCTTACATGCTAACAAATACAAATCGCTTACAGTGCTAATTTGCAATCATTGCTTTGTTGACCTAGTCATAGTGAATATGATCCCTGCAAGTATGTCAAGTCGCTGCTTGCTTGGGTCACAGCACGCGTCAACGTAATGCAACTAGTTCGACAACAACAACACGTGCCCTAGTTTTTCGCGATTGCTGTAGGTAAGCAAGTTCGAACGGTCAACAATTAATGCTTACCAGGTGTCGCCAACCTTGGCGCACTACAATAGTTTCGTTGAGGCCAGAAAACGTTGCTTTCACTGATCTCATTGGAATTTTGAGCATCTTCTGAACATGGCCAGAGATGACAAATACTTCGGACCCTGGATCGATAACGGCACGAGCGGCATAACAAGTACCGTCGTGGAATATTGTGACCATAACGGTTCCTAACAAAAATTTTATAAAATCCTTTAAAAAATTGTGGCTATAACCGTCCATTTCGTACAGTTAGCGGCTGTATTCATTGGCTTTTAGGCACTGTAGGTTTATTCAACGCACTAAGCATGGTTTTCCAACATAGCATCTTTTTTACACCTTGACCGAAATCAATGAAATAAAATGTCAACAACAACATGATTCGTGCTTATTAAATCATATTCAAATTCGACTTATATGTATTAAATGTCTGAAAATTACGAAAAGCATTGAACATTATAAATTAATAATAATATTTTTTATCAATGTCAACAAGTGCCGCATACACATAGCATAGTCCCACCAAAACTACTACCCAGCCATCTGCATTTGCATCCGCTACCCATCTGTACAGAACATAAACAATCCCTATTAAAAAAAATTTTGAGTATCCCAACTATATAGTATATACAACTTTTTTATTCTGAGAAATATTCGTAAACAGAAAGTATCGAAAATGTGAATTTAAATTTCGAGATTGGAATAATTCTATTAATATACTAATATATTATTGTTGTACATACATATTATTGTACATACAATAGATGTTGTCGCTAGACACCCAACCACTTGAAATGCTCATAACTCTTTTAGTATTTAAAAAAATCTACTATACAACAACCACATAACAAAATTAAGAAAATCAATTAAATAAAAGCAATAAGAAATATTTTTTAAAAACAACGCTTTTAGTTCTTTTTAATTTAAATAAATTAATTGTAAATTTATATGTCCTTACTCATTTTAATTTAAATAAAAGAAAAGTGAAATATTATTGTAAAAAAACCAATAAGTTTACATTATTTTTTAATATTTCCAAACCGCTAAGAAATCGTTAAAACAGCGACAACTCTTAAATGCAAAGTGGTTTTTCTAGTAATGTTTACTTAAAAACCAAACAAATAATAAAGTTGTGTTGTTGGTATCCCTGCCACTAACTCACCATATCATTTTGTGACGGCGTGGTAAACCAAACAATTTACCTTTTCAGTTATCTTGCTTTATAATAGCCGGTTCTAGCTTGTAAACAATTTCACAATAAAATTCACATGCACTGTACACATACACTGTACACGCGGACGCACATTTTTTTGAGCTCGCCCACGAAATGAGAAGAGTTTCCAGTCTTGTAGTCTAGTCTAAACCTTACCGATTAAATCTAACTTGCCTGATAAGGGGCCCTGCTCTCGTATCCTTCTGACTCGCCGGCGCCACCGTGCATTAAAAGAAGAGCATCGCCTTATTGAGAGCACCATTTTGTATTCGGCGAGACCTCCTAGATCAGACATCAGACTATTCGGGGAGATGCAGCTATTCGGTGAATGTTTGAAGGGTTATTAGATAGTGGGGCCTCTATCAGTGTCCTGGTAAACGATTGCCTACAAAAGCACAAAATTATCTTCCATGGCTTGTCGTCTAAACTTCAAACAGCCAGCAACTTCAAGCTTGACACACGCTTCCGGTCAGGCAAATTAAATACCGAGATCACATATAAGGGACACACGCCCTATTACACTATATATTCCTCCCAGATTAAGCCAAAAATTATATCTGGTGTTCGACTTTTGACAATTTTTTTGTCTAGATCGAATTTTTATCTCGGAACTACGCCACGACCCCGGAGGTAAGGATCCTAATACTCATGAACCAAAGAACAGCAAAGCATCTAGGAGTAATTGAGGAATGTCAAAGCCCCTGGTCATCGCCGGTTGCCACTATAGTCAAGCTAGAATGCTTACGGTAAAAGATGCTTATCCGATTGCCCATGTGGAAGGAAAACTCATGCATCTCCCGAATACTCAGTTCATTTCCGCAATATATTTAAAAGATGCCTTCTGGCAAATTCCGTCAGAGGAAAAGAGCAAGGAAAAAATCGCCTTCACTGTTGCTGGCAAACCACTTTACCGTTTCACAGTTATTTCCTTTGAACTCTGCAACGCCCCGCAAACAATGATGCGATTAATGGACATGGTTATCCCTGGTGAGCTCCGCGTTCAGGTTTTCGTATATCTGGACGACCCCCTGGTACTTTTTAGGTCTTTTGAAGAAACTATACCGTAACTGAGTTAGAATGCCTAGCTGCCGTGAGTGCAGTAAAAAAGTGCAGTCCTTATTTGGAGATGGAGCCTTTCAATTAGCGTGATCATCACTGATAATCACTGATCACGCTAGCCTCCGATGGCTCATGAACCAAAAAGATCTTTCTCGCCGCCGGTCGATCTTTCAGCACGCTGGAGCTTGTCCTTGTCCGCATATAGCGTTCAAATTGAACATCGTAAGGAATCAGAGCCCGTGATACCCGATGCCTTATCTCGATCCTTACTAGAAGAGAACACTACATCAGACACTCACATGAAGGACCTGGACTTAGACTCGTCAGAATTTAACTCTAGCTCCTATGTCTTGTTGCGAGAAAATGGTCTGACTAATGAGGCGGTGCTACCCGATGTAAGGGTTTCGGGAATGTTGGTGTTCAAAGGCTCTTCAGCACTTGCTGAACAAGTCAAGGACGTCTTAGTATGGAAATTGTGCGTGGCCGAAGGACTTACAGATTCTCTTATCGTTACCGCTTACAACCCACCTGAGGCAGCACATGAGGGCATTGATAAAACGCTGGCTCGTCTTAGGAAAAAATACTATTGGCCCAATATAACTGCGAAGGTCCGTTTCTATATTAACAATTGCGAGATTTGCAAAATGTCGAAAGCTCAAAAGCTTCTTTAAAATCGATTTACCACCGATCAACGCACGACCGACCTAACGCATCATTGCGGTTTAGACTTTATAGTTTATTGCTAGCTTTTGCGAAGGAGTATTGGGCAACATTGGGAACAAATTCAATGACGTCTATTCTTCTAGAGATTAAATAATTAAATTTGGGAGTTATGATGTAATTGACACGAGTAGATTGACAGAACTGAAGCTTATTATACAAATACCTAGGCAGTTTGGTTTGAATGAGTCTATGTAAGAGTAAGCAGTTACGGATATTAATATAGTTTTGATAACTGCACCCGAGCAATGTGTTTCTATGTTGAGATAGGTGATCGAAGCGCCTTAGTCCAACTACATATCTAGTTAGATCGTTTATCAAAACGTCAACTTTATGCCACGAGGTAGAGTCAAGAAAACAGAAAATCAGTTCAGAATAAGTCAAGATAGGTATAAATAGCTGCGTGACGAGTTTTCTTCTAATATTGGCAGGAATGAATTCAGTAGAATAGCGCAAGCTATTGAGCACTGCAAACGATTTACTGACTATTTTGTTTACATGGTCGGTGCAAGTAAATGTAGAATTAAGACAAATACCAAGGTTAGTTATTTTAGTTACAACCTGCAGTGCAGAATTGTCGAGATATATGACAGGAATGCAAGAGTAGTCCATATGATTTTTAGATATGATTAACACAAATGATTTAGCTGCATTTAGTTTAAAATAATTTTCATTAGACCATCGAACAATGTTAACTAAATCTTCGTTCAATCTGAGACACAAGTCATCAATAAGTCCGACACGATTCGAAAAATATAGCTCCAAGTCGTCAGCATAAGCATGGATGGACCCATGACGTACCACAGAGAAAATGTCATTCAAAAATAAGGAGAAGAAAAGTGGTTCAAGAACAGAGCCTTGCCGGACCCCTGAGCACACCTGCTTGAAATCAGAGCAGGCATCGGAGGTATGAAAAATTATAAAAAGATTGCAACTTGTAACACAAAATTCCATAATTTAAGCTGTCAAAAGCTTTAGAAAAATCAAGAAGGCATAATAAGGTTAAGCTATCATTATCATATTCTAGGCGTATATCGTCAGTCACTTTAAGCAAAGCTGTGGAGCAACTGTGCCTATGTCGGAACCCAGCTTGCAGCGGATTTAGTAGATTGTGTTGCGAAATATAGTCATTTATTTGCTCTACCATAATAGCCTCACATATTTTAGACAGGACTGATAAAATACTGATAGGACGAAAATCTGCAGGAACTTCTTGGGACGGATTCTTAGGTATGGGAATTACTGTAGCTAATTTCCAAATCGAGGGAAGGATGACGATGTAAAAATATGATTAATAATTCCGGTTAAGAGGGACATTATATATGGCAATATTATTTTAATAAATTTTATTGAAATTCCATCCTCTCCAACAGCAGTAGACTTTATCAATTTTATACGCCTTATTATATCAGATTCATTTACGCTAGTAAAACTAAATAAACCGCGATCATCAGAGGTGTCATTAAACTATCATTGCCGGATGATCTATTAAGGAAGTACTCGTTTAAAATATTCGGAGAGAGAGTACATAAGGACTTATTTTTAGACCCGATACCGATAACAATGTTCCACATATGCTCAAAACACCACAGAGTCCTGATCTCAACCCCATTGAGTATATGTGGAATATGCTTGAGAAAAGTCTCAAAGTCTCCACTAAATGATGTTTTTCAAGAGGAATGGGTGAAAATCGACCCACGCTTTGTACAGAAACTTGTGGAATTCATCGCAGGCAGTTCGAAACATCAATGATGTGTTTGGGGAAGGTAATCATCATCGGACCTTACGTCGTTGTTTTGATAAGTTTAGTTGTGATGATTTTAGCCGTGCAAATGAACCACGTGGAAGAACGGCGATTAGGTTGGATAATGATAACCTGAAAGCTGTAGTGGAAGCAGATAGGTCTCAAACTACGCGTGAACTAGCAGCAGGGTTTAACCTTTCTATTCCAACAATTTTGGACCACTTAAAACAAATTGGTAAGGTCAAAAAGCTGGATCAATGGGTTCCGTATGAGTAAAACAAGCGTCAAAAAAGAAATCGTTTCGAAACTTGCCTTTCCTTACTGTCACGCTATAAAATGGAGCCTTTTCTACTCCGCAGTGTAACGGTTGATGAAAAATGGATCTTACTCGACAATCAAAAACGTTCGGCCATGGTTGGATGAAAAAGAGGTGACGAAACAGAGCCCTAAACCAAACATTCATCAGAAAAAGCTTATGGTGTCTGTTTGGTGGTCTAGCGCCGGAATTATTCATTACAGCTTTATGAGACCTGGTCAATTCATAACAGCAGATGTCTACTGCAATCAGTTGGACGTGATGATGAGAGAGATTTCCATTAAACAACCTAGATTGGTCAATAGAGATCTTACCTCTTACAAGACCAATCCTCTTACAAGACCAATCCTCTTACAAGACAATGCGCGATTACATGTCGCTCGAACAACGCTACTCAAATTACAGGAGCTAGTCTTGGAAACTCCCTGTCATCTACCCACCGTATTCGCCAGACCTTGCACCAACGAACTACCATTTATTCCAGGCATTGGACCAGTTTTTACAAGGAAAATTCTTCAGTTCTCAAGAAGCTGTGCCTTTTCGGATTTCACTGCCTCTCGCCCTGCAGATTTCTTCGCTACAGGCATAAAAAAGTTACCGTTAAAATGGCAAGACAACATCGATAGGTTAGGTTGATCGAAATATCATCGCATTTTGATTAATCGTATTGATTCTTATTGGAGATCAAATTGACTAAACTTTCGTTTCAAAATCGGACATTTCATACTTAATGACCTAATATCGTATAGGGTAAGGTGGGGTAAAGCCGACAGTGTGGGTAAACCTTCGACCTCCGACCTCCCTCTGTTATCGAAAATCGGAAGCACTATGCAAGCTAATATTTGTGTTGTCCAAATGAGTGTTTTTATATTAGAGCATCGAAAATAATCGAAATGGTGGCATTTTATTAGTCTACATTGAGATGCTCAAACGACAACAAGTGTGTTTTTACCAGGGCTGGGGAGCCGCTCGGGAGTCGGAGCTCGGAGCAGCCGGAGCTGGGTATTTTGAAAGGAGCTTTACCTCAGAAACCTAAAGGAGCCGGAGCCGGAGCTTTTTTCAGCTGCCCAAAGGAGCCGGAGTCAGAGTCCGGCTTCGTCCGGGTATTTTAAAAGGAGCCGGAGCTGGAGCTTTACCTCAGAAACCTAAAGGAGCCGGAGCCGGAGCTTTTTTCAGCTGCCCAAAGGAGCCGGAATCAGAGTCCGGCTTCGGCTCCTTTGAAATAAAAACGTAGTTCTTTCTTTTTTTTTATTAGTTTTTTTTTCTTGTTTCTTGTCATATAGCCATGATTACTTAATTTTTATATATACGGTATGGAGCTGGAGTAAATTTTTTTAAAATCATCGCCCCGGAGCTGGAGCTGGAGCAAATTTTTGAAAAAACATCGCTCCGGAGCTGGAGCTGGAGCAAATTTTTTTAAAAATATCGCTCCGGAGCTGGAGCTGGAGCAAATTTTTTAAAAAACATAGCTCTGGAGCTGGAGCCGGAGCTGTCATATTTTGGCCTGGCCCCCCAGCCCTGGTTTTTACAATTTTTAATTTAATTTTTGTGCATAATTGACTACAGAATATTTAAGTGATTAAAGTGATCGCATAAAAAAGGTAAGCCGTTTTAACACTCTTTCTGGTTAATGCTTTTTTGCTATGAAATTGTTTATTTATCAAATGAAAATGAATTTTTGTTATTTTTTTTAGCACAATAGTTCGACATTATAAACGAAAGACACAAAAACGTGATGAAAATAGTATTCGTCGAGTAGTTGTTGCGATGCAAATGGGAATCTCTTTACCTGCTGCTGCTCGTGATTTTGGCATTCCGAGATCGACATTGTTATTGCATAAAATAAAAACACCCTATTTTGATTTATCATTGAAAAACCATTAAATTTTGGTAATATTTGTACTAAATCAACCAAAAACATAGGCGGTCGGTTTTACCCCACCATTATTGAAAATAGCTAAAATGAACTTTTTCGTAAAACGCTTGTATCTCAAGACTTTTCAAAGGTATAAATAAAATGCTATGCATAGAAAGTTGCGCAGAAGCCTAACCTTTAATTTGGTATACGTAACGACTTGATCCGATGTAAACTAAGCATTTTATAGCCAAAACAATTTACTACGTCGGATTTGCCCCACCTTACCCTATACAAATAATTACGAGTTAAATTATAGCAAAATTATCTGTGTTCATCTGTAATTTTACTTTATTGTTTACAAATTTTTGATATATTTTTACAAGCAATGATTTATTATACAATTGATGCACAATTATATATACAATTGATGAATTATATACTAAAAATTATAGAAGTGGAAAGGAATAGAAGTGGTTTTTATCGGGGGCTGGTCAGCAATTTTGGATTTACGACCCTTTGAAGGCCAAATAAATGGTTTAATAAAAGGCACTTATCTCATATATGTTAAATAATATGTTGTCGAAAACCGAGAAAAATGAAATTTTAGATTTTTTT
Organism: Myopa testacea; assembly: GCA_949629155.1. Taxonomy (NCBI): domain Eukaryota; kingdom Metazoa; phylum Arthropoda; class Insecta; order Diptera; family Conopidae; genus Myopa; species Myopa testacea. Next base: position 34,158,210 of record OX451347.1, on the reverse strand, counting down.
TTACTATTTTTTTTCATTCATTAATTTTTAGGAATCAAAAGCCTTTAGAGCTGGGCCACAATACGGCAGCGACAGTGTCAGTGTTTCTCTCATCATGCAAACCTTATGAGAAAAAACACTGCCGAGTAGGGGAAAAATTATAGACTCTAGTCCGGCAGTGAGCAGTGAAATTAAAATCCTCTCATTTTTGGGATAAAAGTGTTGCACACCTTTTAGACAAAATCTCACTTATTCTATAGGAATGAAACAAAACAAATACTCAAACAAATACAAATGTGAAAACAAATGACAGATAGCGCTGCGCGCTGCCACTGTTCTCATTGTAGGCTGACAGCGAAAGTGAGAGAAACACTGACACTGTCGCTGCCATATTGTGGCCCAGCTCTTAAGCTTTTTTTTGTTTCCATAAGATTTTGCTTGTGTTCGTTTTTGAAACTGCGTTGCGAAATTTTTATGAAAAATCACGCGATTTAAACAACAAAATCAACAATATTGGTTAGGTCGACATGCAACTTATTAAAGGCAAAATTGTTATTGCTGAAGTCAGCGCCGAAAACGACAGCAAAAATAACAAAATTGTCTAGGTTGACTCGCGCTTTATTTAAGTCAAGAAACAATTTCGGGGCTAACGGGATAATCTAGATTTATTCCTAGATTTAAGCTATGTGTTATGTGGTTAGTGATGAAGCCCAAAATAAAATTTGTAAACTAATGTTCGTATTAATAAACAAAAAATCTGTATACTTCGACTTCATTTACACTTACTCATTATGCGTTTTTAAAATAACGAAACCATAGCCCAAGGCTAAAGAAACCATAGAACACTTTTTCCAATTCTTTTTAAAATATAACAAAGCCATAATCCACATAAACTACTATTGAAGCGACAATATAACTTGAACTATAAACAATTAAAAGAAACAATTTCGGGGCTAACGGAATAATCTAGATTTATTCCTAGATTTAAGCTATGTGTTATGTGGTTAGTGATGAAGCCCAAAATAAAATTTGTAAACTAATGTTCGTATTAATAAACAAAAAATCTGTATACTTCGACTTCATTTACACTTACTCATTATGCGTTTTTAAAATAACGAAACCATAGCCCAAGGCTAAAGAAACCATAGAACACTTTTTCCAATTCTTTTTAAAATATAACAAAGCCATAATCCACATAAACTACTATTGAAGCGACAATATAACTTGAACTATAAATAGCCCTTGGAATTCAGTAATGCCAGAAAATTAAATTCGTAACTGTTGTACATAAATCAGTGCCTTGCTGTCAAAATGAAATTGGAACACGTACTTATAAAGGTAACTTAAATACCTTTCATTTATTTAAAATAAGGTTTTGCCGAAAAACACATAATTTTGGAGAAAACGCGATTTCCCCCAGAGTACCATAATATTTTTAGTACTCTCTTTCCCCCATTAATAAACTAAAATGTGTAATCAACCCAGATCATTTTACGTAGAACAAAGTTGATATTATTAGCCTATTTATCTTATCCTAATCGTTGCAGTATTTTAGGAGAAAACTCTCTTTGAAACGTGATTATTTAATTCTTTTTTTGAATTCTACCATTCTATCATTCGGTGAATTTTAAAGATTCGATGAGTGGTGCCCATACAATAGAGGGTCCTGAAGGTATATTTGCCACAATACAGAAGGAAAAAGACATTTTTTCTTGGGTACTTGGCGATATTCATAAATTAAATGTGCACGCAAGGTGTATGATCCATCAGCCCCGAAAAATTCAGCTGATTCCGCTGCATTAGACGACGACATCATGTAAAGTGTGAGAACACTATAAAGCCGAAACCACAATGGCGCGTTAGGTCGGTCGCGCTTTGATCGGCGTTTGATAGACTTTACAAAAACTTTACGATAAAATCTTCCACGACGCTCGAGTTTCATTTTCTAAAACACAATGGCGCGTTAGATAGGTCGTGCTCAAATTCTACTAAGCACTGTTGAATTCTTCAAAATACCTTGGTTATGGCTCCAACTAGTGTAGGGCGCGTTGTAAAAGTTGCAGTTATATTGCACAACTTTATAAAGCTAAATGACGATGCGTACTGCACTAAAAAAACGTGGATATTCATGACGAATATGACGAAATTAGCACTTGAGCAAATAAAACTATCTATCTTAATTAGCATTTCTATATTTTATTATTTCTTCATTACATTTTTTTTAAATTGAAATGTCAAACGCCAGACCTAGTTGAAGTAGAACCAACTAGTGCGTTTGAACGAAATTTACGTGATACGGAAAAATTTACGATATAACGCCTGAGGTCTTGTTGTGAATTGCCTCGTAAGATTCCGTGTGTTCAATAATATCTGTCAAAGCGCGACCGACCTAACGCGCCATTGTGGTTTCGGCTTAAAAATCTGGCCTTCTCAGGCCAACAAAAAATATAATCAAAGAGATGAATAATTGATTTTGTCAGGGTAGCGCCGCAGTTGAACAATTTTTTATTTTCTCAGTGTAGCAGAAGAAACAAGTAAAATAGTACGTGAAGTGCCCATTTTGTGCAACGTAAAATATAACAATGTCGCTCGATATTGAAATTTTAGTGTCATATCTTAAAAACTAGAAGAAATATGTGGTTATAAGGAAAGCTAGCTTATAATCACATTTAATCACAGACGGGTATAAATAGTAGGCTGTTTTGCTGTAATAATGTTTTATTAGAAAAGAAGTTGTTATATAAAGTTTAATTCAGGAAGATTATATATTTAACATTATAATCATTTAAGACCCTCTTTTGCCTGTATAACCTAAAAGTGGGCGGATCACGCCCATATTTGGCATATCAACAGATGAAATTACCCAGAAATGAAATTTTGTTGTCATAACTAAAAAACAACGGCTGATATCACATTTTTACTAAAAAATAGGCGTGGTCGTGGACCGATTTTGCCCATTTTCAATACCAACCTGCACACCGAGAAACAATATTTATGCAAAATTTCATCACGATATTATCACCGGTTCTCCTGTGATCGTGATTTCAACAGACAGACAGACAGACGGACGGACATGGCTAAATCGAATCAGGAGGTCACGCTGATCAAGAATATATATATACTTTTCTATACCTATCATCTCTATTTCTATGCGTTACACATTTCGTGACAAAGTGAATCTACCCTTAACCTTAAGGTGTAGGGTATAAAAATATTAAAATCGCGTTTGCTCCAAAAATATGCATCTTTCGGCAAAATATTAGATAACATAAATGGAAGGTATTTAAATTACCTTTCTAACGATATACATCTATAACGGATATCTTCTATAGTTAAGGAGATATTAAGCAAATAAATTTCTAAGGACTAACTAAGAAACCAGTGGGGGCAGAAGATGAATTTGTTGTTGTTGGGGTCTGCTCCGCAAGCTACAACAATATCAAAAACTACAACACGAATGGCGTTACCGGGCGGATCTCAATTTATGCCGATAATTTGAATACTTTTTCAATACTGCCCATAATATGTAGGTAACTGTTAAAGTTTCGGAGATATAAGTTTGAAATTTTCCAACGTTAAAGGACTATAACTCCGAAACCAGACGAGGGCGGGCAAAATGATGTTGTTAGAGTCTCCGTGAGAAACAAAAAAACAACAAAAAAATCGAAACTACGTCAGCGTCCCCGACATGTTCCATTATTATTTTAATTGGTATTATTTAGTTAATTCCACCAGTATTTTATTAGAAAATATTGCAGTATATTCTCCATCAGGCATTGATTGGAATATATGCCAGTTGGCGTGTAATTTTATAGAAAATATTTTTGTATGAAATATTAATTTTAAAAAAGTAAATATACTCGTATACTCCGTAAATTATACTAAATTGAAGATTATTCGAATACCTGGCATAAATGCAGAACAGCTGCCAAGCTCAGATTTTGTTCATATTTTTTTACCGTTAGTTGGGATCATCAGGAACGCAAATGGCTGGTTTTTATCGGGGGCTGGTCAGCCATCTTGGATTTATGACCGTTTGAAGGACAAATAAATGGTTTATTAAAAGTCACTTATCTCATAAACTAAGAGAGGTAGCGGAACTATCGAAGTACTGTTGGAAAGGTATTTTTAATACCTTTCATTGTAATTTCTGTAATTTATGTAATTGAAATTTTAAAAAGTGAAGCTAATGTAATGTAATACAATAGTAAGTATAACATATTATATACCATTTTAAAGGGAAAAGAACAAGCTTTCCATAACTGTAATTTGTTTTATACCTTAATGTGCCCGTTTGGAAGAAAAAAATGGTTGTTTCTAGGTCAACTTGTCATATTTTTCTAAAAATCAATATAACTTCTTAACTGCCATCTTATAGAGAAAAATGAATATGACATAAGTGAAAGGTATTAAAAATACTTTTCCAGCAGTACTTCGATTGTTCCGATAGTTCACTTAGTTTATGAGATAAGTGCCTTTTATTAGTACCATTTATTTGATCTTCACACGGTCATTAATCCAAGATGTTTGACCAGCCCCCGAAAAAACATGGCCACTTCAGATTATAGCGATCTCAAATAACGGTAAAAAAAAGACAAAAATCTGAGCTTGGCAGCTGTTCTGCATTTGTTCCGAATACCTTTCCACCGACCCAAATACATTGTATATTTTAGGGTATTTAGATCTGAAATTTCCAAATTTCAAAGGGCCTAACTTGTTAGTTAGCATAAAAACCAACAAAAATTTCAAAAACAAATCGAAGCGTCGTCGATACTGAGTAATGCCTTGAACACATAGAAAATCGCACGAGAATTATTCGTTGCGAACTGTCAGAAATCTTCTGCCGCAGCGAAGTTTTGGTTTGTCAAAGTCGATATAAACACACAAAAATAAGAAGAACAAGAGCGACGGCTGCGAATAATGCCTTGAACACATAGAAAATCGCACGACGAATATTTCGGTGCGAACTGTCAAAATTACACGGCCTTTTATGGGAATCGAGAAAAAAATAAAGTTACGTCGCTGCCTCTGCTTGCGGCTGCGAATAAATCACAGCTGCGATCGATCTGAATGCGATTTGTTCGCAGTCGTCGCTCTTGTTCTTCTTATTTGTGTGTGTTTACATGGACTTTGACAAGCCAAAACTTCGCTGCGGCAGAAGATTTCTGACAGTTCGCACCGAAATATTTGTCGTGCGATTTTCTATGTGTTCAAGGCATAAATCGCACTGCGAACGAACTGGATCGATTGCAGATGCGATTTATTCGCAGCCGAAAGCAGAAGCAGCGACGTAATTTTATTTTTTTCTCGTTTCCCATAAGAGGCCCTGTAGTTTTGGCAGTTCGCACCGAAATATTCGTCGTGCGATTTTCTATGTGTTCAAAGCATGATTTCACACAAATTGAAGCAGGAATATATATGTATGTGTTATTTTCATTTCCAAAGCTTTACGAATTATTTTTGTTAATTCGTATATATTTATATACATTAAATTTATTTTAAGATTTTTTAAACTTTAATTAACTTGCATTATGCTGTAAACACATAGAATGTAGCTCAGCGACAATGTAGCTGCATTTTGTCAAAATTACACAGGCTCTTATGGAAAACGAGAAAAAAATAAAAGGTAGCCGCTGCCTCTGCCGATGACAGCGACAATTTTCCAATTTTGTCGCTGTCGCTGTTCTTGTTCTGCTTCTCTTTATGATTGTATACATGGTATTTAACATTTGAGTTAATATTTTGAGGCAAAATCGTACGGTGTGAGAATTGCGGAAAAATTCTTTCTGCGCGGTACACTGAGAATATTGTTGTTTGGGGGTTGTTAAACTTTAAATTATGCAAATGATTTTGCAATGAAAATGCACGTCCCACCTTTTTATTGCAAATCATGCATTGCGGTTCGCCTAAAAAATTTTTAAAGAAAAAATAGTGATTCTCCCATTTCTTATTAAACATTTTGCTCAGTGCAATCATAAAATAGTCTGTTGCGATCTTGCTTGCTTGAAGTCTGCACGTCGACTGACTCACTTGATACGAACGATCGCTAGTGTCGGTGTGAAAACCCGACGACTTTTGTCGTGTACATGTGAATAGCCGAAAGAAAAAATTAGCACGCGTGCCTATGGCGTGGCCAGCACTGGTTTACAGCATAAATCATTTCGATTAAAATTCTAAAATCCGACATGTGATTGGAAGAGTTTCTCATTGCCATTCCTAAGAAATTCACGGTGCAACGGTTGGGTAGTAACGCGCCTGCTTCCTTCAAATGGTTGTCACGAGCGTAGATTACATTGGCTAGACGCTTCAATAGTCTTCATCAGAGATAATGAGATAGGGCATTTCGAATTTGCCGCTTCAAAAATCGGGTTGACGCCTATTTTTTATGAGCTGAATTCATGAGTTGAATTCATGTATGCTATACGTGAGAGCTACCATATTGTTGTGCTTGTTTTCTGTCTTTCAGTATGTTGAAAGAATCAGCTGTTTCACGTTTCACCACGGATTTATTTAGTTATGAAATTATTGTTTGCAATATGATTAAACCGATTAAAAGTCTCTAAGTAAGCTCATTAAAGCAATATAAGATATCTGGAATGGAAATTATTTGAAGCCTCTAATGCACGAATCTAAGGTATGGTAAGACTGAGTGTAATTTTAATAAAAAATAAGTTAACTAATTTTATGCAGATTATGAAGACATGCCAGGAGAAACAATACATGATAAAACTACTGCAGATGATTCTATTGCTGCAGGCCAAAGACTACAACACTGGAAACTCTTTTTTCGCTTTAAATGTATTGGTGAAATCAGGCTTGGGTGTCGCAGATTACAAAAATAAAACGCATGTAATTTTGACAGTTCGGGAACGAATTTTGACAGTTCGGGAATTTGTTTACAAAATATTTTGAGAGAGGAATGAACTCTTGTTCTTCTTCATAGAAATAAGCCAGAAATATGATTTTTCAAATACGTAAAACAGACCCAGGAGATAGTTTTAAAACCATGGCACGCTTCTAGAAATGTACATGAAACCTTTTTGTAAGTCTTATAGTTGCACAATCTTGTATATTTTTCAAGTAAAACAAAGTTAAGATTCATAAAAATTGCTCATTTCACAAATTTAATCAGGTGTTTTTAACCTACCATGCGTATTTTTAGCCGAAAGAGATGCCAACGTATTCAACATGTTTTGTTGAATATTAATGTGTGAAATGGTTTAATATTTAGTTAATTGTGATTTTAGTTATTTTGGTCTTTGATTTAAATGAATTTAATTTTAAATGAATGAATTGAGAATTTGTTTATGTTTAACTAATTTTAATTTAAATAAATGAAGAGTAAATTTATTTGTGTTAACACATTTTAATTTAAATAAAAGAAAAATGTTTAAATAAATATATAAGTAAGTTTACAAATAAGTTTACATTAGTTTTTCATATTTCTAAACAGCTTAGAATTCGTCAGAACCTCGAGAACTCATAAGTGAAAAATAGTTTTTCTATTAATGTTTACTTAAAAACCAAAAAAATAATTAGTAATAAAGTTGTTTCATTGGTATCCCTGCGACTAACTCACCACAACATTTTGTGACGGTGTGGTAACAAAGCAAAACGATTTACCTTGTCAGATATCATGCTTTGAGATGGCCTGTTTTAGCTTGTAAGAAGTCAACAATTTCACCATAAAATTCACATACACTGTATGGTAACACGCGGACGGACATTTTTTTTGAGCTCTCTCACGAAATAAGAGGAGTTTCCAGTCTTGTAGTCTTTGCTGCAGGCTTAACACAAAGTAATGTAAGTAATAATCAACACATCTGTATTAAAAACTGAAAACTTATTTGTGTCAAACTTAAGGTAGAATCCCAAGCGCGACTTCTTGAGCAAGCAGCAGAAGACATGAAGAACATACAGAATAACATTTTCTGAATTTAGTCGGTGCTGTAGATATTTGCCTCACAAGCTGATGAAAACACGGTCGTTGGCATTGATAATTCAACAACAACCATATAGGAATGTGTCATTGGTAAAAGGACGACTGGAGGAAACTGCACTGACTCAAGAGAAATTCGTTTGTCACGAAGCATCTTTGTAGATTCTGCATTTTTATGTGCGACAGTCAATAGAATATGGATCAGCATGTGGTCAGTTGTTTAGGTTGGTATCTATAAATTACATACAATCAAATACGATTAGTTTTTATTAACCACTTTTTTTAACCGCAGATCCGCCTTGTTACAGCTACTCATTATTTAGTTTTAAGTGCCGCTTTAAGGTACATATGTGTTTGGCAAATACAAAATAGTATCAAAGAAATTACAGAATTAAATATTCAAGATTGTATATTCTAATTAGTATTATTATGTGCGTAATATTTGAAAATGTTTGTACATACAACAGGAATAATTATAAAATGCTCTATGTTTGGTTCCCCTGTAGGCCTATTGCATCCGTAAAATATTTATAATATAATATACACATATACAATAAATAATATAGAAATATACAATGCAAGCTGCTAATTGTCTTTTAAAATATAAATTTCACCATATATAAACAAAGGTGGTGAAGTTTTCCAAATCTAAAATGGTAGGTGCAAACGGTTGTTTGACCCCTCCAAGTGCATCAACGATGTATAACAATACATAATTTTCAAAAGTATTACGAAAGAAATGAGAAAATATAAAAGCATTAAACACAATTGGAGCAACAGGATACAGCAACATTTCCAGGCAACAAGAAATTCCATGGCGTTAATTATAATGGCTGGGCAACTGTTGCTCAGCAACAAAAATTTCATATGTTAAATTCTTAATGGTGGTGTAACACTAGGCCACTTGAGGCCGTCTTAGAAAACCTTCAACTGTTTCTTACATTTTCTCCAGCATCCTTTTTTAGAGGATTTTCCATTTCTTTTAGCAATTGATAAATATTTTGAGTAATTTTTTTAAATAGGAATGCCGTATATTTTCTATTTTAGAAATAAATTGCTTGTAATAATAATAATAAAAATTTCGTTAAATATGAACTTAAATAAATTGGCATTAAGATGCCTAGTGTGACACCCACCACCATGCTATTTGTCAAATTTTACATGACACAATGTAAACAAACACACCGAAGAAGAACAAGAATGATTCTGTTGCTGTCAAAATTAGAAATTAGCCCGGAGACAAGATACAAAATGGAATGCAAACCACGGCAACAAACTGGAAAGCAAACTTTTTTCTCGATCTCCATAAGAGCCCATGTAAATTTGACAGCTAAAAATGTATCTTGTATCCTGTTGCTCCAATTGTGTTTAATGCTAAATGCTTTAAACACAATTGGAGCAACAGGATACAGCAACATTTCCAGGCAACAAGAAATTCCATGGCGTTAATTATAATGGCTGGGCAACTGTTGCTCAGCAACAAAAATTTCATATGTCAAATTCTTAATGGTGGTGTAACACTAGGCCACTTGAGGCCGTCTTAGAAAACCTTAAACGTTTCTTACATTTTCTCCAGCATCTTTTTTTAGAGGATTTTCCCACTTCTTTTAGCAATTGATAAATATAATGTGTACTTTTTTTTAAATAGGAATGCCGTATATTTTCTATTTCAGAAATAAATTGCTTGTAATAATAATAATAAAAATTTCGTTAAATATTAACTTAAATAAATTGGCATTAAGATGCTTAGTGTGACACCCCTCACAATGCAAATTGTCAAATTTTACATGACACAATGTAAACAAACACACCGAAGAAGAACAAGAATGATTCTGTTGCTGTCAAAATTAGAAATTAGCCCGGAGACAAGATACAAAATGGAATGCAAACCACGGCAACAAACTGGAAAGCAAACTTTTTTCTCGATCTCCATAAGAGCCCATGTAAATTTGACAGCTAAAAGTGTATCTTGTATCCTGTTGCTCCAATTGTGTTTAATGCTAAATGCGACCATTCTAGAGTTATTAAGCTTAATTTTTTTTTGTCAAAAGGTGAACAGCTATGCATTTGCAACGAAAAATTAACACAACGACTACTTTATACCAAATTAAAAATGAGAAATAAACAACCAATACTGGGTAAAATATGGAAGCATACATTAATTGCCATTATACAGAACGGGGAGTTATGTTTTATATACATATATTTACATATATTTATTTTCTAAAAATCAATATAACTTCTTAACTCCCATCTTATAGAGAAAAATGAATATGACATAAGTGAAAGGTATTAAAAATACTTTTCCAACAGTACTTCGATTGTTCCGATAGTTCACTTAGTTTATGAGATAAGTGCCTTTTATTAGTACCATTTATTTGATCTTCACACAGTCATTAATCCAAGATGTTTGACCAGCCCCCGAAAAAACATGGCCACTTCCGATTATAGCGATCTCAAATAACGGTAAAAAAAAAGACAAAAATCTGAGCTTGGCAGCTGTTCTGCATTTGTTTCGAATACCTTTCCACCGACCCAAATACATTGTATATTTTAGGGTATTTAGATCTGAAATTTCCAAATTTCAAAGGGCCTAACTTGTTAGTTAGCATAAAAACCAACAAAAATTTCAAAAACAAATCGAAGCGTCGTCGATACTGAGTAATGCCTTGAACACATAGAAAATCGCACGAGAATTATTCGTTGCGAACTGTCAGAAATCTTCTGCCGCAGCGAAGTTTTGGTTTGTCAAAGTCGATATAAACACACAAAAATAAGAAGAACAAGAGCGACGGCTGCGAATAATGCCTTGAACACATAGAAAATCGCACGACGAATATTTCGGTGCGAACTGTCAAAATTACACGGCCTTTTATGGGAATCGAGAAAAAAATAAAGTTACGTCGCTGCCTCTGCTTGCGGCTGCGAATAAATCACAGCTGCGATCGATCTGAATGCGATTTGTTTGCAGTCGTCGCTCTTGTTCTTCTTATTTGTGTGTGTTTACATGGACTTTGACAAGCCAAAACTTCGCTGCGGCAGAAGATTTCTGACAGTTCGCACCAAAATATTTGTCGTGCGATTTTCTATGTGTTCAAGGCATAAATCGCACTGCGAACGAACTGGATCGATTGCAGATGCGATTTATTCGCAGCCGAAAGCAGAAGCAGCGACGTAATTTTATTTTTTTCTCGTTTCCCATAAGAGGCCCTGTAGTTTTGGCAGTTCGCACCGAAATATTCGTCGTGCGATTTTCTATGTGTTCAAAGCATGATTTCACACAAATTGAAGCAGGAATATATATGTATGTGTTATTTTCATTTCCAAAGCTTTACGAATTATTTTTGTTAATTCGTATATATTTATATACATTAAATTTATTTTAAGATTTTTTTAAACTTTAATTAACTTGCATTATGCTGTAAACACATAGAATGTAGCTCAGCGACAATGTAGCTGCATTTTGTCAAAATTACACAGGCTCTTATGGAAAACGAGAAAAAAATAAAAGGTAGCCGCTGCCTCTGCCGATGACAGCGACAATTTTCCAATTTTGTTGCTGTCGCTGTTCTTGTTCTGCTTCTCTTTATGATTGTTTACATGGTATTTAACATTTGAGTTAATATTTTGAGGCAAAATCGTACGGTGTGAGTTTTTATATGATAATTATATTAAATTAAGCTTTATTTATCTATTAGTTTTTACTTTAGAATGGATTTTGCAGATTTGATTTTGTAAAAATTAAACCAGCTGTTCTCTGTGGCGTCTCAGCAGCGCAGATTTTTGACAATTTGCTGAGAATGATGTAGCTGAGCTACATTCTATGTGTTTACAGCATAAATCACTTCGATTAAAATTCTAAAATCCGACATGTGATTGGAAGAGTTTCTCATTGCCATACCTAAGAAATTCACGGTGCAACGGTTGGGTAGTAACGCGCCTCCTTCCTTCAAATGGTTGTCACGAGCGTAGATTACATTGGCTAGACGCTTCAATAGTCTTCATCAGAGATAATGAGATAGGGCATTTCGAATTTGCCGCTTCAAAAATCGGGTTGACGCCTATTTTTTATGAGCTGAATTCATGAGTTGAATTCATGTATGCTATACGTGAGAGCTACCATATTATTGTGCTTGTTTTCTGTCTTTCAGAATGTTGAAAGTATCAGCTGTTTCATGTTTCACCACGGATTTATTTAGTTATGAAATTATTGTTTGCAATATGATTAAACCGATTAAAAGTCTCTAAGTAAGCTCATTAAAGCAATATAAGATATCTGGAATGGAAATTATTTGAAGCCTCTAATGCACGAATCTAAGGTATGGTAAGACTGAGTGTAATTTTAATAAAAACTCAAATAAGTTAACTAATTTTATGCAGATTATGAAGACATGCCAGGAGAAACAATACATGATAAAACTACTGCAGATGATTCTATTGCTGCAGGCCAAAGACTACAAGACTGGAAACTCTTTTTTCGCTTTAAATGTATTGGTGAAATCAGGCTTGGGTGTCGCAGATTACAAAAATAAAACGCATGTAATTTTGACAGTTCGGGAACGAATTTTGACAGTTCGGGAATTTGTTTACAAAATATTTTGAGAGAGGAATGAACTCTTGTTCTTCTTCATAGAAATAAGCCAGAAATTTGATTTTTCAAATACGTAAAACAGACCCAGGAGATAGTTTTAAAACCAAGGCACGCTTCTAGAAATGTACATGAAACCTTTTTGTAAGTCTTATAGTTGCACAATCTTGTATATTTTGCAAGTAAAACGAAGTTAAGATTCATAAAAATTGCTCATTTCACAAATTTAATCAGCTGTTTTTAACCTACCATGCGTATTTTTAGCCGAAAGAGATGCCAACGTATTCAACATGTTTTGTTGAATATTAATGTGTGAAATGGTTTAATATTTAGTTAATTGTGATTTTAGTTATTTTGGTCTTTAATTTAAATGAATTTAATTTTAAATGCATGAATTGAGAATTTGTTTATGTTTAACTAATTTTAATTTAAATAAATGAAGAGTAAATTTATTTGTGTTAACACATTTTAATTTAAATAAAAGAAAAATGTTTAAATAAATAAATAAGTAAGTTTACAAATAAGTTTACATTACTTTTTAATATTTCTAAACAGCTTAGAATTCGAGAACTCATAAGTGAAAAATAGTTTTTCTATTAATGTTTACTTAAAAACCAGAAAAATAATTAGTAAAGTTGTGTCATTGGTATCCCTGCGACTAACTCACCACAACATTTTGTGGCGGTGTGGTAACAAAGCAAAACGATTTACCTTGTCAGATATCATGCTTTGAGATGGCCTGTTTTAACTTGTAAGAAGTCAACAATTTCACCATAAAATTCACATACACTGTATGGTAACACGCGGACGGACATTTTTTTGAGCTCTCTCACGAAATAAGAGGAGTTTCCAGTCTTGTAGTCTTTGCTGCAGGCTTAACACAAAGTAATGTAAGTAATAATCAACACATCTGTATTAAAAACTGAAAACTTATTTGTGTCAAACTTAAGGTAGAAGCCCAAGCACGACTTCTTGAGCAAGCAGCGGAAGACATGAAGAACATACAGAATAACATTTTCTGCATTTAGTCGGTGCTGTAGATATTTGCCTCACAAGCTGATGAAAACACGGTCGTTGGCATTGATAATTCAACAACAACCATATAGAAATGTGTCATTGGTAAAAGGACGACTGGAGGAAACTGCACTGACTCAAGAGAAATTCGTTTGTCACGAAGCATCTTTGTAGATTCTGCATTTTTATGTGCGACAGTCAATAGAGTATGGATCAGCATGTGGTCAGTTGTTTAGGTTGGTATCTATAAATTACATACAATCAAATACGATTAGTTTTTATTAACCACTTTTTTTAACCGCAGATCCGCCTTGTTACAGCTACTCATTATTTAGTTTTAAGTGCCGCTTTAAGGTACATATGCGTTTGGCAAATACAAAATAGTATCAAAGAAATTACAGAATTAAATATTCAAGATTGTATATTCTAATTAGTATTATTATGTGCGTAATATTTGAAAATGTTTGTACATACAACATGAATAATTATAAAATGCTCTATGTTTGGTTCCCCTGTAGGCCTATTGCATCCGTAAAATATTTATAATATAATATACACATATACAATAAATAATATACAAATATACAATGCAAGCTGCTAATTGTCTTTTAAAATATAAATTTCACCATATAAAAACAAAGGTGGTGAAGTTTTCCAAATCTAAAATGGTAGGTGCAAACGGTTGTTTGAACCCCCCAAGTGCATCAACGATGTATAACAATACATAATTTTCAAAAGTATTAAGAAAGAAATGAAAAAATATAAATGCGACCATTCTAGAGTTATTAAGCATAATTTTTTTTTGTCAAAAGGTGAACAGCTATGCATTTGCAACGAAAAATTAACACAACGACTACTTTATACCAAATTAAAAATGAGAAATAAACAACCAATACTGGGTAAAATATGGAAGCATACATTAATTGCCATTATACAGAACGGGGAGTTATGTTTTATATACATATATTTACATATATTTATTTTCTAAAAATCAATATAACTTCTTAACTGCCATCTTATAGAGAAAAATGAATATGACATAAGTGAAAGGTATTAAAAATACTTTTCCAACAGTACTTCGATTGTTCCGATAGTTCACTTAGTTTATGAGATAAGTGCCTTTTATTAGTACCATTTATTTGATCTTCACACAGTCATTAATCCAAGATGTTTGACCAGCCCCCGAAAAAACATGGCCACTTCCGATTATAGCGATCTCAAATAACGGTAAAAAAAAGACAAAAATCTGAGCTTGGCAGCTGTTCTGCATTTGTTCCGAATACCTTTCCACCGACCCAAATACATTGTATATTTTAGGGTATTTAGATCTGAAATTTCCAAATTTCAAAGGGCCTAACTTGTTAGTTAGCATAAAAACCAACAAAAATTTCAAAAACAAATCGAAGCGTCGTCGATACTGAGTAATGCCTTGAACACATAGAAAATCGCACGAGAATTATTCGTTGCGAACTGTCAGAAATCTTCTGCCGCAGCGAAGTTTTGGTTTGTCAAAGTCGATATAAACACACAAAAATAAGAAGAACAAGAGCGACGGCTGCGAATAATGCCTTGAACACATAGAAAATCGCACGACGAATATTTCGGTGCGAACTGTCAAAATTACACGGCCTTTTATGGGAATCGAGAAAAAAATAAAGTTACGTCGCTGCCTCTGCTTGCGGCTGCGAATAAATCACAGCTGCGATCGATCTGGATGCGATTTGTTTGCAGTCGTCGCTCTTGTTCTTCTTATTTGTGTGTGTTTACATGGACTTTGACAAGCCAAAACTTCGCTGCGGCAGAAGATTTCTGACAGTTCGCACCAAAATATTTGTCGTGCGATTTTCTATGTGTTCAAGGCATAAATCGCACTGCGAACGAAGTGGATCGATTGCAGATGCGATTTATTCGCAGCCAAAAGCAGAAGCAGCGACGTAATTTTATTTTTTTCTCGTTTCCCATAAGAGGCCCTGTAGTTTTGGCAGTTCGCACCGAAATATTCGTCGTGCGATTTTCTATGTGTTCAAAGTATGATTTCATACAAATTGAAGCAGGAATATATATGTATGTGTTATTTTCATTTCCAAAGCTTTACGAATTATTTTTGTTAATTCGTATATATTTATATACATTAAATTTATTTTAAGATTTTTTTAAACTTTAATTTACTTGCATTATGCTGTAAACACATAGAATGTAGCTCAGCGACAATGTAGCTGCATTTTGTCAAAATTACACAGGCTCTTATGGAAAACGAGAAAAAAATAAAAGGTAGCCGCTGCCTCTGCCGATGACAGCGACAATTTTCCAATTTTGTTGCTGTCGCTGTTCTTGTTCTGCTTTTCTTTATGATTGTTTACATGGTATTTAACATTTGAGTTAATATTTTGAGGCAAAATCGTACGGTGTGAGTTTTTATATGATAATTATATTAAATTAAGCTTTATTTATCTATTAGTTTTTACTTTAGAATGGATTTTGCAGATTTGATTTTGTAAAAATTAAACCAGCTGTTCTCTGTGGCGTCTCAGCAGCGCAGATTTTTGACAATTTGCTGAGAATGATGTAGCTGAGCTACATTCTATGTGTTTACAGCATAAATCACTTCGATTAAAATTCTAAAATCCGACATGTGATTGGAAGAGTTTCTCATTGCCATTCCTAAGAAATTCACGGTGCAACGGTTGGGTAGTAACGCGCCTCCTTCCTTCAAATGGTTGTCACGAGCGTAGATTACATTGGCTAGATGCTTCAATAGTCTTCATCAGAGATAATGAGATAGGGCATTTCGAATTTGCCGCTTCAAAAATCGGGTTGACGCCTATTTTTTATGAGCTGAATTCATGAGTTGAATTCATGTATGCTATACGTGAGAGCTACCATATTGTTGTGCTTGTTTTCTGTCTTTCAGTATGTTTAAAGAATCAGCTGTTTCATGTTTCACCACGGATTTATTTAGTTATGAAATTATTGTTTGCAGTATGATTAAACCGATTAAAAGTCTCTAAGTAAGCTCATTAAAGCAATATAAGATATCTGGAATGGAAATTATTTGAAGCCTCTAATGCACGAATCTAAGGTATGGTAAGACTGAGTGTAATTTTAATAAAAACTCAAATAAGTTAACTAATTTTATGCAGATTATGAAGACATGCCAGGAGAAACAATACATGATAAAACTACTGCAGATGATTCTATTGCTGCAGGCCAAAGACTACAAGACTGGAAACTCTTTTTTCGCTTTAAATGTATTGGTGAAATCAGGCTTGGGTGTCGCAGATTACAAAAATAAAACGCATGTAATTTTGACAGTTCGGGAACGAATTTTGACAGTTCTGGAATTTGTTTACAAAATATTTTGAGAGAGGAATGAACTCTTGTTCTTCTTCATAGAAATAAGCCAGAAATTTGATTTTTCAAATACGTAAAACAGACCCAGGAGATAGTTTTAAAACCAAGGCACGCTTCTAGAAATGTACATGAAACCTTTTTGTAAGTCTTATAGTTGCACAATCTTGTATATTTTGCAAGTAAAACGAAGTTAAGATTCATAAAAATTGCTCATTTCACAAATTTAATCAGCTGTTTTTAACCTACAATGCGTATTTTTAGCCGAAAGAGATGCCAACGTATTCAACATGTTTTGTTGAATATTAATGTGTGAAATGGTTTAATATTTAGTTAATTGTGATTTTAGTTATTTTGGTCTTTAATTTAAATGAATTTAATTTTAAATGCATGAATTGAGAATTTGTTTATGTTTAACTAATTATAATTTAAAATAAATGAAGAGTAAATTTATTTGTGTTAACAATCACAAAATGGTGATTGTGATGCGAGAGTAAGCTGACGTGTTTTCTTGGTCTCCGCTGTGGCTTGTGTTTTTCATGCGCTTAATCGGTCTTTTGATCACGTTCTTTTGCAAAATAATTTCAACCACAACTTGGAAATTGGCATACAATTGAATTAGTGAATTTTATAACATACATATATCAAAAGTATTTAAATAAAAGAATAAACATTTTTCCTGGTGCCAAATTTATTGGAGTTAATATACATACTCGAACAATACACACATTTCTGTGGAACATGAGTAACGGCTCTTCCTCTCACGAAGTGATCAACACACGCTCTAAGAAAGCTCAGTCTGCAGTACTTGGCGCTGTGACGTCGGCTCACTCCACCAAAAATACGGTAAAGGTGAGCGAAATAAATAACATGTCTCTCACAGCACGTGAACTTGAAGAGCATCTTCATAAGCAAGCCGACCTTCTGCTGAGTCGCTTCTCAGTAGAATTGACCTGTCATCGGAAAGAGCTCTCTGATCAAGTGAAACAGATTGAGAAGAACATTACTCAGAGATTGAACGCTTTCGACGATTCTTTGAAAGATTTACAACGGCGCATGGTATGTGTGGAGGAGCAGAGAGGTGATTGCGAGCAATTAAAAGCAGATTTTGTCACAGCCAAAGAATCGTTAGCTAAACTGAAATTGAGGTGTGACGCAGCTGAGAGACGCGAAATTGCGTGCGATGCAATACTTGCAGGCGTTCCCAAACTTGATGATGAGGACTTAAACAAAATTTTTAATACGTTGTGCTGTGCCGTGGGATACACTGCGCTTGCTGCTGTCTCAATTTTTCGTCCACCACAGCAAAACCGTGATCTGGATCCACCCATTATCATCAAATTTAATTCGTTGTCCGAGAAGAACGCTGTTTTTAAAGCTGCTGCTAATTTTCGAAAACGAGAGGCTCGCCAGCTCCGGCTTTCAGACGTTGGTATGGAATCTACTAAAAGTATATTTCTGAATGAGAGCTTGACGCGGCCAAATCGCTTGATACTCCAACTTGCTGTCAAGTTAAAACGTAACAACCTGATTTATGCAGTTTCCACGAGGCGTGGCGTTGTTACCGTGAAATCGAGGAATAACAGCAGCTGGACAACCATTACACATGCTGGAACATTGCAGGCCATGGTGGATAGCGGCCAAGTCGACGATAACCATCAATGAAAGCTTCACATAGATACCATCACTTGCAATTGTTATTAAGTATCTTATTACTTAGTAGCAAAAATCTGTTGCCTATAATTTTAACATTTATTTTCTTGCTATGTACTTCTGTCTTACTTAATCTATCATATCCTTTTTATTTTTCTACTATTTCTCACAACCACTATGGAACTCCTGCGACCGACAACCTGGATACAAGTATTCCAATCTTAAGTGGGTACTATTTCAAAACAAGCTGGATGTGCTGCTGGTTGTTCTCCTTGTCTAATGTCTGTAGTGAATACAGATATTACTAATAATGGAAGTTCCAGTGCCTGTGTGTATAACATGGTGCGTGTGTTTTGTAGACAAAGTGATGGTCTCAAGATCTGCCATATTAATGCACAGAGTCTAAATAATAAAATTGACGAATTTAGATATATCTTTGAGAGGTCGGATATAGATGCTGTATGCATCTCGGAAACATGGTTTAACTCTACATTGCATGATGGCCTGTTTTCAATTCATGGTTATCGATTACTTCGGAATGACAGACTGTCGCACGCAGGGGGCGTTGCAATCTATATCAGAAATAATATCTGCTGTAAAGTGAAACTCAAATCACCCCCAAACTCAACTATAGAATATATATTTGTCGAAATTTACTCCGAAGTTGACAAGTTGCTGTTGGGTTCCGTCTATAGGCCTAATTGCCATGTAAACATGGATGAGTTTTTTGATACCATTCAAAACTTAATGCCCTGTTATCAGAACATTATTATCGTTGGGGACCTAAATGGTAATTTACTTGCTGATTATGTCTTAACCGACCGCATGTGTAGTCTCGCTCTATACCCGGTTAATGTCGACGTACCTACACACTACACATGTACTAATGAGACCCTTATTGATGTCATCTTTGTGTCCGATAGAAATAAAATCCGATTTTACAACCAATTATCCGCACCTCAATTTTCGCGACATGATTTACTGTTTCTAGTGTACGATTTTAGACTTAATTACCTTTCTGGCTCATTTACCTTTCGAAGCTTTAGAGATATTAACATTCCTGGCCTACGCTCAGATATTGCACATGTTAACTGGAACGCTATTCACACAATGTTATCAGTCAATGATCAAATAAATTTTATTAATCAGGAAGTCACGAAAGCTTTTGATAAGTTTGTTCCTCTAAAAAGAAAGGTTGCAAAATGCCCTGACAAGCCCTGGTTTTCTAATACAATTAAAGAATTGATTTCACAGCGGGATTTAGCGTTCAAGCGTTGGAAGCGATTTAGACTAGCGGCTCTGTATCTGAAGTTTACTCATGCTAAAAGATTAGTAACCAAAGCCGTCAAAAAGGCCAAGCGTGCATACTTCAGTACCAAATTTTCGTTTGCCATTAGTTCCAAGCAAACTTGGAATCAAATCCGTGATGCTGGTCTTATAAAAGATTCTAGATCGTCGTATCAAGATGACGTAAACTGTGATGCACTTAACAACAAATTTCTTAATATTAATGTACCACAAATTAGTGTTAACCATTATATGACTAGCAGCTTCCACTCGCTTGGACCCTGCAATCCAGTAGTTGATTTTTGTTTCAGATGCGTGAATGGAAAAGAAGTTCTAGCAAGTCTAACAAGTCTTAAATCCACTTCCGTCGGACTAGATGGCATCTACCCCTCCTTCATCAGACTGATAACTGCTGAATTACTACCCGTCATAACGTACACTCTTAATAGGATCTTTACGGCCTCAACATTTCCGGATGCCTGGAAAGTCGCTAAGGTTATTCCAATCCCGAAATCCGATAACGATTATCGTCCAATATCGATCCTCCCGTTTTTTTCCAAAGTTTTTGAAAAAATAGCATTTAACCAAATATCTGAAATGTGTACAGAATATAGTCTAATCTCTGAAATGCAGTCGGGATTCAGAAATGGACGTAGCTGCATCACTGCTTTAATTGAGGTTATTGAGGATGTGCGTTTGAACATAGAGGATGATAAAGTCACCTTTCTTGTACTACTGGATCACTCCAAAGCATTCGACTCAGTTGACCACAATATCTTACTTACAAAGCTTTCACGCATGTTTGGATTTTCGCCGTCAGCAGTGTCTTTAATTAAGTCTTATCTTGCTAACAGAACACAGGTAGTATGTCATAATGGATCTGTCTCCCAGCCTCTTTACATAAAGCGGGGTGTACCCCAATGCTCTATACTGGGTCCCTTATTGTTTTCTCTGTACATTAATGACTTACCTGGTGTTCTAGTTCACAGCAAAATCCATATGTATGCTGACGACGTGCAGGTCTACTCTACTTGCAAGTACAATGACACTGCCTTATGCGTTAGTGACCTAAATGACGACCTTGAAAGAATTAATCAGTGGGCACTTAGAAATGGGCTATGTCTTAACCCATTAAAGTCAAAATGCTTAGTTATTAGTAGAAAGAAAATAAGTAATACTAGCCTTCCCAAACTAAACCTGAATGCGAACACAATTGAATATGTAGACAACGCGAAAAATCTTGGAGTCGTCATAAATAGTTCCTTATCGTGGAATGACCACATCAACCATGTTGTAGGGATTACTTATGCTAAACTTCGAGCTCTCTGGTGTACTAAATTCTTTACCCCATTTAAAATCAGACTTTTGCTAGCAAAGACGTATCTCATGCCAAGTCTTTTATATGGCAGTGAGTTGTATTGCAACTGTGATTTCGCCAGTAAGGGTAAATTAAGTTCCGCATATAATAATATTGTAAGATATATTTGGGGTTTAAAACGATTCGATCACGTATCGATATATCGTAATTTGGTATATGGCATATCCTTCGATTCCTTACTAGTTCTTAGGGTTTTGACCTGCCTACATAAGGTAATCACTCTCAAGGAGCCCTCATACTTAGTCCGTCGGCTAAAGTTTTCCAGATCTAACCGCAATAACGTTTTAATTCCACTTAGGCACAAGTATTTGATTTCTGAGCGTCATTTCTTTATATTTGCAATCAGGCAGTGGAACTCCTTACCAACTCATATACAGAGAATCACCAGTACATTGCACTTCAAGACCAAATTGATACAATATCTTACTTCCGCTTCCCAATAAACTCGCAGGTAGTCAGTGTCGGTTCCTGTTCATTCTTTCTTTCTTTCACTCTTGATCTCTCTATCTCTCTATCCTTTCTTTCTACCCACCTTTTGAACTGTACAGCAAAACCATTGTATTTCTGACCTTTTTGGTTCTGTTAATTATTATAATTATGTTACGTTAAAATCGTTTTGTTGTTACAAGATTATTTAGGATTTAGTTATTAATAAATTCTCTTACTATATATTATTTTTGTAACTTTACATTTATATGCCTTGTACAACGAATTATACAGTTTATAAGACCTTCTAGTCTTAATGTATAATGAATAGAATGAATGAATAAATAAATAAATAAATAAAATAACACATTTTAATTTAAATAAAAGAAAAATGTTTAAATAAATAAATAAGTAAGTTTACAAATAAGTTTACATTACTTTTTAATATTTCTAAACAGCTTAGAATTCGAGAGCTCATAAGTGAAAAATAGTTTTTCTATTAATGTTTACTTAAAAACCAAAAAAATAATTAGTAATAAAGTTGTGTCATTGGTATCCCTGCGACTAACTCACCACAACATTTTGTGGCGGTGTGGTAACAAAGCAAAACGTTTTACCTTGTCAGATATCATGCTTTGAGATGGCCTGTTTTAGCTTGTAAGAAGTCAACAATTTCACCATAAAATTCACATACACTGTATGGTAACACGCGGACGGACATTTTTTTGAGCTCTCTCACGAAATAAGAGGAGTTTCCAGTCTTGTAGTCTTTGCTGCAGGCTTAACACAAAGTAATGTAAGTAATAATCAACACATCTGTATTAAAAACTGAAAACTTATTTGTGTCAAACTTAAGGTAGAATCCCAAGCACGACTTCTTGAGCAAGCAGCAGAAGACATGAAGAACATACAGAATAACATTTTCTGCATTTAGTCGGTGCTGTAGATATTTGCCTCACAAGCTGATGAAAACACGGTCGTTGGCATTGATAATTCAACAACAACCATATAGGAATGTGTCATTGGTAAAAGGACGACTGGAGGAAACTGCACTGACTCAAGAGAAATTCGTTTGTCACGAAGCATCTTTGTAGATTCTGCATTTTTATGTGCGACAGTCAATAGAGTATGGATCAGCATGTGGTCAGTTGTTTAGGTTGGTATCTATAAATTACATACAATCAAATACGATTAGTTTTTATTAACCACTTTTTTTAACCGCAGATCCGCCTTGTTACAGCTACTCATTATTTAGTTTTAAGTGCCGCTTTAAGGTACATATGTGTTTGGCAAATACAAAATAGTATCAAAGAAATTACAGAATTAAATATTCAAGATTGTATATTCTAATTAGTATTATTATGTGCGTAATATTTGAAAATGTTTGTACATACAACATGAATAATTATAAAATGCTCTATATTTGGTTCCCCTGTAGGCCTATTGCATCCGTAAAATATTTGTAATATAACATACACATATACAATAAATAATATACAAATATACAATGCAAGCTGCTAATTGTCTTTTAAAATATAAATTTCACCATATATAAACAAAGGTGGTGAAGTTTTCCAAATCTAAAATGGTAGGTGCAAACGGTTGTTTGACCCCCCCCAAGTGCATCAACGATGTATAACAATACATAATTTTCAAAAGTATTACGAAAGAAATGAAAAAATATAAATGCGACCATTCTAGAGTTATTAAGCATAATTTTTTTTTGTCAAAAGGTGAACAGCTATGCATTTGCAACCAGAGATTAATGAGATTGGAAACTCTTTTATCTTCAGATAAAGATGAAAAAAAGATCGATTTTTTATGAACTGGTGAATTTGACTACATTTCTTTTGCAGCCAGAAAGAGATAGCAAGTGACGCTTTATCTTTTGACGGTATTATTCACCAACATTTTTTGCAAAAGGTTGCCACCATAAGTAGACGAAGTGAAAAATGTGGGCATAAATTAATTTCTGTGGGTATTTTTTATGTGATTGTAGAAATTTGAATAAAATATTATTTAATTTACTTCAAATATTATATTATTTATATAGTTTTCTATATTTGTAAAATTTATAATGAAAAAAATATATAAAGGATATTTTTTTACTTCTTTATTAGATGACAATTCTAAAAGTTATAGAGTTCATGCTGTTTCCACACCACCATTGAGGTAAGCGTCAAGGCGCGTTACCGATTTTTTGGGTGTTCGGTTCCTTAGTAGGCATATATCACCCGTGCACATGCAACTACAACTACAAAGCACACTAAATTTATTAATACGTTCTGTAATAATAATACTAAGTTCTGTAATTCGACGTTTTAAAACAATATTAATAAATATCTGTAAAAATTTTGGGAGTACTTATCTTTATCGCCCCAATACCAATCAATTTGTGAATGACAACTTCAAAAGCGGGAAACAGAGATTATAACCACTTTTCTACTAGCAACGATATGGCACGTTTTTACATTTTTGACATGCAACCGTTCAAATCAATTTGTTTTTGTAACATTTGTATTGAAACTCACCGTTTTCAGTCGAGTCTTCGAAACTTTATGCTTTTGGCGGGTGAGTTTGCATAGAAAATTTATAGAAACAACACGCGGCTGTTTTTTTGAACAGCTGTTTTGTTCTAAGTTTCCAATCTCGTTATCTCTGTTTGCAACGAAAAATTAACACAACGACTACTTTATACCAAATTAAAAATGAGAAATAAACGACCAATACTGGGTAAAATATGGAAGCATACATTAATTGCCATTATACAGAACGGGGAGTTATGTTTTATATACATATATTTACACATATAAAAAGGATAATATTTTTAATTATTTTTTTTGACGTTTCATAAACGAATCCCCGATAAACAGATTTTTCATGTGTTCATGAGATCAATTTATTTTCGGCGAAGTACAAATTTTTTGCAGCGAAGTACAAGCTTTTTACATCGAAGTACATACATATTTTTTGCAAAAAATCACAATTTTTCATCCTGTGTTAGTGAAAATGCCAATGTGTTTTGCGACGAATTCGAAGTGTCCTATCTTATTATCTCTGGTCTTAATGTCTGGTTGCTCGACAAGTCGAGCTTGGGCTTCTAACTTAAATATGAAGCAAATAAGTGTTAATTTCTTAATCCAGATGTTTATATTACTTTGTGTTGAGCCTACAGCAATAATTTTGAATCATCTGCAGTACTTTTGTTAAGTTAATTAAGTTATTCTTATTAAAATTACACTCAGTCTTACAATACCTTAGCCAAGTTTCGTGCTTAAGAGGCCTTAAATAAGTTTTATCACTCCACAATACTTTTATTTCTTTAGTCATATTACTAAGCTGCAGAGATGACGAGATAGGACAATTCGAATACGCCGCACAGTGGCCGGTTTTTTAACTTAGCGGTCAAAAATCCATATCTTTTGACTCTCTTTATTCCGGTTTTTTTTGTTGGATTCTTCTAATCTTAAGCTTTAATGTGAGACTAAAATCATAAAAATCGATCGATAAAAACCAGAGATATGAGAGTTTCAATCAGGGTACCTATTAAAATTTTCTTAAAAGCCTAAAAAAGAGATTATAAAAATAATACGTTTCTTTTTATTTAATGATTAAAGACTTTTTATTATCAATAACGAACATACTAATAACATAGATTAATAAAAATAAGGTAATAAGTAAGGAACTAATGAAAATTAAACAATTTTTTCAAAACATTCATTGATAGAATTCCGCTCATCTAGTAGTAAATTTTGTGCATCACTATCTAACTCGATTGAGCTAGATTTCCATTTTTGGCGGATATTTGAAATATATGGATCCGATGTGCACAGCAAAACTGCAAGCAGATCCTCATTGGTACAATATCTTGAAATTTTCCTTGTGTTGTGCTCACGAAAGAATCTGTAATCCTTGTTTCTTTTTTCTTGTGCTTCTTCAGAAAGATCACCAAGTGGAAGTAGACTATTTTCAATAATTTGCTCTCCATGATAAAGAATTTTATGAATTGTTGATGGCATATTCCTCCAGGGATATTTTTCGTTGTAAATTTCTGCGGTTTTCTTTGCATATTCACCAAATTTTTTGGCATCAATCATCCTGCTGCATGCTATAACTTCTATTATTATTTTGAATCGCGTAATTAATTGGTCTACCCTTTCCTTCGCTGCCATTATCAGTCATGGTTTCTTCTTCAAAAACGAGCTCAGTTTTCATCCATTCGTTGCGTTGGTACAGTTTTTCCTTATTTCGATTCACATCTGTGTAACGTTTTTTTAAATGCGATAAAAAGTTAGATATTTTCTTTTTATATGTCTCTTCTTGATCGCATGAGTCAAAAAAAGGATCTTTTAGAATATGCGAAGTAACATCTTCGTCGGGTTTTCGTAAGAAGTAAATATCTGCCAAATTTTTATATGTGAACTTAGCCATGTTTTTGCCAAGAAAATGGAAACTCGATGAATGCAACTCTTTAAATACTCTTTCCGTCACGGATTTTTTACCTATGCACATGTAATTTTTATGTGCCTAAATTTTCCATTTTACAGGTAAAATATATTAGGACAGGTACTTTTACAGTACATATGTAATAAGAGCTAATTACATGATAATTAAAAAAACCTAATTAGTGCAAATATATATATAATTTGAAAGAAAAGTGTAACACTAACAAAAAAAAAAAAATAACGGAAAACATGTTAAAAACGTTTGCAGTGTGTGACTTTGACTCATATAATGGGCTCTAGCGCCCGGTGGGGCAAACCGATGCAAAAAAAATTGGTATGGGCTTTTAGAGGAAACTTCCAGCTTTACAATGGTGTAAAATTTGTTTTGGAGCATTCTGGAGCGCAAAAGTCCTGCTCCAAAATACGACGAAATTTAACCAAATTTGGAGCATTTCTGGAATTCTTGTTACGTAATAACTATACCATAGTTTTACTCAATTGTAACAACATTTGACAACGAATATATCCAAGAATTTAATAAAAAAAACCGGAACTTAATATCTGAAATATTGACAGAGATATGGATATCTAAATCTGTGAAAAGTTGAAAAAATGTGTTTATTTTAGTTGAAAATAAAAAGTGCTGTCTTTTATTGCATAGTTACTAATGAAATAATCAAGATAAAGCTGTAATTTTTTGGCTCCCTAGGTTCTCAGGTTTCTACTTTCATATGACCTAACCCATTTTGAAATCGGTGACATTGAAAAAAATGACTTTTGGCCGCTAAGTTGAAAAACCGGCCACTGTGCGCCGCTTCAAAAATCGCTTTGATGTCTATTTTTTACGATCTGTTGAATTCATGTACACTATATGTGAGAGCTACCATATTGTTGTTCTTATTTTCTGTCTTTGAGTATGTTGAAAAAATCAGCTATTTCATGTTTCATCACGGTTTCATATGTTTGTGAAATTATTGCTTCCAATTGTTTACAATACAAGCAAATTGATTAAATAAGTGAAAATTCTCTTTTATAGAAAATTCGAAAATCCTGGCTTGTGTAAAAAGATATCTTTCAATCCTTGAAAAAGCTGCAAATATACAGAGACTCGACAGTAAAAAAGCGTTAATATTAAAAATCATTGCTAATTTTAATGTATATCGTCATACATTGTCAATGATGACAATGCCATTGATTTCATTGACTATAAGCAGAGTTGCATGGGAAATGGTAGCTATCTGTTATGTGGTTAGTGGTACAATACATATACAATACAATACAAATTTCTAAAATTCAAAACAGAATCGCAGCGGCATGTTCTGGGAAATTGATTGCCAAATTAGAAGTGGTAATTTCTTTAAAGAAAACTTCTTATGTCTCCATCTTCTCAGACTGTCTCGTTCGGATGTGATGATCCGCAGCTCAACCCGTCACATCCGGTTTGTGGAGCAAACAATAAATTTGGAATACCGCTCGTACTCCTGAGAAACCAAACACTATTACGACTTCAAGACCGTTTTCTCAATGGTTCTAGGACCGATGGGATCACAGTCCCTTTCACACCGATTCCCCCTCATCAACCCTCGAAATACTTAGCAGAGCACCATCCTTACTAAATTCACTTTCATTTGAATTAATCCTTGTTAAATTTACTTTAATTTGGTATTTATATAATTACACTATTACTACATGAATTAACATATATAAAACAATTACAAAAAAGGACATGAAATAAAAAAAAACTGTTTAAATTTTATAAAAACGAAGACATGGGTTAAACTTTCCTATATTTCAACATCGACATACGGTTGGACGGTAAATGATCACAAGGTTTATATTTTTTGTTTTTTTGTAATATTATTATTGTAATATTATTAAATATTATATATTTAACGTAACTTTTTTCTTATACGCCCGATTTTGTAACCCTAGTCCTCTTACAAATTTTTCTTATTTTACTTACAGTGTTCCACTAAAGTTTTCGTACAGCACTTCGTCACAACTTCATTGATAAAAAAAGGTAATGCGTGGCAAGAATTTAAATAAAAATTTAATGCAGCTTTGTTTATTTAACCATTTCCTTCAATTTAACAAAAATATGGTGGTGGCGGGGTGCTAGTAGGGGGGTGTATGGCTGCTAATTGCGTTGGAAACTTGGTGATAATTGAAGAAGCTATGGACCATCGTACATACATCGATATATTGAAGAGAAATTTGAAGCTAAGAGCTGGAAAATGAAGCGTATATCAGTGATATTATTTTCAGCAAGATAATTATCCCAAAAACATGGCTCACAACAGCAGGATGTACTTGGCGTATAATATTCCACATATGCTCAAAACACCACCACAGAGTCCGATCTCAACCCCATTGAGTATATGTGGAATATGCTTGAGAAAAGGATCAGGGCGCATCATATTAGCTCAAAGTCTCCACTAAATAATGTTCTTCAGGACGAATGGGTGAAAATCGAACCTCGCTTTGTACAGAAAGTTGTGGAATCGATGCTGGACCTTCTTAAAGCCCTTATTAAGAATATAGGCTAGCCCACAAAATATAAAAAAAAAAGTTCACAGTTTATAAGGATTTTTAGTTACTTTGTTTGTGAGTGTACGAAGACTTTATTGGAACGGATTCAGTGGCTTTTTCGCGATTTTAGTTAATAACTTTTAGATTAATTGATGAAATTGGTTTATTTTTTTGTTAAATTGAAGGAAATGGTTTAATAAACAAAGGTGCATTAAATTTTTTTATACCCTACACACGAAGTGAATAGGGTATATTCACTTACTGCTTCCGTTTGTAACGCATTAAAGGAGGGGTGACAGGTATAGAAAAGTATATATATTCTTGATCAGCGTGACCTCCTGAGTCGATTTAGCCATGTCCGTCCGTCTGTCTGTCTGTCCGTCTGTCCGTCTGTGGAAATCACGATTACAGGAGAACGAATAGAGATATCTTCATCAAACTTGGCACAAATATTGTCTATCATTAGAAACTCATCGGTATTGAAAATGGGCAAAATCGGACCATTACCACGCCTACTTTTTATACTGAATATAAATGTTTCCATGCTTATAGCTTAATTTCTCAGCTTGTAGAACGAATTTGGAGTTGAAATTTTGTCCAGAAGTCCACTGTCTCTGATCAAAACAAATCACCAAAAATGGGCGTGGTCCGCCCACTAATTAAATAAAACTCTACAGGAAAACGATATTTTTATCAATTTTATCAACGATATTTTTATCAAATTTGGCGCGAATGTTGTCTATCATCAGAAACTCGTTCGTATTGAAAATGGGCAAAATCGGACCATTGCCACGCCTACTTTTTATAGTAAATATAAATGAATTCATGCTTATAGCTCAATTTATCAGCTTGTAGAAAGAATTTCAGGTTGAAATTTTATTCACAAATCAACTGTCTTTAACCAAAACAGACTACCAAAATGGGCGTGGTCCGCCCACTAATTAAATAAAACTCGATTACATTAGCACGAATAGAGATATTTTCATCAAATTTGGCACGAATATTCTCTGTCATCACAGGCTATTTGAGATTGAAAACGAAAAAAATTAGACCATTTCCACGCCTCATTTCTATAATAAGTACAAGTGTGTAGGGTATATGAACTTCGGCCAGGCTGAAGTTAACACTCTTTCTGGTTTTTAATTCTTGCCACGCATTACCTTTTTTTATCAATGAAGTTGTGACGAAGTGCTGTACGAAGACTTTAGTGGAACACTGTATGTGATTGATTTACGCAGCGTGATGAACAAACAAGATATTAATGGAAGGCTAAAGATTTAATTATAAATTAATTGAATAAAATAGTTTTTTGGAGGATGCTATGCATACAAGCAAAGGCATGTACATATGCGTAGTTAAAGATTTCTGTTTGATTTGTTTGCGCAGCGGTGGGATTACTGTGACCTTTGGTACAGCCGGTATACTAATTTTCAGAGGTACAGTTATGTGCACCATCCATTTAACGGTACAAATTCTTTATATATATGTATGTGCTTCTGATATTTAATGTTACCGACCAATAATATTTATATATGGAAAGACTTGGACCAAAGAATATACAATATATAGAAGGCGCATCTCATACGAATTTTTGAACAGCAAAATTTGTGCTGTGGACGTAGCCGTACGTCCATGTTGCGCAACATTGAGTAGTTTTTTGTGTTGCTACGCATTCTCTCTATTCTCCTCTCATTGTTTGATAACTTCGCGGCAATTTCGTGTTATTTGCTTCTCATTGCCATTGCTTTGTTTTTGTATAAATACAAATCGGGTTCGCTTGTATTCCTTCATAAATGATTATGCGTAAGAAGAGTTGAGCGATGGAATCTTGGGTGTCAAAGGAGATGAGAATGAAACGATCGAATTGTATACAAAAGCAGGGGTTGAGGGAACAAGGGAATTTGACTTCTTTTTGGTTCCTTTAAGCGTTGAACACAATCGGAGCAACAGGATACAGCAACATTTCCAGGCAACAAGAAATTCCATGGCGTTAATTATAATGGCTGGGCAACTGTTGCTCAGCAACAAAAATTTCATATGTCAAATTCTTAATGGTGGTGTAACACCAGGCCACTTGAGGCCGTCTTAGAAAACCTTCAACTGTTTTTTTACATTTTCTCCAGCATCCTTTTTTGGAGGATTTTCCATTTCTTTTAGCAATTGATAAATATTTTGAGTAATTTTTTTAAGTAGGAATGCCGTATATTTTCTATTTCAGAAATAAATTGCTTGTAATAATAATAATAAAAATTTCGTTAAATATTAACTTAAATAAATTGGCATTAAGATGCCTAGTGTGACACCCCCCACCATGCTATTTGTCAAATTTTACATGACATAATGTAAACAAACACACCGAAGAAGAACAAGAATGTTTCTGTTGCTGTCAAAATTAGAAATTAGCCCGGAGACAAGATACAAAATGGAAAGCAAACCAGAGCAACAAACTGGAAATCAAACTTTTTTCTGGATCTCCATAAGAGCCCATGTAAATTTGACAGCTAAAAATGTATCTTGTATCCTGTTGCTCCGATTGTGTTCAACGCTTTACAATAAAAAAGCAAGTGCTTACGTCTGTCGGTCTATCAAGCATTGATTTTCTTCTCTTTATTATTTTTCGTTTATTAAAGGAATTTGGTTTTTTGCAACGTTTTGCCGGCATGATATTGTTATTATTAGTATTTTAAATTAGGTTATTGTTTATTGTTATTTTATATGTATAAAATTATAATATAATTGTTGTACCAATATGTGTTATTGGTAATTCGATACACTGAGCAGGGTTGATTTCGTTTTATTGTCAGCCCATAGCAATGCTTTCTTAATAGAACTAAAATCATAAATTTTAGTCTTTCATTTTAATAATGGTTTTGGACACTACAATAACATGGTAAATTTATAGACGGTCAGACAGAAGCACTTCAGTTGTTACTACAAAATAACAAGCACAAAGTCGATCTTCCGATTCGTTCGTACTCATAAAAAATCGAATTCCACCATAATATAAATATTTTCTCTGAAATATTTTGATATGCCGACTAAAGTATTCTTCTTCTTAAATGTTCTGCCTATACGAATTCTTCAAGAGCACGCTATGCTCGGAACGTAGATTGTGCCAGCGCTGTACATAGCTTGGACATCGAATAAGAAGCAGAACAAAGCTACGAAAAGCAAAATTTCTTTCAAAAACCCTAAAATGCAAAATTTAAAACAAATCCAGACGAATCGCACCGTTCTTCTCATCGCCCGCTGTACTCCAGAAATTGATCGTTTCTTTCTTTCACACTTTACTTGGCATGCGAGTTCTGGATCGATCTCTTCTTACGCATATGCGCTTGCATTGTTAGTGCAAAATAACAGAAGCAAAGTTGATCTTCCGCTCCCTTCATACTCATTAAAAAGATCTTCCGTACCCATCACTCATTAAGAGATCATTCAATTTTGCTTTGTTATCAGCGCTGAGAAAACCGAAGCATGGCAAAGAGAGTAACTTCGCGAGTAGTGAAGCTGTTTTCACTCATTTGCTTGCATCCGCTGCCTGCGACCGACCGCATCTGATTTGAAAAATTTCAAAATTTGAGTCATGCGTCTTTTATATTACTACATATTCTTTGCTTGGACACTTATATTGAATTTGTTTCGTGCAAGATTCGGTAAAAGAAAGAAATTTAATATGACGTCAGTTATCTTCATGGCCTTCATTGTTCTATCCTACGTTCACCCTTGGGTATATGTGTACGGGAAGTATTCTGGAGTGTGCTGACTTGAAGACCTTTACTTTGTGTTTCTTCCCTTTCCAGGTGTCTTGACTGGAGCATCGGAATTGTTGGAAGCATTGTAATCGACGGAAGCAACACACTGTACTTATATTTCTCATTTACCAGTTGTTGCTTGATGTCCTTTGAAGTACTCCTAGGGATTTTCCTAGTACTTTTGATACATGACATTTCTTAAATTTTTTACACAATTTGGCATTTATGTTCCGTTCGAAACGACTGCGAAAAATCACGCTTGTACACTTCCTGTCCGGGTATGAATTTTATGTGCCGAATTTTTTTATTATACTGACCGGCACCTCGGAGGTATGCTTGATGAAGATTCTGATTTATATTATCTCGCCACAGATAGTTTATTCTCGCGGTTTACTATACGTAGTTCGTGGTCACTCAAAGAATTTAGTTTCCGTGCTAGTTTGTAATCGTTTCCATTCAAAAACATGTTCATACCAAACAGTTCGAAATAAAGGGTGACTCTTGTGGCTGCATGAAAAGAACTGCGCAGTGCACATTCAATTTCATTCAAATACATATCCCAGTCACGGTGATCTTACGGTAATATACGCTCTAATTGAATTTATAATCGACTGGTTCACTCTTTCAGCAGCGTTGGACTGCGGTGAATAGAAGGCCGTCTTCATATGCGTTATTCCGAAAGTTTCCACCATTCTTTGGAATTGTCTGCAGCTAAATTGAACACCATTATCGATATGAATAATTTCAGGAACGCCAAACTTGAAAAACACCTCTTCCGTTAGGAAATTTACTACATTCATAGCGGTAGCTTCTCGCATCGCCTTCATCAGGGAGAATTTGGAAAAATGATCAATTACTACGAAAATATACGCATTACCCTTTTTGGATCGGGGATATTTCCCTAAGAAATCTACATATATAAAATTTTTGAAAAGGGCGTTCCGTCACTACTTCCCTCCCTATTCCTGGCTTAAGTTTTTGGTTACTTGATTTTGTTTCTTTACAAACAACGCAATTGCTGATCCAGTTTCGAACCAGTCTGTTCATTCCTAGCCAATAAAAAAAATTACGAAGCGTACCTAACGTTTTCGCAACACGTCCATGCGCAGCTGTCTGCACCTCATGCGCCTTAGCTATTAGTGTTGAACATAAGTCTTCAGGAATCCACAATTTCCAACACAATTCATCAAAACTGCAGCCATGCGACATTAAACCTGTGCGTTTAAAAATCATTCCGTCTTCCACCTTCAAATCTCGAAATTTCTCATGGTTTTCTGTGATTGTTTTGATTAAATCCAAGTATTCTGGTGCCTGAAATTCGGTAGTTTCGAAATCGGCAAGCATTTCCTTACTAAATTCTATTTCTTCTATTGATCTAGATAGGGAGTCAGCCACAACATTCTCCGAACCTTTCCTGTGTTGGATATCGAAATTATAAGCTTGCAACCCACCCACCTAATTATAAGCTTGTGCCCATCTCACTAAGCGTCCGCTCAAGTCCTTAAGGGACATAAGCCATTTTAAACTGGCATGGTCAGTAATCACTGTGCATTCCATTAACTCTATATATGGACGAAATCTCTTTATTGCCAACACGGCAGCGAGGCATTCCTTTTCAGTTACCGTATAGTTTTTCCGTTCAATTTTTGCGAGAAATAAGTTATCGGACGCTCGTCTCCATTGTCTTCCTTTTGGTATAAGCCTACATCGGAAGAGTCACACTGCACGTAAAATCTTTTTGCAAAGTTTGGATGCCGTAGAACAGGTGCAGTAGTGAGAGCTTGTTTTAACTTTTAAAACGAATCTATCGCTGCTGGAGTCATGTTGATTTTCACTCGAACCTTCAGGGTGTCGCTTAATGGAGCAGAAATCGCGGAAAAGTTTTGTATGAAGCGGCGATACCAATCTCTTCGTAAACTATTTCTTGAACGGCAGGAGAGATGGGATAATACCTATCTTTAATGGGCATTGCTCCTTCAACTAATTGGATAGTGTGTTTCTCTAAATGCGTGCGTCCTAATCCGTGTTCTTCAAATGTAATATACGAAACTGCCTAATAACTTTATCTAACTTATCTTATTGTTCTTTTGACAAATCATGCACTTCGATTTTATGTTCCTTTTCTTCTATACAGGATTCCTCTTCGTTAGCACTTATTTCTTCAAGAGGAAAGATATTCGGCGCTAGTTGGAATTCTCGCCAAAAGTCTACACCCAGGTATGCGTTTTGCTTCAAATATGAACATAAATAGAACTGAATAATCTTTTGTTTTCCATGGAACTCAACAGTTAAGTTCACTTTTCCTATGATGTTATATTCCTTCCCACAAGCTGTTTTTACCATGCAATAACTCGGTTGTGTGTCTACTCTGAGATCGTCGAACAATTCTAGGCAATCATCTCCAAGAATACTCACGGACGATCCTGTGTCCATCAATCCATTTATTATTTTCCCATTAATGGATATGCCAGCAAAAACTCTACCATCACACGATCTTTCAACCGCTTGTACCAACTTCTTTCGCACTAGTCGACTAGCTCTTTTAATCCTGTTTGAGACTTTTCCTAACATTCTAGGTTCCTCACTATTAAATATTCTACTGCGGACTTGTTCATAGTTTAAAAGACGTTCTTCAAATGATTTGTTATACATCTTTCCATTCTCAGCATTATTAAATTCTATAATTTTATTTTTAACATTAATTGTAAATATATTTTTAGATTTATTTTTGTCATCCAGACGAACTTCATTGGGCTGCGGCTCTTCTTCGTTTAGTTGCGCTCCGACTGCGGTGTATGGTGTGCTGGATTTTGTCTGGAACGTTGGACTCCCGTTGCTACCACGTTCCGTCTCGAGTTTTCTTTGTCCTTGGTACATACTGGACACTTTGGAGTGATAGTGTCGGGCAGTCAACATTTGTAACAGCGCTTCATTGAATGGCTAAGTTCAATTGAATCTAAGTTTCCAGATTACTTGGAAGTATGCGTTTACTGATTCACCACTTTGTTGCTTCCTTTCCAACAACTCGCGAAGAATTTCATAATCAGTTCGAGCGGAACGATATTGACGTACCCATGCCTGACGCAAAGTTACCCAGTCTGACACAGCATTTGATTTAATATATCACCAGTACCATTCCCTGGTACTACCAGCAAGTAATAAGTTAATTGGTAATTATTACCAGCAAGTAATAAGTTAAAATCGCGTAATACTTCCGACCATGAACAACAATACATCGACTGCAGATGCTCAACACGGAATACAAAATTCTCAACGCGCACTCAATTACACTGCCCATCAAATACTAACCCCCATTTCTGTACTTTGACTGAGCTATGAACTCGAGGAAGTTGGTGCGAAGTTACCCAATTCTGCCCCTCAATTCGTGGTGCTAAGTGTATTCCATTTAATCTGTTCGCATGCGCTGTCGTTACTTGTGCATAATTATTTGGTACTCTTATGTTTTCATATTGGCGATTATCAATACAAATTGATGTATGATTCGGAAATCTAACGTTATTGTTATTGTGGCTTACCCCCGATATTGGTGGATAATTAGGACATGGGAACTGATATCTCATATTGTTTACGTCGAAGTCTAGTCTATATGGCGGACGTGGAACATGTAGGCTAGAATTGTTTTGCGCTATATTTGTATTGAAATTATTGCTTACACCTCTATGCACATTATTTGATGGAATAAGTGGGTCCCTACCAGAAAACATGAACTGCCTCATTTCCTCAACTGTGCCTGTTAGACCTTCTCTAATACTGTTCTTAACCTTCTTTCTATAGACTGATCTAACGATTTATTCAGATTCTCACATTCTTTATTTACTAAATCCCTTTCAGATTGGACTTCTCGATTCAACGGTGAATTTGTTTGTTGCTTATTATGTTCCTGTTCAGTTTTTCAGAACTTTTCTCTCAATACTGACGTATTGCCTGTTTTGGGAATTGCTCCTTATGCGGAACTATTATCTTGAGCTTGCGGCTTTTCTATTCTATTTGAGGCCTGTTAAATATTATTATTATAAATATATTTATTATTATTTGCGACAAATCTACAAAATTACTTCCAGCAGCTTTCGTAGCTTCGGAGCTTCGATTTATAGACATGTTCATGTCTCGCAGCGGTGTACTAAACTTCACCTGTTTCAACTGCGGCGATGGTAGTGAACGATTTAACTCAAACGCGTCAAACCGAATATCCTTTCGTTTCACTGTATTATTGCGGATATGTTCTTCTCTGCTCATAGCAAGTCAATCGCACCGTAACGCAATTTAAATTTTCGACAGAAAAGATTTAAGATAAATAAATTTAAGATTGTTTATTCTCGGTAGATGACGGGGCATAGACGGATCGGTCAATCGCTTCTTATTGCTTGTTCATTTTCGCTTCTGGTTTCTCTTTTGATCTATCATTTGTAATATTAGTATAATTAAACATCAAGAAAAAAAAACTCTATTTCCTTTTATTTCAGGT
This sequence comes from Myopa testacea, assembly GCA_949629155.1. Taxonomy (NCBI): domain Eukaryota; kingdom Metazoa; phylum Arthropoda; class Insecta; order Diptera; family Conopidae; genus Myopa; species Myopa testacea. Next base: position 34,121,386 of record OX451347.1, on the reverse strand, counting down.
TTCATGACGACGAAATTTTTCATACCCAAGCGGTCAAATCTCGCGATTATCTAATCCAAGACGATTCTCGGTGGATTACTAAGTTTCATCGTGATGAAATCGAAATGCTCTAAGTAATTTTACTTTCTCTTGCAACTTAAAAAAATCACTTTTCTATTATTCATGATTTCAGCAAAGTTGTCAAGCAAACGCAATCACTTCGTTGCTGGACAACTACACTGTATACCAATCTTTGATAAAACCAAATCTCACAGTTTCTGCTCTTCAATGCAATTAAAGTTTACGCTCTTTTGAGTAACTTTAAGCCATTGACATTCAAGAAGTTGTAAGAAAAAACATCTGAACATTATTCCGCTATTTTGTCCGCTATTTTCAGTTGTGTACCCATACGATAAAAAAACGATATTCTTTAACTCTGCTTTGGGTTGCAGTATTCATCAGCAACGCCTCCCCTCCCTGGTACAATTGGTTTTTGGCGCAATTTGCCTTTCTAAGCCACCACAGTGAAGAAGCAATGCAGAGGAAACCCGCATTTCGAAATTTGGTTCGGCACCTATCGGCAGGTGGTTCGGCAGGCTATCTTGACAAAAATAATAACACTAAAAAAAACTAACTTTGCTTTCGACCTGCGGTTGCTTGTCAAGGGTGCTTCTCCGCATTCGCAATTGTACTTGGCTGTCACCAGTTCAATCCGTCTGCTTTGGAAGCCCTGTCGAGAAGAAACCGCGAGGGTAGGCTTTTTGCTTAGGCGCCATATTGTTATGTCTCCATCTTCTCAGACTGTCTCGTTCGGATGTGATGACCCGCAGCTAGCTCAGCTAGCTTTTTCTTATGGGCGCAGTCACATCCGGTTTGTGGAGCAAACAATAAATTTGGAGTACCGCTCGTACTCCTGAGAAACCAAACACTATTACGACTTCAAGAACCGTTTTTTCAACATGCGTCTAGGACCAATGGGATCACAGTCCCTTTCACACCGATTACCCCTCATCAACCACCGAAATACTTAGCAGAGCACCATCCTTACTAAATTCACTTTCATTTGAATTAATCTTTGTTAAATTTACTTTAATTTGGTATGTATATAATTACACTAATACTACTTGAATTAACATATATAAAACAATTACAAAAAAGTACACTCAATTCTGTTTTTACACGGTCGTGTTTTACACGGTTTTGATATAACACGGTTTGAAAATAAACAAATCTTAAATTTTTGTACACGATTTTATTCCATTTAGCACGATTTAAAATCATTTGGGCTTAAATTTTTTTTGGTTAAATTTAATTTTGGCGAAATATGTTCATATCACAAATTAGGGGGAATTCATTTTTTGTGGATACAAGCAAATTTACTGGTCAGAGAAATTGTAAATAGCTCAAATATTGGGGAATTCCCTTTTAGTGCATATAATCAAATTTATTTGTGACAGCAACTAGAATGTGTTAATATTTTCTGAACTATTTTTTTTCTTTAATAACTATGCTTGTGTAAAAACACATTATATATGTGATTTAATAAAATAAACCTGAATAGTTGTTCCTACAAAATCCTTGTTTTTCACTAATTTTAATATGTTTTAGAGATAAGGAACCAATCACCTATTTTGCATACGAATAATGTCTTTTTTTACACGGTTTTTTTATAACACGGGTTTTCCTGGAACCAATTTCCGTGTAAAAACAGAATTGAGTGTACATGAAATAAAAAAAAACTGTTTAAATTTTATAAAAACGAAGACATGGGTTAAACTTTCATATATTTCAATATCGATATACGGTTGGACGGTAAATGATGGCAAGGTTTATATTTTTTTTTCCCCACACGGACTAAAAGAGCTTTCTTAGGTAGTTTTTTTGTTTTTGTATTTAACGTAACTTTTTTCTTATACACCCGATTTTGTAACCCTAGTCCTCTTACAAATTTTTCTTATTTTACTTATGTGATTAATTTACGCAGCGTGATGAACAAACAAGACATTAATGGAAGGCTAAAGATTTAATTATAAATTAATTGAATAAAATAGTTTTTTGGAGGATTCTCTTTAGAACTGCTTAATAGTGTTTCTTTTGGTTTTTCTATAATACTGTGATTCTTTTCGGTTAAATCCTTAATTTTCTGAAGTTTCATTCTTTATTTGCATAATATAACAATTTGCATATAAAACAATAATTTGCATCAACTGTTGTTCTCCAAAGCGGTTTGCTCGTGAAGCTGTTGATAAAAGTGCGCTCTGAGAGTGTCTAGCGCAATCTCAAACTGCAAATACTTTTGTTGTTGATTAAGGCGGTTTTAGTGCTTTCGAAACTGTTTCGAAAGTTTTAAAACGTTTTTGATTTAAAGCAAGGTGAGAGTGTCTAGTGCATCTCATACTGCAAATACTTGTGTAGTTATTCGGGGTATTCACAACCTGTCACCTTTTTATAAATCTGATTTGAGTAATCATAAAACTAAAACTATTTTATCTAAATCCATTTTATGTACCTTTGCAATAAAAACCGATAAAATTGTGAAAACAATGTCGTGAAATTTTCGTGGTTGCAAACTGAGTAGCGAAGCTGAAAAGATGTTGTCCTGCTCTATATGTGACGAGGTCTTTCACATGAAATGTGCTGGATTAACGGGCCGAATTATTGATCAAATCGGTTTAGAAGGCGGATTGCGGTGGTCGTGTGAGAAGTGTCAATCGATTGACGTGGACATTATAAGAATCTTGCGTCAAGTGCGATTAAACTTCAGGGGTGTTGAGAAGGATCTTACCGCTCTCCACAATAAACTAAAAAACTACGAAGGTTACTTTAATGATTTTCGTATTATGAAACTGGATAATATGGATGAAACTTCACTTAAGCAAAAGAGAACGCATAAAACTCTCGTGCTCAGCCAAGCGGCCCAGAAATCCTTTCTACAGAAATCATTACTATACAGCACTTAAATGATCCACCTTCTCTTATCAATCTCTTAAGTCCAGCTGTAAGTGTAACTGATGTCTCACCTAACTCCGGCCAGGAGTCTACTATCTCGAGTGGAAATGCGATGGCCTCATACTGAGCCACGAACTAATGTTCCACTACCTTATGTGCCATTATTTTCTACTGTTATTTCTGATGACAATGCTCCTAATAACAGGGGGTTACGTCAAACTGCTTCTCAGCCAGTCAATAGACTAAAGACAAAGAAAACGATAGTTCAGCCAAAGAAAACGATATTTATATGTATCGCGGTTTGCCCCTGAGACTTCGGTTGAAGACGTCCATGAGCTAAATCTCAATTGCGCTTAGACGATAAGAGTGTATCTATATCAAAGTTTAAATTCAAAACCCAGAGATCGTACTTGTCATTTAATATCATCATTCCTGACCATTTAATGGAACGTATCATGAACCCGAGGTTTTGGCCAGAAAATGCTATCATCCATGAATATGTCTACGAACTCAAAAGCAATCATGTCAACACTGCAATTTCACAAAGACGCGATGCAGCTTCAAAAAACTAAAATATTTTCCTACTAAAATTTTATACCAAAATGTTAGAAGAATTAATTCAAAGATGAATGATATTTTTATAAAAAGTGTTGATATTGAATACAGCATTAATGCATTTACGGAAACCTGGCTTAAATCAGGAATTTTAAACTCTGAAATATTTTCTAATAACTTCGTTGTTTATAGAAAGATCGTAACCAACTGCATACGAACTTAACTAGAGGTGGAGAAGCCCTGATTGCTGTTCAATCTAATATTTACTCGAAGGAGGAAATCTTGGACGATGCTATCGGTATTGATTTTTGCTGTGTTCACATTAAACTAAATAGCCTATCCATATATTATATGTATATTAGCTGTTCGTACATTTCACCGTATTCAAATGATGAAAATTACGATACTCACTTTCAATGTATAAGTAAACTTTCTGATAAACTGTTGCCATGAGACCGTCTTATTGTTCTTGGCGATTTTAATCTTCCATATGTAAATTGGGAAAGATGTGTAGACGACCCAGTAGTTCTCTTGCCATCATCCAAAGGATTTAATAATTTTAATTTTCTCAAGGCCCTATTATCACGTGGCTTCTATCAAGTAAATAGTATACCGAATATGAATAACCGTCTCCTAGATCTCATCCTTGTTGATGATAAAGATATTTATGAAATATCGAGATACCATCCTACCTTAAATAAGCACCATCCTACCTTAAATATTACAATTTCGCATGATAGTTACAAAATTAAACCCGTGAAAATAACTCAATCAAAAAAACACTACTGCTTCAAGAAAACAACTTACGCGGTTTTAATGAACACACTGGGTTCTATTGATTGGAGTTCTATTTTATCATTAAATGATCATCCTACCTCTGGATGCCTGGATAAGGCACTGGAGTCTTTCAATAACACTCTATTAGAGTCATTTACATCCTCCATGACTGTCTAAGTTGTCACTGTCTAAGTAGGTTTAATAGGAGCTACTTGCTTTACGGAATTTAAAATCTAATAAGTACCAATTATACTGCAAACTACGTACAACTATAAGTTTCATCTCCTACAGAACTGCGAGATGCAAATATCAAAGTTTGTGTAAAGAATATTGTGTAAACAAATGAATTAGTATCGCCAATATCTGCACTCTTGTACATTCGCTACGTACGGGCTATTTTTCGAATGCATGGAAGTCCTCCTATATTATTCCATTGCATAAGTCTGGAAATAGATGCGTTATAAGTAACTATCGCGGTATTGCTAAACTTAGCGCGCTGCCCAAACTATTGGGGAAGATAATCGTTTCCCATATCTCAAGGAGTGTCAATTTCTCAATTTCGCCGTATCAACATGGATTCTGTACTGGAAAGTCTACTATTACGAATTTGTTAGAGTTCGACTCTAAAACTATGAAAAATTTTTCTGTTGCTAAACAAACAGATGTAATATATACTGATTTTAGCAAGGCTTTTATAAGCTACTAATTGTGAAGCTAAAGTTATTCGGATTTTGCGATAATCTGATAAAATTAATTGCCTCTTATCTTACCCACCGTACACAAATGGTGTTGTTCAAAGGTATGAAATCTAATGCATTCCTGGTTACATCTGGAGTTCCACAAGGCAGCCACTTAGGGCCGCTACTGTTTTTAGTATTCATAAATGATTTGCCAAAAGTTGTAAAATATGGAAATATACTGATGTTTGCGGGCGATGTTAAACTGTTTCTATCTTTCAAAAATGAATCTGAAGCCAAACTTCTTCAAATCGACCTTGACTCTTTAACAAAATGGTGTGATGTAAATTGCATGAAACTAAATCTAAACAAGTGCAAACAGACGACATTTTCTCGTTCAAGCCCAGTTTTATTTAATTATAATATTGCCAATTACAATCTCGATCGATTGGAAACTGTAAATGATCTTGGTGTGGTTCTGGGTCAGAAACTCCGTTTTCATACTCATATTAGCCACATAACCAACAGGGTCAGGAGTGTACTAGCAAAGAATATGTAATAATATAGAAGACGCATGACTCAAATTTTGAAATTTTTCAAAACAGATGCGGTCGGTCGCAGGCAGCGAGTGTAAGCAAATGAGTGAAAACAGCTTCACTACTCGCGAAGTTACTCTCCTTGCCATGCTTCGGTTTTCTCAGCGCTGATAACAAAGCAAAATTGAATGAACCCCTAATGAGTGAGGGGTTCGGAAGATCTTTCTAAGGAGTATGTAGGGAGCGGGAGATCGACTTTGCTTCTGTTATTTTGCACTAACAATGTAAGCAAATATGCGTAAGAAGAGATCGATCCAGCACTCGTATGCCAAGTAAAGTGTGAAAGAAAGAATCGATCAATTTGTGGAGTACAGCGGGCGATGAGAAGAACGGTGCGATTCGTCTGGATTTGTTTTAAATTTTGCATTTTAAGGTTTTTGAAAGAAATTTTGCTTTTCGTAGCTTTGTTCTGCTTCTTATTCGATGTCCAAGCTATGTAATCGCTGGCACGGTCTACGTTCCGAGCATAGCGTGCTCTTGAAGAATTCGTATAGGCAGAAGATTTAAGAAGAAGAATACTTTAGTCGGCATATCAATATATTTAATACTTTATACGAGTAAAAATAAAAAGTTAATGGAAGCAAAAATAAAAAATGAAATAATGGAAATATTTCAGAGAAAATATTTATATTATGTAGGAATTCGATTTTTTATGAGTACGAACGAATCGGAAGATCGACTTTGTGCTTGTTATTTTGTAGTAACAACTGAAGTGCTTCTGTCTGATCGTCTATAAATTTACCATGTTATTGTAGTGTCCAAAACCATTATTTAATTAAATTAAAATAAAGACTAAAATTTTTAAAATTTATGATTTTAGTTCTATTAAGGAAGCATTGCCTATGGGCTGGCAATAAAACGAAATCAACCCTGCATTGAGCTCAATGTATCGAATTACCAATAACACATATTGGTACAACAATTATATTATAATTTTATACATATAAAATAACAATTAACAATAACCTAATTTAATAATAAACCTAATTTAAAATACTAAACAGTTTATTAAGCCGGCAAAATGTTACAAAAAACAAAATTCCTTTACTTAATAACTTAACTTCCCTTACTTAAGCGAAAAAAAATCCAAATCAAAAGACCGACAGACGTAAGCACCTGAATTGTTATTGCAAAGGAACCAAAAAGAAGTCAAATTCCCTTCTTCCCTCAACCCCTGCTTTTACCGTCTATTTCATCATTTCATTCTCACCTCCTTTGACATACAAGATTCCATCGCTCAACTCTTCTTACGCATAATAATTTATGAAGGAATACAAGCTAACCCGATTTGTATTTATACAAAAATCCCTATATTAGAAAAATTTAATACTCATCGCTTGTTCGTCCCATTTTGGAGTATGCCTCGCCAGTTTGGAGACCTCGCTTTAGCTGCTATATCTCGGAAATAGAATCCGTGCAAAAGCAGTTCCTACTTTTTTGTCTACGAAATCTTCGCTAGGATCCATCTTTACGTTTGCCACCATACGAGTTCCGACTTAAGCTGATAAATCTATCCTAGCTAGCTGACTGAAGAATTATGATGAATGCAGTTTTTATCTTGAAGTTTTATCGGTGAAGTATGGTGTCACCGACTCTACATACCTGCTAAGCAATATTGATATTAGCATACCTCGTCGCACATCGAGAAGATTTGACTTCCTCCACTTATACTTCTGCAGGTCTACATATCTTCAACATGAACCACTTAGGTGCGTTTGAATAGATTCTAATTCGGTTCACCAAGCCATTAACCTGACTGAACCAGTCTATATATCCAAAAAGAAAATCTTAAGCTTACTTTTGAATTGTTAGCTTAATTTTGAATTGAATATAATTAAACTTTTTATTTTATGATCTAATGTATAAAGCCTCAACGGCTTAGTTTTAGTTTTATATATAAATATATAAAAAAATACTAATTGGACAATTTGCCATTCACTCCTATACTTTAATATATTTATCATTAACCTCTTTTGCTGTTGTTTACGTATTCAATTAAAGCAGTTCTCATTTTTCTGAACTCTTCTTGAATAAGAGCAATTGATTCCGCTTTCCATTCTTCGATTTCGACGAGTTGCTGAACTTGTTGCTGTTAGCGTTCTATTGCTTCACTTACTTTCTTTTCTGTCTGCACACAAAAAATCACTCATAAGCCCAGAAATCGAAGTAGATTAATGATGAATCTACAACAACAATTTACCTGCATCAAACTTAGGTTTGAGGATGGGGTTTTGAATTAAATTCATCTTTGTTTGGAAAGATTTCACCTCAGCCACCATTTCATCCTCATCCATCATCTTGAAATATTCAGCATACAATTCTTATAGGATAGGATCTTCTTATATTTATAGGATGTATGCTTCTCTAGCATTTCATCTAGCTCTTTGCGACTATATTTTGTGCCTTCTCAAAAAACTTTTCTGGAATGAGAATATTCTCCTCCAGATTTTGGAATAACAGGCTTGAATTCAGTTCTTGTAAGCTTCTTTCATATATTTCAGACCACCGTCTATTGTATTCCAACAATTCTTTTTATGTTTGTTGGTTCTAACATGGTGGCTCCACTCTCTTCGAGGAACATCTTCATTGCAATTTGTGCAACGAACGTTCTCATTTATAGCTTTCTCATTTATATCTTTCTTTTTATTCATTGTTGTTATTGTTTGTTGTACTTTTTGTTGTTGTTGGAGGTCTCTCTCTCAAATGTGTTCTACAAGTTTCCAAAGCAAAGTAAACCAAAAAGTTGCCAAGAAAACGGTTGCGTATGTTTAGTTGTTGTTCATCCTTCGATCGGTACAGTTAAAAGCTCTTCAGTTAGTTTTACTACTCCACAAAATCAAATAATTAAAAAAATAAAAATGAATTAAAGACGTATTACATGTTAAAGATATCGAGCCGAATAAGTCATATTTTATAAAAAATGTCAGCAGAACGAAAACGAGATATCGCGATCGTATTTTAATGGAGGTGGAATACTACATAGTATTTCTGGCGGAAAGATTTAATAACATCAGCGATGATACAAAACAAGAATTCTGCCATGGAAACTACTAATCATATTTTATATTTCATATTCAGTTTGGAATATAGTAACATTAATTTATTTATTCTTAAAATTTCATATTCTAACAAGTAACACCATCAAAACATGCATTTGAAGACCAACAGTAATTGTTGTAATGATGTCCATGAATAGATTCAATTAATAATTGATGCTCAAACGGCTTAATTTTGCGTAGCAGTGCCGAATTTCATTAAAATGCTCATCAAGTAGAGTGTCCTTTTGCAGGATTAAAACCTCGTGAACTCGCTGAAAACATACATACATTTAAGTTATCCATCTTACTCATCAGCAATCTAATGTACACTTCCGTTCATTTAAATAGCAACAGTAAAAAAGATTAACATTATTTGGATTTTCAAATCAAACTAGTAAAAATTAGTCAAAATAAATTTTTTTTGGATAGTTTATTTTATTCTTTATTATCTGCAACAAAAATTATACACAAAAAATTAACCGTTATTTTTATTTATTTTTTTATCTGAAACACTACTAAAAACAATGAAAAAAATAGTTCATTTGAATAACAACAATAGTTCGTTTTTCATATTTTTGATCGATTGTGTTGCGTAGAGTGGTAATCCTTGATTAGTTAATTAAATTTCATCTGACGAAGTAATAATTTAACGAAAATGGGTAGAGGGAATCCGTTAAACTCAGAAGATAGAGGTACTAATATATATTCATATACGATATATGTATATATTTTATATTTATATATATTTATATATATAAAAATAAGTTGCATTGTGTTAGTAATTGATGTTCTCTGGAATGCGTGAACCGATTTTGTATCTGCAACGTTCATATGAAAGGTGACGTCAATACCAAGGTTTTTATGTATAAACGGTCTCTGTATGTGTATTGGTTCATGAGTTATAGTGAATTTTAGTTCATCGGCAGCTGTCGATCTAGGAATGACGGGCAATGTTTGCCTAAAATCTTCTGACAATAAAATCAACGCATCACCAAACAACTCTGAATTATATCGGAGATCTTTCATTGTTCTTTCCAAAGCTTCCACAGATTTCTTATTCGCCATAGTGCATTCATCCCAAATAATGATACCGCAACGTTTCAATAATTTTGCCGTTCCAGATGAATTCGAACTGATTTCTTTATTTTCGTTTTTGCACTACGAAGTGTGCAGGGGATTCGCTAGTGTATGTATAAACACAACTAGGAAGAATAAACATTGTGCATTTGCACAAAAATATTACATCATGTGCAGAAACAAAAAACAAGAAATCGCGAATATGTTTACATTAATCCTATCGACACGCATCTCAATTCCACAAAAAAGAAATATGGAGATAAAATAATATACAACTGAATTTATCAAGAATTGAATTCATGTGTGTTCGTTCCTGTTCACTGTCTTTCTGTAGATTAACTCTTAAAAATGACGACAAGATCAAATTCAACAGCATACGCTAAGCATGAACATTGTACATTCCCAGCAAAACCAGAATAACCGAGTGGCGCACACAGGTACACTTTTTTCTCTTTTCACTAACACACTCTCATAATACTTTTAAAACAGTTTCTAATCTAACAGTTTACGTGACTGTTGTGTGTTTTTTTCTTGTTTTGGCAAATCATTCTGATTCTGACAGATGAAAGAAAGCGCCCAAAAAATTAAACGCAAGCAAATTTAAGTGATTTTTAGTAATATAATTATATCTAATTAACATAAAAGTAAAGAAAATTAAACGAAAAACATTTTCCAATTACTTGTCCGCGGAAAAAAAAAGTTTCCAGCTATATGCTGAAAAATACAAGCAAATGGACACATTTGCTTGTATAAAAAATAGTGAAAAGAGTGATGCAGTGTCTCCAATTCCTTCCTTTGAAGACGAATCTTCAAATAGCGTGTGTAGTGATAGTGGTAGTGTGGACAACTTCCTAGTAGATTCGACAGTCGAAAAGAAAGGACAAGAAAATATTTGTAGTGAAGTGAAATCATGGGCAGTTAGGAATAACATTCCTCATAATGCTGTAACAGATTTGTTACATAGTTTAAATCGCGCAGGAGTGCAGGGCTTGCCTTTGTCGGCAAAATCTTTATGGAATACAGACAGAAAACAGGTTCAAATTGTCTGTATTCCAAATGGAGAATTTGTTTACTTTGGGATTCAGGATTATTTTTTATCTAATTCGTTTGATTTCCTTGAAAATGAAAATGAGGTGCAAATTGATGTAGGTGTAGATGGGCTTAAAATTTTCAAAAGTTCGAATAAAGTTTTGTGGCCAATACTTGGGTCAATTGTTGGTTGTCCGAAAGAATGTCCTTTCACAATTGCTTGTGTTTCAGCCATGCTCCGTCAACGATTTCATGCGCGAATTTTGCGAAGAAGTTTCGCATCTACGCGAAAATGGTTTGAAACTGGGTCATAGTGAGCTTGTGAAGAAGTTTAGCGTTAGGTTATTTGTTTGCGACAGTCCTGCGAGGTCTTTCCTCACCAGTGTCCAAGGCCACAATGGAAAGAATGGTTGCCCAAAATGTTCTCAGGTAGGGAAACATTTATTGTTCCCTCAGAACAGATTTATCCTTTAAAGTTAGAGTGAATGAGCAGCACCACATTGCAGTTTGTAGGGTTAATCAGAACATATTGGAGCAGTTTGATTATTCAATGGTTTCTCAGTTTCCTTTAGATCCCATGCATCTTGTGGATTTGGGTGTAGCTAAAAAATTGCTACTGTTGTTGATGAAGGTAGGTGATGTGTCTAGAATGAATTCTAAATTTTCTTCCTTATTAGGATACGTTCCGTCCGAGTTTGGTAGAGTTTGCCGGAATTTAAATGATGTTAAGATTTGGAAGTCTACTGAGTTTAGGCAATTTTTGTTGTATTCTGGTATATTCATTCTAAAAGATTGTGTTAGCGAAGATCATTATTACCACTTCCTTCTATTACATGGCAGCATCAGACTTTTATCTTGTAGCAAAACATGTCATACTCATAATAACATCGCTCGAAAAATGTTAGAAGAATTCGTTAGAATATTTGGTGAGATATATGGAGACCATTTAATAAGTTTCAATGTTCACGCTATACTTCACTTGCCTGATTGCGTTGAACAGTTTGGATCGCTAGATAATTTTTCAGCTTACAAGTTTGAAAACCATATGCAGTTTCTAAAAAAGTTGGTGCGGAAACCAAACAAAATTTTGCAGCAATTATTTTTAAGGCTTAATGAAAGGCAAGGTTCGATTCAATCATGCTCCAATAAAATAGGATCTTTCCATGTAGATCCAAAAAAAAAAAGAAAGATGCTTACTGCTACAGCTTCACAGAGGGTCCAATTAAAGTCACTAGTTTAACAAGTGTAGGAGGAGAGCAGGCTTTTGTCGCACACAGATTTAGGGATATTGATAATTATTTCGAAGAGCCACTTAGTTCTAGTTTGAGTTTAGGAATTTTGTTGGTTAGCAATTTAGAAGATGATAGCATAAATATTTTAAAATCCGATATCCAATATAAATACTTTTGCATTCCAGCAGAAAACAAATTTATTTTAGTTCCTATTCTGCATCACCTTTTTCACGAATTTTTTTAACATTTTTAATTTAACAGTCGCGGATTTTCTATTCTATAAAACTATATTTTATATTTTATTCTATAAACTGACAATATTTCGAAAACAATTGCTCTTTCAGATTAATACAATGTCCGCCCCCATAAGCGTACGAAAAAGAAAATTTGATGAGGTTATTCCGCCCACCCAACCAGATCCAGGAGACTTGATGGACTTGATGAAAAGTATTTACATTAAAAAAAAAACTACTTCATATTATGATTTTAATTATTCCACAGAAAACAATAATATTTTGAATGACATCCTGTGCAAAATGAACAAAATCTCAGAGCGGCTCGACAATTTGGAAAAAAGGTGAATTAAATTAATTAATAACTTAATATAGGAAATTCTAACGAACTCTCTATCCTATTCGGCAGATACCAGAAAAGCACGAGTGCTTGGCGCAGCACAAAACCACCAGACAGTGCAAAGTATTGCTGAAGAAGGTGGTCTCGTCTGTTACCCGGATGACTGGTGAGGCTACCGACGACCTGCAACTAGAAGTGAAAGCGTTGTTTCCGTTGAGCACAATGGATGCGTGCCACGACGTAGGGGAGCGGCTGGAAACCGAGGAATTTGCTACAGCTGTGGTATTTATTTTTTTTCTCATTAAAGAAAACTTGTAACATATTTTCCTTTTATCCCTAGAAAACATATTTGTACGGTGTCAAAGGTTCGACAGGGAGCCTTGCCTATGTTATGAGAAACATCATCACCGATGAGCTCCTGTCTTATTTCAATTGGAGCGGGGTATGGGAGAAGCGGGCTCTCAAGAAATGCCACCTATTTAATGGAGTTTTATATGGTAATTAGATATTAACTGATATGTTATTGTTAGTTTACTATAACACTTCTTTTACCAATAGATGTGTTCGGCTCAGAAGGGCGATTGTGTTTCGAAAACCAAATGAAGAAAATTGTCGAAAATGCGCGAAACAGAGGCAAGCAAAAAAAATTCAAACAGAAACAACAATTTAATGCACCGCTGGATGAACAGTAGTGAGCTGCGCCGACCGAAAGTAATTTCAAAACGTTTGGAAACTTCTTCCAGAAAAAGTTCTTTAATTTTTATCAAAGTACAAAATGTTACAAAGTACAATGTTCAAATGTACAAAGTACATATGAAAGATTATCTAATTGCATCTAATTAATGCAATGAAATGAGCTGTGCCATAAGTAATTTAAAACTTCTTTAATTTTTATCAAAGTACAAATGCAATTGAATGCAATGAAATGAGCTGTGCCTTAGCATAAGTAATTTAAAAACGTTTTCCTTTATGTTTATGAAACTTTATGTTTAATTGTATAAGCCATTGAATGAGCTATAGTTTTACAAACTACTTTTTTATCAAAGTACAAATGCAATTGAATGCAATGAAATGAGCTGTGCCATAAGTAATTTAAAACTTTGTCAATTTTTATCAAAGTACAAAATGTTATATAAGCATATAAAAGATTATCTAGATATAATTATTATTGCAATTGAATGCAATGAAATGAGCTGTGCCTTAGCATAAGTAATTTAAGAAAGTTTTCCTTTATTTTTATGAAACTATGAACTGTTTAATTTTATAAGCCATTGAATGAGCTATAGTTTTACAAACTACTTTACTGATAAGCTTTTTATTGTAATGAATTATATATGTTTAGATTTTTACACAATAGTGTAATACACATACACAAACATTTTTATTATAATAAATTATACATGTTTATTATAACTTAATGAATAAGAAAATGATATTAATCGTTGTTTTATTTGCACACAATTGTGTGCAAAAATATTACTTCATGTGCAGAAACAAAAACAAGAAATCTAGATATAGAATCTAGAAACAAGAATCTAGGCAATCTAGAAAATCTGGCTACGATGGGTCAGAACCGCCGCGGCGCGCCGTATCCCTACTACTCCTATGAATTCTTAAATGCCATTAAAAAGGTTTTTTAACTCCAATTCAATTCAAATTATGATTTAATCATATTCAACAATACTCATAGTTAATTTCAATTTTACTTCAAACAATTCATTAATTTCAATATGCTTCAGTTTCCTTCAAAAAATTTTAAATTTTAAAGGTTATTTGTTAAATTTTTAAACTTCCTGAATAAAACCTTACATAACAACTTATTTTCCAATAAAAAATGATTACAGCAAAACTGAGCGAGATCCGCCCACTTTTACACTACCACTAACCACATAAGATATAGACCGCTCAAATCAACAAAAAAGTGGTTCCTAAAAAATTTTCTGATCGCTGGATCCCACTCGTGTTTTTCTAACTTCGTACGGATTCGTAGGCTCCCGACATGAACTTCGTCGTTGCTTACGCTCTCAGACTTTTATTTTGTCAGCCTGTGATCATTGCTCGATTTGAGCGGATTTGTGTATGTATGCATGCTTTCATTCATGGTTCATGAAGGGATCGGAAGATCGACTTTGTTTCTTTTAACTTGCACTAACAATGCTAGCGAATATACGTAAGAAGAGATAATCGATCCAGCCACTCGTATGCCAGGTAAAGTGTGAAAGAAAGAATCGATAAATTTGTGGAGTACAGCGTGCGATGAGGAGAACGGTGCGATCGTCTTCTTTTGCTTCTCTTACAATAACAAACCATGTGCCGTCCGTCCGTCTGCGTTTGTTTTCAATTTTGCATTTTATGATTTTTGTAAGAAATTTTGCTTTTCGTAACTTTGTTCTGCTTCTTGTACGATGCCCAACCTTTGTAAAGCGCCAAGCTTTGTATGGGCACAAGATGATGGGTAGTCGGCATATCAATTCACTATACACGTTATACCAGTAACACTAGAAAGTTAATGGAATTTAAATTTAGCTTAAAAATGGAAAATAATAAGATATGAACAGGTAACCACCACGCCTCCTATTTATACAGGGCGTAGCTATGGCTCATGGAGCCGAGGCGGTTAATCGACTTGCTGCCCCGAAAATTCCTAGGATTCAATAAGTTAATACTTGATTTCCTCAAATGCCACTCGAGGCGGGCCGCCACCCCGCCTCACCCTAGCTACGCCACTGTATATATACCCGTCTGTGAGTAAATGTGATTATAAAGTAGCTTTCCTTAAAACCACATATTTCCTCTAGTTTCAGTTTGTATTTCACTCTATAATGTTATTGTTCTGCAATGAAAAATCTAAATAAATTAAAAATTTTAATAAATAACTCTATTTCGTTCAATTAAATTTTTTCAAAACTTTTAGGTGTAGGGTATCTAAGATTCGGCCAGGCCGAATATAGCACTCTTACTGGTTATTCTTTAAATACTCCTTAAGTACCGCATCTCGAGTCTTCACTGAAGAAAATGTGATTAGCAGAGATATTATTCCTTTTACGCAGACAAAAGCATTTACTACTCACATCACATTTACCCTCACTCACATTTAACACCAAGAAATGCTGCCATAAGACATACCAACTCCTTTAATTGTGAGTCAGGCAAATTAATCGGAATACCACTTAGTATCACATACCGCCTCCGAGCACTCCTTTCAAGTCTATCCACCGACTCCAAGAGTCTCTTTGTAACAGCATCCTGCATCTGAATAGCTTTAACTCTGGCCTCAAACTCAGCCTCCAGCTTAGACGAGAGCTTAATGTCAACATCGTTGATGCGTTCTTTTCCCTGACAATCAATCTATTGACTTTTCTATCCGCAAGGCAGTTTCTTACCCAGATGAAGCCTGACCAAGAGCAGTAAGCGCAGCCCTTGTGAGCTCATCTAACTTGGCACATTTTCTGTGAAACCATTTTTCACAGCCATCACACTGACCTCATGCTCCCCAAGTTTTTCTAACATCATAGTGGGTAGTACTTCATGTTAGCCTTCTTAGCGGCCACCTTTACTGTTTTACGCAGAACCTAAAGAATACTGTGATAAATTGCTTCTGAAGGTATTTATACCAGGGGGCGTATTACGTTCCTGTGAGGAAATAGAAGTGTACACACAGCTAAAATTTGCACCGCTGACAAAATGTACACTCGTTGAAAATTTGGTATTACGTTTGCATCTGTGTACACTCGATAATAAAATGCACGCTGAATTGGCTGAATGTAAAAACTTTGACGTTTCAAAAATTTTCAAAATTTCAAAAATATCAATAATCAATCAAAATATAAGTAATGGAATTTTATATTATTGGAAGAGTTATTAGACGCAGGCAGAAGTAAGTTATTGCTTAGCATTTTTTCCACATATTTTAATTTAACATACTCGTATATATTTATAATTATAGTTATCAACTGGTTATGGCTCGTAGACAATTGCGGGACATGCATAATCCTTTCGAGGTGTCCGACGCTCGTTTCATGGAACTTTATAGGTTCCCTAAGCACATATGCCAGGAATTTTTTGATACAATTTCGTCCACATTCAGGAGTAGTCTACGGGCGCATGGTATTCCGTCAATATTCAGATTTCTTTGTGCTCTTCGCTTTTTTGCAACGGGCAGCTACCAGCTAAGTGCAGGTCAAGATTTCTTTTGTTCGATGTCACAAAGTAAAGTAAGTCAGTGCATAAGCGAAGTGACAGATATTCTGAACGATATATGTTGCACATATATAAATTTCCCATCAGAGGAGTCATCAATTGGCGTAAAACGTAAATTTTTTGAGCAGGCATCATTCCCTGGAATCGTGGGTGCCGTGGATGGAAGTCACATTAGAATAATGCGACCAAACAGCGATATTGAGCAAGCTTATCGCTGCCGAAAAGGCGGGCATTCTGTGAATGTCCTAATCATATGTGATGCGAATTGCCTCATACGATACGTGAATGCCAAATTCCCGGGGACGTCGCATGATGCGTATATATGGAGGCGTTCATCAGTTCTGTCCCATCTACGAAATTTACATTCACGCGGTATACGAAATATGTGGCTCCTAGGCGACAGTGGATTTCCACTTCAACCATGGTTATTGACACCGATTGGTTCGCCAACAAATGAGCCTCAACGTCGGTATAACAGAGCACACAAAATGTCGCGGTGTGTAGTGGAGCGTTGTTTGGGGATTTTGAAGAGCCGATTTCGGTGTTTATCAAGTCAAAATGTGTTATGCTACGATCCGGCAAGAGTTGGAAAATTCGTTAATGCGTGCTGCGTACTGCACAATGTCCTTACAAGACATAGGGTGCCATTTAACGAAGAATTCCTGCTTATAAATGACAATTCTGGAGATGAAAGTCCACTTTCCGAGGAACTACGAGAAAACGCTAGTGATGGAATGCTTGTCAGAGAACGTTTAATTGCTTCATATTTTTCAGAATAAAAATAACAATGGAATTCAATAATTATTTTTATTTATTTATTTGTAGTTTTAGTTTTTCTAATTCATACATTTTATTTCTCCATATTTCTTCCTTCTGCAACTTTTTTTCTTCCAACAATAACTTTTTTTCTTCCACCTCCAGCTTTTTTTGTTCCACCTCCAGCTTTCTTTCTTCCACCTCCAGCTTTCTTCGTTCCACCTCCAGCTTTCGCTCCTTGAACGCCAAATTCTTTTCCTGCATTCTTATTAACTCTGTTTCGATGCTGCCCGTATCACCTCTTTTCCTCTTTCGCGCAGGCATAGGTGAAGCCGCCAACGAAACCTATTGAAATTAGTTAGAAAGTCATTTACGATTCAATATATTAATTCCTTCACTTACTCCCTCAGAGCTGCCCGCATCGAGTTTCTCCTTTCCGGCACCCGCTTCCGGCTCACTTTCAATTGTGCAGCAAAAATCCTTGAAATTAAAAAAACAGTTAATCGTGATACAGTGCATTTTTTTTGTCACTTACTCCTTCGATCGCGAACACTTCTTCGACGAGATCGTCGCCTGCCACTTGCGCAGGTACCAAGAGGGCCAGAACACGCTCTTCAAAGGCTTGAAGTGGCTTAGTTTGTAAGGGCCCGTTTATGCCGCTTCGCTGGTAAGCCGCCCGACGCAGTGCCTCCCTCTCTTTTATATGTATTCTAAAAAAAGTATCACGTCAATTTCAATTCAATGTAATTCTTCATATACTTCAAGCAGAAACTTACTTTTGATCGCACCAAAATTTGCGCCACTGCTTTGGATCCTTCTTCGCTCCACCTAGGGCGTTCAACTGGACCGCAAGATCTTCCCATTTTTTTTTCCTCATTTGGGCGCCATCAACCGATTCGAATCTATAAAACCACACATGTTCAACGAATTTTCGTCTACATATGTATTTTCAACATACTTGTCCTGAGAAAAAGGTATATTTTCTTCCATATAAGTAATAAGGAAGTCTCGTTGCTCCTCACTAGCTTTTTTAGATTTTGAACTCATAATAATAATAATAAATTCTCCAAAAAGAAACGTTTGCACTTCAAAAGAGACAGTGAATAAAAATTTTAAAAGTGTACACTTTTTTGACATTCAAATACACTTTACACACGAACTTAATACGAATTCAGCGGTGTACATAAAAGTCGGTGTACACATCAAAATTCACAGGAACGTAATACGCCCCCAGCAAACCTATTTGTTAAATTTTCCTTGATGTTATCGAGATTTGATGGAAAAGAAACTGAAGCACAATTAAGTTAACTTATAATAGTATGCCAAAAATTAAGCATTAAAAAATATAGATGTTAGCGGACAAAAACGCGTGCTACTCGATCAAGTTAGCGGTACCAAATCGATAACGATAAATTAAGTAATAAAGATACAACAACCATAACAGTAGCCCTTTTAATATAAATTTTCTTGAGACGGATCTGGGCATGTGAGCTACGCCGGCTATAGATAAGGTTTGCGAACCTAAATTTGAAATCGCGACAAGGGCCGATGTCATTAAAACAACCGGAAGAAATCGCGACGTTTTAAAGCTTTGGCCGCACGTACAATGTCAGAGACAAAGAAAATTAGCCACCTAGTGTGTTGGGTACGTATTAGTGCTGTCATCTATGTATATATAGATGCAACGTCAAGCAACGATTTTTGCAACATTGTTCTCACGTATACGTCAGTGAACTTCAGATGCGCACCAAATGGCACAGGTCTCAATCAAATGCTTACATTGATTACCTTGGGCTTATCCACGACGACATTATGCCGCCTTAACGCTGGATCTGTGGAAGAATCATAGTCGTCATACCAGGGCAACAGTGTAAAAGTCGTCGAAGTGAAAACAACTACAGGAATTCTTTGTCGTCCAATTCATAAGCTGGCACTCCTACCAGTTGAAAGGTCTTTCAACGGGGCCAGGATATTGGAGCACAGGCACATATGGGTTAAGCTTTCTCTCTTCTTTCCTCTGCTGGTCTAGAACATTGTATAATATACTCTTTCTTGTTTGTCTTGATTGAACTCAAGAAATGAATAGGGTCAGTGCTATCTGGACGGTCAAACATTAAGGTTGCTCCTTTTTTAAATGTAGTACAAGTACCTTTTTAATTTGTAGTTAAATGAAATTACAACGACTAAGAAAAGGCTTCGTTGTGCTTGAGGTAATTTAAATTTAACAATTATATAAGTGAGCGTTTTATAAGTGATCTGTTTTATATATACTATGTTGACTGTCTGTTACGTTTTGTAAAAACTGTACTTAAGGGTAGATTATGGGAATTGAAAATCTGTAGTGAATTCCCACAGAGATAAGAACAGTCTGTGGAAAATTTACTATAAGATAGATAAGAATAGTCATCCTTTTTGAACAGTTTATTTAGGATGCGTTTTATCTGAGGGACACATTTGGTTGCCTGTTTGGATAAAACGCATCGCTGATAAGAAAACGGTTTCGGGTTCTGACAGAAACGTCCCTTCGCATTAGTAATTAAATATAACACATGGTGACATAAACGCATCGGCGATAAGAGAACGGATTTATGTTCTTGTAGAAACGATCCCTTAATTCTTATCAATAGATAAGGTATACACATGGTGCGAACTGCGTTCGACACCATGTATTACGTAGGTTAAGAAAGATATAAATAAAGGAACTCCTGACGGGAGTTAGTGTTTAACTGATCCTCTTGGTGTTCATTTCATTCGTGTTCATTTTGGTGACCTTAAGTTTTTGCTCACGCGTTTTTTAAATTAAAGAAAAGTTTTTTTTCCGTGTGTTCTTTACAATTTCATGTCAGCCCCGGGAGCAAGAGCATTTAATGTTCATGTTATTGTTTTCTTTAATGTTCTCTTCTTATTAATAAGTATGATACTGCTGTACATATATGTTTTTAAGATAATACATTATAGTCTTTAATTTTTGTCCACAATTGTAATTTGAATTTTGTAAACTTATAATATTGTTGAAAAAAGGATCAATAAATTTCAATTCAATTCAATTCTTTACAATTTATAAATTTGTGTGAATTTATTTTTTTTATAAAACAGATTCAAGACTTTTGTTGTGTCTTCTGTATGAAACGTATCTCGGATACGAATCAGAGATATATATTTTTCAATTTGTGTCTAAAAATTTCTTGTGTTTTCTTCTGTATAAAACGTATCCCGGATACGAATCAGAGATATATATTTTTTAATTTGTGTCTAAAAATTTATTGTGTTTTCTTCTGTATAAAACGTATCCCGGATACGAATCAGAGATACATATATATTTTTTTTAATTTGTGTAAAAATTCCTTGTGTCTACTGTATTAAACGTATTCGGGAAAAATACGAATCAGTGACATTTGCAGGTATTCTGTTGAAATAGTGAAGTGAAGTAAAATAAATATGTCTTTAAAAATTGATGAAATATTGAAATAGCAAGAGGCGATAAGCGAAGGAATTCAACGATTGTATCATCGCGTGTTAGACTTTGATACAATCATAACGAAGGAGGAACACGACATCACCAGGGAAAATCTGCTGTCGAAATACACAGAATTTCAGGAGAACCATAAGGTAATTGAGGATCAGTCGCTCAAAAAAGCTAAGTATTTTAAAGATAATGTTGAAGCAACAATCAAAACGGTAGTTTCAACTGCAATCACAAAATTAGAAGCCCTGCGGGAAAAATCTTTAAATGTAGGTAGTGCTTCAAGCCAACCAGAACAAAATAAAGAAAAAATAAATATACCGTAGAGTCTGGCTTTGTAACGAACTGAAATCTATCGCTGGGATGAAGCTCGTCGGTTATCCAAGGTTCGTTCAGAAAATTTATTGATTGAGGACCCTTGGTATATTGTTTTTGATCTCATCTTTATTGAATCAGCGTTTATTATGTGTAGGTACAATGTAGTAGTTCTCTGGGGTATTCTTTGATCACGAGATGCGAAACTTGCTGACGAGATTAAATTCGCGATTCACTTTGCCGTATTTAGAACTGCCTTATTTTGGAAACTTTGAGTTTCAACAACGCGTTACGAAGTGCGGTCCGAAAATATCGCTAGTTTCCCTGTGTTATGGCGTGATGTCCTTGTCCTATGTCAACTTAGCGAAGCGGACTTGCCTTACACCAGAGAAGCGAAACCTTACAACTAAAGCACGGCGCAACCCCTAAGAGAAGTGTTCACCACCGGGAAAGTTAGACCTTATCACCGGTGGGTAAACTGATCTTACAAGAGCGGCACCTAAGAAAAGCGTCCACCACCGAGAAAGTAAAACCTTATCATCGGTGGGTGTTGAACTGATGTTGTACAAGCGGCCCCTAAGAGAAACGTTCACCACCGAGAAAGTTAAACCTTATCATCGGTGGGTGTTGAACTGATGTTGTACAAGCGGCCCCTAAGAGAAACGTTCACCACCGAGAAAGTTAAACCTTATCATCGGTGGGTAAACTGATGTTGAAAGAGCGAACGAAGCTATAAGTTGGGAATTGCTAGCGCTGCTTATCTTCGGCTACTGTGCACTTACACGTTCAATGGCGACAGACTGACTAACTCTCCGATCGTATACGACTGCTCTTTTATAGGCATTGGAGTGACTTGAAGTTCTCGTGTTCCAGTTCATAAGTCTACGTGTGAACTATAGTCATCTCACTCACTCTCATATTACTAGCTATGAGAGTAGTTTTCCAGTGCGATATGTTTGTAAATCTTTCTAGATTTTTCTACGCTCTCTCGCTCTTGCTGTGATCAAATAGTACCCTTACACTGATAAAATTCTTATGTTTAACTTTACATATCATAAGTGTTCATGTATGTATGTATTTAATTAATATAATAGAAAAATTCAGTACAGTACAGAATGCATTACAAAGTTGCAATCATAACTTATCATTAACAATAATAAAGTAGTAAATATTTATATAAGTATATAAAAAAGTAGTAATAATATGAATTACAAAGTTGTATTTATAACTTAAACCTAAGAATAATAAAGTAGTAAATAAGTAGTAAGAAAAATGTAGTGAATGTGGATGAATTTATAAAGTAGTATAAATATATATATGTTTGTATATAAGTAATAATAATAATATGTATGTAGGTCAAATTTGATGATCATATTTGATCCTCACATTCCCCTCTTACTTCCCGGGGCGATGAGAAACAAATACCTTTCCGCATTTGTTGACATCGATTCTCCACCTGAGTCCTTGGATTACCTGAGAGAACCGCTTTCGGGCACCACATCTGCGATCTTGGAATCGTCGGTCTATTTCTGATTTTAATTCCTCGGGCCAGTACTCGGCGGGACCAGTTTGGTTTTGGACTCTGCCACTTTTGTGTATGGATCATGGTTCAGGTCACCAACGGTATCCAGGCTGCTTGTTGGGAGTAAGGGACAATCTTCAGTTAGTTTATTCACCACTGCAATGTTTTATTCACCACGATGTACTCATGATAGGTCGTGGGTGTCTCGAAACTACGTGGATCGGTGTTCTGGGGCTGATTATTTGGTTGTTCGGGAACGGCACGAATAAAAGTGGTATGCTTGCTTTCTATTTTAGGTGGGTGAAGTGTGGGCAATGTGTGTTCCTGCTCAACACCGACCATGCGTCGAATTAGCTCTGCTACCACCACTCGCTTTCCCTTTGCCTCCGAAGGTTTGAAACATTCTCTTAAGTCAACTCGATAATCTCGTTGTGGCTCGCGTAGGAATTTATCAGCAAACTGCAACAAGAAAGCTCCACAGTCATCGAAATTATCCTGTTGCGGTACCTCTACCAACAGAAGCGGCATTGTCGGTTCGTCGCATTTGACGTCAGACTCTGGATACGTATTTCGGGCTACGATTTGGAGGTATTGTCTCAAGACGGGCCCTACTATTGCTCTGGTTTTATCCGTTAGGGAATCAAATAGCAAAATCTCTCCAGCAATGGTTGACTGATCACCATGTTTTCGGCGGATCACGGCTAGGAACCAGTGGTGATTGTCGACGATAGGGACTAATATGTATGTTTTGGCTAACATATTGACGTTTCTGGTCCAACGTAGTATCCGATCGCGATGGTCTTCCAATGCCAAATTTGATCCTTTCTTGGATAGCTGCGAACAGAACTGGGCGCTGAATATGTGCGTGTGGGCCTGGACCTCCTCCGCCTCTTGTCGGATTAGCCAGGACAAAAAGAAGTCTACCAGTTTGTCGTTGAACCATCGTCCGATGGCGAGGCGTGCGTAGTCTTCCGCATATATGGCGACGCCACCTCTTTCCGGCGGATAAACCACGAGTGGGATGCTGATCGCATCTTCATTGTCGTCACTGAGCATAATTATGTTCGTACACTCACCCCTTATTTCGTCGTTCATGACTCCGTGTTGTTGTGTTTCCAGAGAAACTTCCTGAATCATCGTTTGAATTCTACGAATTTTGGCTGCCGGGCTACCTTCTCGCTCCTCCGTTGACTTTGGTGTGTTGGTCTCCATGCTGACTAATTTGAGCTTATCTGTTTTCCTAGGAACTGACTTTTTATAAGATTTGCTTGTACAAAATTTTTGAGATGTTCCTTCCTCGACGGTGCGTGTGTGACTGATCTTGTCTCTATCGACGACTATTTCTGAATGTGCAGGCTTGATTTCGTTGATGTGAGCAGTGCGAGTACGCGTTTCTCCTTCCTTCTGTAGCAGCACTATGATTGGTGATTTAAATGAATTAATCCTATATGGTCCATCATATTTGGTAGCCAGCTTAGCGGCAAAATTGTCAACGCCCTTGGACAAGTGGTGTTGGTTCACATAAACCATTTGACCAATTTCCGGGGTCCATCGGCGATGGCGTAGGTTATAGTAGCGGGACTGGTCCTGCGCGGCTCTCTCCAGTTTCCTATGTACAATCTCGAAGATTTCTTTTAACCGTTTTTCGCGATCGTAGGGGGTTTGAGTTTTCTGGCCTGTTCCAAAGATCTGCTCGTCGTACAAGGTGTTCGGTAGTCGTAATTCTCTTCCTTGTGTGAGGTAGGCGGGACTGTATCCTGTAACGTCGGATGTGGCGGAGTTCATGGCTAATGTTAATTCGGGCAGTAGTTTATCCCAATCTGTCTGGTTTTCTCCTGTAAATTGTGCGATCATTGTCTTCAATGCGCGGTTTGCTCTTTCCGTGGGATTACCCTGCGGACTATATGGAGCCGTAAACTGTTGTTTCGCGCCGATTTCTTGCAGGAACTTTTTGAATTTCTTGCTGGTAAACTGGGAGCCATTGTCGGTGATCAATATTTTGGGAGTACCGAAGCGAGCTAGAATGCGCTCACGGAAGCCCTGAAGTAGCTTTTCACTTGTTGCTGCCCGGAGGGGAATGGCTTCTACCCACTTTGAAAATTTATTTAAGAAAACTAAAATCATCGTATTTCCTTGCTGGGATTGTGGAAGTGGCCCTACGAAGTCTGCACTGATAATGAACCATGGCTCGTCTGCGATCTTTGACAACATTTGTCCTGCCGGTGCTTGTTGGCTGGTTTTAAATTGTTGACATGACTCACAACGTTGCACATATTTTCTTGCGTCTCGTAGCATTCCTAGCCAATAGTACTGTTATTCTGGCGATGGTTTTCCGTATTCTAAGCTGACCTGCTGTCGGGTTGTCATGGCACTCATTGAGAACTCTATTTCGCAGAAATGATGGTACGCAAAGCTTCCATGGCGTGCAATCTTCGTCGTCCACCTGTGATGGAATGTGCCGGTAGAGCTGACCTTCTTCTTCGACGAAATCTGGGAATTTTTTCGGGTTTTCTATTATCTCGGCTTTTTTCTTTTGCCACCACGGGCACGTATCTGCTGCGGTTGCCACTGAGGCTTTACTACATTTACGACATTTAGTTTACCCCGGCGGTACTGTATATCAAATTTGTGTTGTTGGAGCTCGAGTGCCCATCTGGCAATCCGTCCGGATGGCTCTGAATGGAGTTGAGCCACTTAAGGGCCAGATGATCTGTGATGACTGTGAAATGATAGCCTTCTAAATAGGGTCGCATTTTCCGAATAACCCAGATGATTGCTAGGCATTCCTTTTCTGTAGGAGAATAGTGCTACTCTGCCTGGTTAAGGTGACGACTAGCATATGCAATAACCTTTTCTGCATCGTTAATCTGCTGTGTTAAAACTGCACCTAAACCATAGTCACTAGCATCCGTCTGCAATACAAATTTTTGTGTGAAATCGGGGCAAGCAATAACTGGTGCTTGAGTGAGTTTGTTCTTGAGATGGTCGAAGGCTTGCTTGCTTGCTGTTCGGGAGTCCATTTCCAATGCTTACCCTTTTTCAGTAGGCTTGTTAGTGGGTGTACAATAGAGGAAAATTCTGGTACGAAGCGTCGGTACAGGAAGCGATTCCCAGATAACGGCGTAGGTCACGTAGATTCGCTGGTGGTTTTAGCGATTTGATGGCAGCGATTTTGTCTGGGTCTGTGTGTATGCCAGCTTCTCTAATGACATGACCCAAATACTTTGTCTCCTTTCTAAAAAATTCACACTTCTTCGGGTTGAGTTTTAAGTTGGCTCATCGAAGTCGATGGGAAAACTTCGGATAGGTTACGTAGGTGTTCTTCCTGTACGCTCCCGCGACGATGATGTCATCAAGATAGGCAAACGCGAACGGTTCTAAGTCCGGGCCAATCACCTGGTCTAATGCACGCTGAAAGGTTGCGGGGCCAGAATGGAGGCCAAAGGGCATAACTTTCTACTGGAACAACCCACGTCCTGGCGGCAGTGAACGCCGTGTACTGCTTACTTCCGTCCTCTAAGGGAATTTGCCAATACCCGTTTTTCAAATCTAGGCTGCTGATGAACCTTGCATCTTGTAATCTATCCAATAT
Organism: Myopa testacea; assembly: GCA_949629155.1. Taxonomy (NCBI): domain Eukaryota; kingdom Metazoa; phylum Arthropoda; class Insecta; order Diptera; family Conopidae; genus Myopa; species Myopa testacea. The sequence continues at coordinate 34,095,056 of OX451347.1, read as the reverse complement.
ATAATGGATGGTCGCTTACCGCCGGTTCCTTTCCAGTGATTGTACATGATAACGAACCCATAGATTTTAGCTTGACCTCGTTATCTTGAAGTATGATCGTTTGCCCTCCACAGCTTAAAGATGCGCCAGCAGCAAAGAGAAAGTCCATACCTAGTAGTAAGTCCTCGTTAACTTCGGGAAGGATTAGCAAATCAATCCGGCAAGTACGGTCTCCTAGTTTGACCGTTGTAAGCAATGATTCCGTAATTTCTCTTCGTGTATTATCAGCCATTTGTACCGTCGTGCAGATTCGGCGTGTATTCTCAGGGGTTCTCAGCCGATCAGCCAATGAGGTGCTCAAGAAACTACGAGTCGCTCCGGTATCAATTGTTGCTTCGATGCCTTCTATACCTTCGATATTCACCTTGGCGATAATTCGTGTTTTATCAAAGCGGAGTGTATTTATTGAGGGGGCTTGAATCGGCGTGGTCCCGTCTGCCCTCAATTGTGACGGGCTCCCTCGGCATTTTCCATAGGTTTCTGTCTGCAGCATTCGATTGTCTTGATGTTACACCGACCACAGTCCCAACAGAAGAGCACTCTGGGATTTTTACAGCCTCGTTCCTTATGACCCTCTTGGCCACATCGTCGGCACGCTGTTCGCGTGTTTACTTCCGCTTCTGCGGGTTGACTAACCGCTCGATGTTGCTCTTCCCGTATGTGTGTTGCACACGGTTTGGAGTGTTCTTGATCGCTCATTAGGACTTCATAGTCTTCCGCCAGTGTTAGCAATTCGTCAAGGGAGGTAAAATCTTTCCGCTTAATGTAAAGTTGGTATTCTTTTCTACAATTTCGGAAAATTCGTTCCAGCTTTTCGCTATCGGAATATGTTGTATGCCACATTAAGTCCTGAAGGTCGAGGACAAAATCTCTGAACTTTTCTTTGCTTTGTTGGTGTTGTCCACGTACTTCGTCTTCTAATTTCTCAAAGTAGTGGGCTGGCAAGAAAAACGCAAGGAAAGCCCTCTTGAATTGTTGCCAGCTTTGCCTTCGGTAATCAGTGTTCCGGAGCCAAGTGAGCGCACGTTCCTTCAATGACTCAGGCATTGTCCTGGGAAGGTGGTCTTCATCCAAATCATATACCATAGCCAGTTCTTGGACTCTCTCGACAAATCCAAGCGGATCTCGCTTACCATCGAACCTCATTGCCCATTTGCGGACTTTATCGATGACGTTCGCGCGCATAGTGTTACCCACTGGCTACTTACGGCTGAAAATGCCCCTGAATTCATTGACGCCCCTCCCTAGTTCATGCGTGTTGGGCCTGCTGGCGTTTGATTTACTGAGGTTGGGTTTATTGGCATTTGGTGGCGACCAGCGGTATCACTCGATAATATTTCTGTTCTTCCGTGTGTGACTGGGATGAAGAGCTGAGAGTGAGTCATGGACGTTTGCTGATCTGGGTTTTTCGACAGGTCATGTTTGCCTTCGATTTCCTGTAACCTTTTTTGTAGCTCTGGGTTATCCGTTGCTTGAGTTATAAAAGCTGCTAGGCGCTTGCGTAACCCATCTACCGTTCCCGTGTCCTCCAACCCGAATTCTTGCGCGTATTCGCATAGCTCCTCTTTTCGTAGTGAGTAGACCAAAGATGTTTTTACCATGGTTGCTTTTGTTTTACCTTACCGCTTACGAGTGTAACCTTTAAATACTGATACCAAGTGTTTTCCTTTTGTGTAATATTCCTTAGGGTCCCTGTTCGGGTGCCACTGTAACGAACTGAAATCTATCGCTGGGATGAAGCTCGTCGGTTATCCAAGGTTCGTTCAGATAATTTATTGATTGAGGACCCTTGGTATATTGTTTTTTGATCTTATCTTTATTGAATCAGCGTTTATTATGTGTAGGTACAATGTAGTAGTTCTCTGGGGTATTCTTTAGAACTGCCTTTATTTAGAACTGCCTTGTTTTGGAAATTTGAGTTTCAACAACGCGTTACGAAGTGCGGTCCGAAAATATCGCTAGTTTCCCTGTGTTATGGCGTGATGTCCGTGTCCTATGTCAACTTAGCGAAGCGGACTTGTCTTACACCAGATAAGTGTAACCTTACCACTGATGCACGGCGCAACCCCTAAGAGAAGTGTTCACCACCGGGAAAGTTAGACCTTATCACCGGTGGGTAAACTGATCTTACAAGACCGGCACCTAAGAAAAGCGTCCACCACCGAGAAAGTTAAACCTTATCATCGGTGGATGTTGAACTGATGTTGTACAAGCGGCCCCTAAGAGAAACGTTCACCACCGAGAAAGTTAAACCTTATCATCGGTGGGTAAACTGAAGGCTTTTTTAAACCTTTTAAACGGGTGGGTGGAAAGAGCGAATGAAGCTATAAGTTGGTCACTTACCAAACACAAGGGAATAGCTAGCGTTGCTTATCTTCGGCTACTGTGCACTTACACGTTCAATGGCGACAGACTAACTAACTCTCCGATCGACTAACTCTCCGATCGTATACGACTGCTCTTTTATAGGCATTTCGCGCTCTTCTCTTTTGCTATTGACAATGCTAATGTGTTTCCATTGCTGCTCTGAGCATTTGTTTCCTATCCACTACTGGATCGTTGATACATTACTGAATGCTTCGCTCTCTTGACTTTGTTTGCCTTCGTTTGTGTTATTTGCTTCTCATTGCCATTGCTTTGTTTTTGTATAAATACAAATCGGATTTGCTTGTTTTCGTTCATAAATGATTATTGGTAAGAAGAGTTGAGCGATGGAATCTTGTATGTCAAAGGAGGTGAGAATGAATCGGTTGTTCGATTTCTCAATAAAAGCAGGGGTTGAGGGAACAAGGGAATTTGACTTCTTTTTGGTTCCTTTACAATAAAAAAACAGGTGCTTACGTCCGTCGGTCTCATAAATATCAATCATAAATAATAAAAATTTTAGTCTTTAATTTAACTAAATCTAACTAAATCTAAATTTAACTTTAAGTTAAATTTAATTTAACTAAAATCATAAATTTTAAAAATTTTAGCCTTTATTTTAATTTAATTTAATAATGGTTTTGAACACTACAATAACTACAGGAAAACACATAGACGGCCAGACAGCAGCACTTCAGTTGTTAGTATAAAATAACAAACACAAAGTCGATCTTCCGATTCCTTCATACTCATAAAAAATCGAATTGCTACATAATATAAATATTTTCTCTGAAATATTTCCATTCTTTCATTTTTTATTTTTGCTTCCATTAACTTCTTATTTTTACTCGTATAAGGTATTAAATTTGTTCATACGCCGACTAAAGCCTATACAAATTCTTCAAGAGCACGCTATGCTCGGAACGAAGATCGTGCCAGCGCTTTACAAAGCGTGGACGCTGAAGCTACGAAAAGCAAAATTTCTTTCAAAAACCATAAAATGCAAAAAAAAATGCAAAATGCAAATTTAAAACGATTCCAGACGGACAGACAGCTGCACATGGTTTGTTATTGTAAGAGAAGCAAAAGAAGACGAATCGCACCGTTCTTCTTATCACCCGCTGTACTTCACAAATTGATCGATTCTTTCTTTCACACTTTACTTGTCATACGAGTGTTGGATCGATCTCTTCTTACGCATATTCGCTTGCACTGTTAGTGCAAAATAACAGAAGCAAAGTCGATCTTCCGCTCCGAGATTTACAAAAAAATTACACACTGACTCACAGTCATCATGCATATGTAGATCCGAATAATGAGAGAAAGACACAAAGCAAAAATTAAGAAACTGAAATTGGGTGCTCTCTGCTTGTTGATTCATTTCGCACTCATTGTACTTCTTCGTTTCCCTTGTGGACCGCCCGCTTCCATGTAGCGAATGAGTAAATTTGTTTGATTCGGCCTCTTGTTATTCTTTCTCTATGCTTAACCCTAAGAATAATAAAGTAGTAAATAAGTAGTAAGAAAAATGTAGTGAATGTGGATGAATTTTAAAGTAGCATAAATATATATGTATATGTTTGTATATAAGTAATAATAATAATATGTAGGTCAAATTTGGTCCTCACAGCTTAACACGAAAGTTTCAGTATGTATTAAGTGAATTTCAATTTAAATTGGATCAATTTAATCAGGGGAATGGAATATATAAAAATGTTGAAGAGTCCAAAAATATTGCTCAAAGTATATTTATGGATTATATTAACGTTTTTAGCGATGATGACTTAACCGAAAATTTTTATAGCCTTAAAGGAGAATGCGACGCAATCCCAATCGAAAAGAGAAAAAGTAATAATAAGGCAGTAAATGAGTCACCATTTCATTATACCCTGCCATCCATAGAAATTCCATATTTTGATATTGGTTAGAAAGCTAAATAGTGACTTAAGATTGAAATATGAGAATTCCTTAAAAGACTCTAGAGAAATTCAAATGGTTGAAACATTAGTCAGATTTTTAGATAACGAGTTTTATGCGTTAGAAGCGGCATTCAACCCATTCAATTATGGGTTGTAATATAACACACGTGGCAAATCAGTGTCCAAGATTCCGTTAGTTGTCGACGTCGGAAAAATGGAATAAAATTATTGCTAATAAGTACTGTGTTAAATGTTTAAAGAGCGGACACACGAGTAAAGCGTGTTCAGCTCTTAATTGCAAAAATTGTAATGGTTTACACCATTCACTTTTGCATCAAGACAAATCCAATGCAAAAAGTGCAGTGGTAAACAGTAACTCTGATAACAAGTGTGTTCTTTTAACAACGGCGCACAGTGGCCGGTTTTTCAACTTAGCGGCGATTTCAAAATGGGTTAGGTCATATGAAAGTAGAAACCTGAGAACCTAGGAAGCCAAAAAATTACAGCTTTATCTTGATTATTTCATTAGTAACTATGCAATAAAAAACAGCACTTTTTATTTTCAACTAAAATAAACACATTTTTTCAACTTTTCACAGATTTAGATATCCATATCTCTGTCAATATTTCAGATATTAACTTCCGTTTTTTTTATTAAATTCTTGGATATATTCGTTGTCAAATGTTGTTACAATTGAGTAAAACTGTGGTATAGTTATTACGTAACAAGAATTCCAGAAATGCTGCAAATTTGGTTAAATTTCGTGATATTTTGGAGCAGGACTTTTGTGCTCAAATGCACAAAATTTACTACTAGATGAGCAGAATTCTATCAATGAATGTTTTGAAAAAATTGTTCAATTTACATTAGTTCCTTATTTATTACCGTATTTTTATTAATGTATTTTATTAATATGTTCGTTATTGATAATAAAAAGTCTTTAATCATTAAATAAAAAGAAACGTATTATTTTTATAATCTCTTTTTTAGGCTTTTAAGAAAATGTTAATAGGTACCCTGATTGAAACTCTCATATCTCTGGTTTTCAACGATCGATTTTTATGATTGTAGTCTCACATTAAAGCTTAAGATTAGAAGAATCTAACAAAAAAACCGGAATAAAATATACCAAGAGAGTCAAAAGATATGGATTTTTGACCGCTAAGTTGAAAATCCGGCCACTGTGCGGCGTGCATAAAAGTTAAAAATTATGACGGATTATTTATTGAAGCGAGAGCCCTTTTGGACAGTGGATCTCAAGTTAGCCTTATACCAAATAACTTTAAAAATAAGTTGGGAGTTCGTTCAAAAAAAGAACACACAGTTATAGAAGGAATTGGAAAGAATAAGTCAAATATTAATGAGAGAGTGAATTTATACATAAAATCGAAAACTTCAAATTATAATACATATATAGATTTACTGGTGGTTCCAACCATTCTCTCAAATTTACCCTCACAAAAAATTGTTAGAGGAAACATTCCTGATAATATTGACTACGCTGATCCCCAATTTGATATTCCTGGAAAAATCGATCTTTTGTTAGGTGCAGAATTATTTTATAATTTAATTAAGCATGGTCAAATTAATATTAATAATAAGGAATATGTCCTTAAAAATAGCGTGTTTGGCTGGCTGGCTTGTGGTTCAGCTAGTGTGGAAACACAATATGTATGTTGCGGAATTGTTACACAAAGTGACGAGAGTTTGAATAAAAAATTAACGAAATTTTGGGATTAGAAGAAATTCAGAAAACAGATAAGCTTTACACGATCGATGAAAAAGAATGTGAGCGTATTTTCTATAAGGATGTCAAAAGAGGATCGGACGGGAAATTCATTGTATCATTATCCTTTAAAGGTAAAATAGAAACAATGGGGGATTCATCGCTCCAAGCGCTAAGACGATTCTATTGTTTAGAACGAAAGCTGAGAAAAGATGAATCGTTAAAAAATCAGTATGAAAAGTTTATGCGGGAATATTTACAATTAGGTCATATGGAAATAGCTTGTAATATTAACAAGTTTGATTCAAAATTCTATCTTCCACATCATTGTGTCCTTCGGCCAGAAAGTTCGACAACGAAAATCAGGGTGGTTTTTGACGCCGCTTGCAAAACCTCAAAAAACAATTCTTTAAATGAATTATTGTATACTGGTCCAAAATTGCAAGAATATTTATTCAATATTCTGCTAAGATTCAGAAAGCACAGATATGTATTCTCGGCAGATATTGAGAAGATGTATAGGCAAATTTGTGTAGTAAAAGAAGATCAGAAGTTTCAGTTAATTTACTGGAGCTGGAACGAAGCAGAACCTCTAAAAACGTTCGCATTGAAAACTGTAACATATGGAACATCATGTGCTCCTTATTTAGCAGTTAAATGTTTACAAGAAACTGCAGATAGAGAAAAGTTGAGGTATCCTGCAGCGGCTGAGATAATTAAATCAGATTTTTATATGGATGATCTGATGGCTGGAGGGGAATCCTTGGAAGAAGTAGAAATATTACAAAAGCAAATAAGTGATATTTTAAAAAATTATGGTTTTACGTTAAGAAAATGGTGTGCTAATGACCCGAATTTATTAAAAAATATACCAGAAAATGATATTGAGATACAACTAAATATTGATATGGACCAGGCTAACAATATAAAAACCTTAGGTGTTGTGTGGGTTCCAGAGCAAGATGATTTGCTGATAAAATATAATTGCAATAATAAAATAACAAAAAGAAGCATTTTATCAGACGTATCAAAACTATTTGATATGCCGACTAAATGGCCGAAAAATTCTTAAACAGCACGCTATGCTCGCAACGTAAATCATGCCAGCGCTTTACAAAGCTTGGGCATCGAAAAAGAAGCAGAACAAAGCTAGGAAAAGCAAAACTTCTTTCAAAAACCATAAAATGCAAAATTTAAAACGATTCCAGACGGACGGACGGCTGCTCATGTTTTGTTATTGTAAGAGAAGCAAAAGAAGACGAATCGCACCGTTCTTCTCATTGCCCGCTGTACTCCACAAATTTATCGATTCTTTCTTTCACACTTTACCTGGCATGCGAGTGACTGGACCGATCTCTTCTTACGCATATTCGCTTGCATTGTTAGTGCAAAATAACAAAGCAAAGTCGATCTTCCGATCCCTTCATACTCATTAAAAAACATCTTCCGAACCACTCACTCCTTAGTAGATCATTCAATTTTGCTTTGCTACGAGCTTCAGTTTGCAGTCAAGTGGTCGACCGCGATATCGACCAGTTTTTCGACCTGAGCTTAACTCGACTCATTCAAACTAAATGTTGATAGCATCATTGGTCTCGTGAAATCTCTTTATCTATTAATACTCTTTGCCTAAGTTAGTGCATCATACGTAGCATCGCTGTAAAAGTGAAATTGAAACACGCAGTCTTATGAGAGTGGCTGAAATAAGCAACCACTGACGAAAAGTATTCGGATTTCCCATTTTGGTATCCGAAAGTTGTTTGTAGGCCGTTTGAAATTTGAAATTTAACCGCTTATAACTCTGAATGTATAAGAGATATCCGGAGATATTAACTTAACTCTTTTAAAAGTTAAGTTAATTTTTACGAAAGTAACGCTTTCGGCGAAAAATTTATAACTTTTAGGAAGAATATGTAAATAGTTACGTATCAAAGAGCATTTTCTCCGAAACTTCTACACAGATTCTGGTGAAATAAATTCCCGTATGCGAATAATACAATACGAACCTTATTTGCCCTTGTTGTATGTCGCGATCGCAATTTCCATCCAAGCTCTCATTAAAGTAAACCTGAAAGCCAAGTCTGCAACCGCAGCGCTTTGTTTGGTGGCCAGAAGCTTTAGTCAAGCTTTGGAAAACCAAGGCAACAACCATAGCGTTTAGCATTGGTATTGATCGTGGAAGCTAGCTAGTAGCGAGCTTCCAAACCATAAAAAAATCATAGCTCTTTGCAGTGACCATAAAACGCTTGGTTTAAAGAAATAATAAAAATAATCCAAAACCAAACGCGGAAGAATTAAATTGGGAACGATTTAATTCTGCCGACATTGATATTTCGCAATACAAAAATTGCGAAATAATGGAAATTGCGACACGCGCCAACACCGACCCACTTTGGTGCGGTCGACGGGTACGTCGACCAAGCCAGAGTGGAACCAAGAAAAAGATTCGAACGAGAGTCTTGAAAATATATCCAAACGACGAGGTCGCCTTTAGAAACGCGTATAAAGTCGCGGTAAAATAGTGTTAAGAAAGAATGTAACGTAGTATTTAGTGAGCGATTAAGTAATGCGCACATAAAAATTAAGTTAGTGTAAAGTACGTGTAAGAATAAAAGTAGAAAAACGATAAGTGAACAAATAAAGATAAAAGGGAAGCAATTAAAATTACTAAACAAGGAGTTTTATTAATTGTCCCGAGGACAATTGAAATCGAGAAAAGACCACCCGAAGACACTACAACAAATTGGCGCAGCCGGTATTTTCGAGCCGAGAATCGCTCGATAAGGAATAAAGTAAGTAAAAATAAAATATAATATAATAAGGAATTGAAGCAGTTAGGAAGTTATATGTGACAGTGAAAAACAGTCACTTTGTAAGAAAGTGAAACAATAAGTAGAAATAAAGTTGCCAGGAAATTTTAAAACAGTGAAATAATAACTGTGTAGCAGTTAATTGAAATGCTGCAGTTAGGACGTTTAAGTGTAAAGGAAAAGATATAAGTTGAAAGTTAGTAAAAGTTAGAAGTTAAGAAAGCGAGGAACAAGTTTTAAAAGGACAAAGGAAAATTTGTAAAAAAGTGAAAAAATAATTTCAGGAAAAACTAAAACAGTGAAATTAAAGAAGTGAAAAATAGAATTAGAATTAAAAAATAGGAAAAAGTGAAAAGGAGAGAATCAAAAGAATTTAATATAGTAAAATACATTATATTTTATTTTTCACTCGGGAAGCTATTCCATAGGTTTAAGAAATTATTTAGTATAGATAAAGAGGATTAATTTTTGAATATTATAAAAAACAATGTTAAACAAACAAATGAAAGAATTTCAAACTAACTAGAAATTTACCTTAAATTAAAAGTAAGGGAAATAAAACAAGAAGGAGTTAAAGGAAAAAGAAGGTATTTAAAATTTAATCAAAAGTTAGGCAATTTTAAAGCTAATCAGTTAAAAAGTTGGAGTTTTAAACGACTTTAGATTAACTTAAGATTGGCTGGAAATTAAACAGAATGAAATTCAATTTAGATGAGGAAATTGAAACACATAAAAATCAAAAGTTCAAATGGATAGTAACTTTGGAATAACATCAAGTTGTAATTTACAGTTGTAATTTGAATCAAATTAAATAATCAAAAAGGCTTTAGAAATCTTTAGCTTGTAGAAGTGAAAGTTGAATAAAAGTTCAATAAGTGAAAAGCAGAAATGCAGGGAAACGTATAATAATTAATTAAAGACGAATTTTTAAAATTCAAATCCAAAACTTCCAAATTTACGTTATTGGTTGCTGTGAGTAACAAATTAGCAAAATCAGGAGTACTTTATTAACTTAAATAAATTATATTTAACGTGGTAAAGTGAGGATGATTGAAGCGAATTGTTAATAATAGCAATACAATAGAGTCAAAAACAAAACGCGTAAAGTATACAGTTCGTTGTATAATGTCGGTTTTGTCTTAGGCGTCTGTTTTCAAATGACACATGTTAAATAAATTTTAACATTTCAGTAATCTGAATTCAAAGTCGCACATGTTAATTCGATTAAGTGGTGAATAATTTTATAAATTTATTGGATTGCAAAATCGCACATTTCACTATATCTTATTTTAAAGAGTAAAACATTTTTAAAAAAAAAACAGATTAAAATTTCCTTACTAATAAAAATGGAAATTTCAAAAATTAACAGGGAAGGGAAAATATCTGGAAAAATTCATCAAGCAAATTGAATACATTCCACAAAACGTGAAGGACACTAAAGTGCAACCTCCGAAGTACATCCCATCGGAGATAAAGAGACAGGGACCGGCGAGGTTAACAATCGAGGAATACCGAAAGCGGCAGCAAATTCGAAAGGAAAAAACCGCTACAGCAATACCGCAGCCAGAAGGAAGAACGGAACCGAAGCAGCGACGCGGAGGTAAGCTGGTAAAGGATAAGAGGCGACTAGCTTATTTGAAGGCACTCGTAACAGACGAAGATCATCCAATCCCGTGGGACAGGACACACGAAGTTTGGGAGGAAATAAATCAACTACAGCAGAGATTTAAGGAACGCAAAATGAAAGGAGCTACAACCAAAAAATACAACAAATTCCTAAAAAATCCTAAGAAAGAAGACCACAATTGTTCTAAAATTATACATATATCTAAAATTAGAGACCTTAAATTAAAAATTTTGGAAACATTAACTAAAATTATACAAATAAAACTAATATGTCGAAACACGACCGAATAAAATAATTTTGCTTAAATGGTGCTACAATTAAAGGCCGAAGCCAAAAATACAATCGAAAATTTTAATGCTATTTTTGACAAGTCAAAACCAAATTTTGAGCTAGCTTAATGGAAACCACTTTAGGAAACAGAAATTAAACTATGTTTATATTTAAGTTTGATAAATAAAGAAAAGTCAACAAACAAATTCGTTAGTTTTGATCATTTAGTTTATCATTTTATTCGAGTTCAAGTCGAAAAAGCAGAACAGCGCAGTCACGAAAATTTTGACGCTTCGGCTCTGCTTGAAACAAAGCAGAACAGCGCAGTCACGAAAATTTTGACGCTTCGTCTCTGCTTGAAACAAAGTAGCACAGCGCAGTCTCGAAAATTTTGACGCTTCATTTCTGCTTGAAACAAAGCAGCAGCGGACGTCAGCGTACAGACAAATAAACAGAGGTACAGCGAATGTTTACTGCACGCTCGGTAAACGAAGCGAGCAAGAATTCTAAGCCGGTTAAGGAAGTTAAATATTCATATGAAAATTTAAATTATATCTCATTAAAAAGTACTACGAGTAGTATAAAGAATTAAACGTTTAATGGAACGATTAAACAATAATCAATGTCCTAAGAAGTCACTTGCATAAAGTTTTAAGTACGGGAAATTGGGAAAAATTACCATAATTGAAATATGAATAGAATAAAAAAAAAACACTAAATTAGATATCGTTCTTTTAATTAATGGCCGAATCGTTGCAGGAACAAGCTTACATAGAATTAGATAGAGCCCATAAAGAACTGAAACGCCAGTTAAGCGAATCCAGGATTTGGGCGACTTTAAAAGAGACAGTAGGCAACAAGGAAAACTTAGAATTGATAAAGTGTAGAGTAGGGGACCTAAAAGACCATACGAGTGTAGAAAAGGCAGACGCAATAGTAGAGGAATTACTTAAATTCCTAAACCAAATAATAGAGAATAAGACAGAAGATTCAAAGACATGGGAATTAGAGTTTAACGCGTTAAGAAATAGATACGACAATTATTTAGTAAATAAAGAGTTTCAGGAAGACTTACTCGCAAACATAGAGCGAGAGAACGAAAAACTAATGGAATTATTAACAAAAAAAGGGATAACCGAGGAAACGTTAAATAGAACCTTAGACCAGGGATTTTCACAGAAATCAAGAGAAGACTGTAGCTCTTTAGAGGAAGCAAATAGACGCACGAGACGTACGAGAGTTAAAAGAGCAAAATAGATTTTTAAGTCAAGAGATATCGCTAGACCACGATCGGACGCTTTATCATAAGGAAGCTACTCCGTCTGCAGTTAGTCAGAAAGATTACAACGGAAGGTCATTTCAACAGATTAGGACGAAAAATAACATACACAAAATGGGTATAGGTGAGATAGCCAAGATTACGAATAGGCTGGTACCGCTCTTTTCGGGAACGCAGTCACCAGACTTACGCGGTGAAGTGTACAAATTCATACAGGGGTGCGAATTAGCCACAAGGGAGGTAGGTACAAACAACACCCAGGACTACATAGACTGCATTAAGCAGAGATTACACGGGGATGCGTATGATTTAGTGAGGTCACAACGATTCACTAGTCTCGAGGAATTCTACCTAACAATAAAAAGGGCATATTTGCCTAAGGTAACCTTAGACTCAGTGATAATAGGCATCCAAAATTGTAGACAGTTACTTAATGAAGATATACGACAGTTTGCGAGACGCCTAAACGCCCTTCGAACACAGGCAAGGGAGATAGTTCGAAATGATTATAACGGAGACGGAGATAAGGCACTTTTGAGTATGGTGGAAGGGGCCGTAGAAAAATCATTCAAAACAGGATTAAGAATTTTGAATTTTGAAAAGCGTTGAGAATTTATATGCTCAACGTGACGAAGAAAAATATTGAACAAATGGTAGAATTAGCGGTGGAGGCACTAGAAAACATACAAAGCAGTAGCTCCCTCCAAACAGACCACTTAAATATTAACATGAATTCGCCGCTTCTTGCCACCATGCCGTATAACCTGCAAGAGCAAATTCGACAGGAAAGTCGTGGCAGAGCTGTAGGAGAAAAAATGGACAGGCAACCAGCAAGAATACAAAATCCTTCACAAGGAGCGACAGAGAGAATAATCTGCTCTTTTTGCAACAAGCGAGGTCATACTAGGGATGATTGCTTAACTCGCAAAAACACGCCATATTGTCAGAAGTGTTTAAAATATGGACACGAGACAAATTGGAGGTGTGACAACAAGGTCAACAACAACAGCGGGTACAGCAACAAAATTCAAAGGACTAACAACCAAAGTCAGGGAAATCAGCAATGGAACTGACCTCATCAGAATTGGCAGTCAAACCAAGTCCAACAAAACTGGCAGACAAACCGACCACAGCAGAATTGGCCTCAAAACCCATTCCAGCAGAACGGGAACCAAAAACGGGCAATGAACCCTAACCCAACTACACTTAACGGATTGCAGAGGAATCAGCCGAACAGAGCAAACCAAACGTTATGTCATTGGTGTAATAGACCAGGACATATGATAAAAAATTGCGAGGCAAAAAAGAATTGGGAATCGTTACAAAGTAATAGTCCGGGAAACTGCCAGGGGCCCAGAATAGGCCAATAATCTGGGGACCCAAAAATATTAGTAACTTAAGGCCAAATGAAGGAGTAACAGTAATTCATACATCCAAACCGATTGTGGATACGTTACCAACTTTAAGAAATAAAGTGGTAACCGTAAGTCCGACATCGGAAGCGATTGTTGAAACGTTACCACCTTCAAGAGACTTAAAAATTAATATCAAGTTAAAAGGGACTGATAATAATAAGAAAAATAACGTAACAGAGAGAAATCATACGTTTGGAGAAACAGTTGATTTAGGGATGCCATTTAAGTTGAAAGATAGAAACCAAAGTTTAAATACACAGATACCGTGCTCAATGAATACGTTAGCAATTAAAAATAAAAATGTAGAAACAGGGGTATCTAACTGCACTCAAACCAAGCTAAATGACGTGTTCATCGAATTACCTTGCGAAGAGGCTATAAATGGAAAACTCATTTTACTGGTAGATACAGGGGCAGATACAAGCCTGATAAAGAAGTGTGCGATAAAAGATAGCACAATAATAGACAAGTCGAATAGGAAAGACTTAAGCGGAGCATTTGGAGGTTGTGTGACCACAGAAGGATCAACTACTATATGCCACAAAGAGGTACAGTCCTTACGTTTAACGGTACACGTTGTGTCACTTAAACAAGTACCAGCAGACGGCATATTAGGAAGAGATAATTTGTGGAACAACTCCATTATAAATACAATGGAAAAGATTTTAGCACTCTTCAATGAAAAGAAAGAGGTTATTTTAGAATTGCCGATAAAAACTATCGAGCAGATAGAGGAGGAAAGGAAACAACAGTACATACCAGTTGATGCAAGAACAATTACGATAGTACAATTAAAACTACGTACAAAATTTAAGAATGTGGTAATTCATAAAGAAGAAATAGATCCAGGAATCTACATAGGAGATACATTAGTAAATGTAAAGGATAACACAGTTTATGCTCCCATATTAAACACGACAGAATATGATTACGAAATAGATAGCGAATTTAAACCAAAATTCACAAATCTCGACGAGTACACAATACCAAGTACTAAGTCAATTAATAGTATAGGCAAGATAGATGCCAAAAGAAGAATAAATGAATTACTCAATGAAATTGAGTTAGATGAAAATTTAAATATGGAAGAAAAGAATTCAATAGAAGAAATAGTAAAATCTTTTCATGACGTCTTCCTATTAGACGGAGACGAACTTTCGTTTACAAGTGTATTGAAACACGAAATTCCAACAGGCGCAGATCAGCCGCCCATAAATAGAAAACAATACAGATTACCTCAAATACATAGGGAGGAAATAAATAAACAAGTGAACAAACTTTTAGATGATGGCATAATCACACATAGCACATCACCGTGGAACTCACTGTTACTTTTAGTGCCCAAGAAAAGTGGCAAGGACGGCGAGAAAAAATGGAGACTCGTAATAGACTACAGGAAACTAAATGAAGCTACAATCAAACAAGTTTTTCCAATTCCGCGCATCGACGAAATTTTAGAGCAATTAGGCCACAGCAGATATTTTACAACGCTAGATTTGGCAAGTGGATATCACCAAGTTTTAATCGACGGCAGAGATAAGGAAAAAACAGCGTTCAGTACAGAACTAGGGCACTTCGAATTTAATCGAATGCCATTTGGGCTAACAGGTGCCCCAGCAACATTCCAAAGGATAATGAATCATATCCTTACAGGTCTACAAGGAATAGACTGTTTTGTTTATTTAGACGACATTGTTATCTATGGTAGAAATCTCAAACAACACGAAGAGAGGTTATGTTCAGTACTACAGAAATTACGTGAACATAATCTGAAACTTAATACAGGGAATTGCAAATTTCTGAGTAAGGAAATAGTGTATTTAGGGCACAAATGCTCGGAAAATGGTGCTTTACCAGACCCCTACAAGGTAGAATGTGTAAAGAACATAGGAGTACCAAGAAACAGAAAAGAGGTACAAGCATTTCTTGGACTAATAAATTACTACAGAAAATTTATTGAAAACACAGCTAAGATAGCGCTACCAATTAACAAATTACTACGGAAGGACGCAAAATTTATCTGGACAAAAGGCTGTCAGCAAGCATTTGAACGATTAAAAGAAGCAGTCATGTCACCGCCAGTGTTGGCATATCCAGATTTTTCAAAAGAATTTCTGTTAACGACCGACGCAAGTAACGAAGCGTTAGGCGCAGTACTTTCGCAAGGAGAAGTAGGCGAAGATAGACCAATAGCTTTCGCTAGCCGAGCGCTGAGCGACACAGAAAAGAGATATTCAACAATAGAGAAGGAATTCTTAGCGATAGTTTGGGCAACAAAAAACTTTAGAGCATATCTCCTAGGCAGACATTTCAAAATTTTTACTGACCATCAGCCATTGAAGGGAATAGCCAATTTAAGGGACCAAACCTCAAGACTGGCAAGGTTTAGACACAAATTGTCAGAATACGATTTTGAAATCTTATATAAGCCAGGCAAGAAAAACTTAAATGCAGACGCGCTAAGTAGAATCCCACAGGAAAAACACAAAACAATAGCAGCCGTACAAACACGGTCAAAAGCAAAAACAGCTAACCCAGATCAAAATCAAGGAACAGCCGTTGAAATCGATAAAGATGATGAGGAACCGGGAAACGGAACAAATAACACAGCAGCATTGCTATCCGATCCACAACAAATAGAGACAGTGATCAAAGATTTCCATAATACACCATTAGGAGGTCACCAGGGAGCAGTGAAAACGTACCTAAGAATCAGGCAACAATATAGGTGGCCAGGGATGCAAAGGCAGATAAAAAATTATGTAAAAAATTGTCCTAAATGTCAAGCGAATAAAAGTTCGAAATTAACAAAAATGCCCATGGTGCTGACAGATACACCAATGAGGCCATTTGATAAAGTCTACATGGACATAGTAGGTATTCTACCAGAAACTGTATCCGGTAACAAATATATTTTAACATTCCAAGATGATTTTTCAAAATTTATGGCATGTACAGCTATCCCAGACGCGGAAGCAAGTACTGTCGCCAGAGCTTTCTACGATGAAGTAATCACGCGTTACGGAATCCCTAGAATTTTAATTACGGATAACGGAACTAATTTCATTTCGAAATTGTTCTCAGATACATGTAAATTGTTAGGCATTAAAAAATTGCATATAACACCTTACCATCCGCAAGCTAATGGCTCATTAGAGAGAAGCCACAGGCCTTTAGCAGAATATTTGCGAAGCTTTGCGAAAGAAGATGGGTCGAATTGGGATCAATGGTTAACTGCAGCCATGCATGTTCATAACCACACACCCCACATTACGACCAAGCAAACACCATTCCGTACTTTATTTGGTTTCGATACAGAAATGCCGACTAACTTAAAAAGGAAGTGTAGTCCGGTATATAATGCCGAAGACCCAAATAAAGTATTAAAATTCCAAATACAAAGAGCTCACGAAATAGTGAGGAAAAATCAGGACATGGCTAAACAAATAGCCAAAAATCAGTACGATAATAAGTTAAATTTAGTAGAATTTAAAGTAGGAGATAGTGTATTAATTAAGAACCAGACTAGGAAAAATAAGTTTTCTCCAATATGGATAGGGCCATATAAAGTAGTAAAGATTAAAAGCCCAATTACTACTGTTTTAAATATTAAGGGTAGGGAAAAGCCATTCCACAATAACTTACTTAAGTTATATAATAGCAATTAAGGGGAAAATAGGATTAACTAGATAATTATGTAAGTAATCTTTAAAAGCACTTAAACAAGGAAAATTTTATAGGAATAATAAGAAAATTAAAGTAAATTAATCAAAATAGGCACCTTATTAGGATTAGGATAGGATAAATATATATAGAATAGGATTGATAATATTTAGTATAGGATAGTAGGAAACTAACATTTTTTTAAATTTTAATTTTACTACTAATAATTTTAATTTAACTTCAGTCTTAAGGCTGAATAACGAATGAAATATTGAAAAAATTCAACAAGAAAGTAAATAGATCAGAATAGCGTTTCAATAAGCAAGAACTTGTTTATTTAAGCATAAAAATATAAGAAAAGAAAACTTATAACAAAATAAATTCATAGTTAATATTTGAGCAATTTCTTTTGTAAATTGAAATTTTTAAATTGAATTGAACTTTTTAGTTTGTATTCATTTTAATTGATAACATACGGTTTATGTAACGTAGCTGTTTCGTTTTAAATTAACAGACAATATAACTTTGCATTTGCAATTATTATATTAATAAATGCACATGTAAAAATATGCCTGAAGAGTTAGTTCAGGCATAAAACACACATACACTATATACATATGTACGTATAAATTCGCACCTATGCCTTAAGAAAACAAGATTTAGGAAATAAGATAAATACGGAAAGTATACTTCTCTAAAGAACGAAAGATAATATAATGGCAAAAAAAAAAAAAAAAAAAAAAAATATATTTATATATGTAGTGTAAATAAGTAAATTAAATTAAATAAATAAGCGATCAACGCAAGCACTGCAATAATGCAGCAACAAAGTAGAACAACTGAACACGAGCAGAATGCAGTGTCAGTTTTAAAACAACTAATGAAAAAAAAATAGAGAAAGAAAAAGAATAAAACGCCAAAGGTGAATAACTTTAAAATAACCTAGAGAGGAAAAAAAAAAACAAATAATAACAACATTCTCACATACATACATATATATAATATTTAAAAGTACAATTACAAATAATAAAGTACACACGTACACATATAAAAGTAATTTTAAACTTAATTAAACTGTAATTTAAAATAGACTATGTACGTTCCATTAAAAAATTAATGAAATAAAGGCTTAAGGGAAAACATAAATTTTTTTTTTAAGATTCAAATAAGGAAAATACATACTTATAATAACAATATCAAAATATATATATATAAAATCTTAAAGAACAAATAAAAATATAAGATAAGATAAGTAAAATACTTGTACGAATTTAATTCAAAATGGTTGAAAATAATATTGATAGTTAATATGCAACAAAATTCTATTCCACAAAATTAACGTACATATTATTGAAGAATTAAAATTATTAAACGGTTTAGAAATCACGCAGTGGAATTTTATGTAAAATTAGAATAGAGAGAAAATTTTAGAAATAGATGAAAATAAATACAATATAGTACGTTACAAATAATAATATAAAATCATAATAACAAACAAATAATAAATAACATAAAATATTGTAAGAACAAAAAATATAAAAATTGATAGTTAAATATAATAACGTATGTATACTAAATAAGGATCCAGCATGCAGAGAAACCGGCCCGAACGTCGATGTACACCCACTACAACATAAGAGACGCAGTCATACTACAACCACACCACAACAGGGCGACGAAAAAGCGCCCAAACAACTCGAGGAGGGAAGGGTAGCTGTAACAAACAGCTGATCAGCGTAGCGTTGCAACAAGCATTCGACAACAAAACACGAAGTTACCTTCAAAGAGGTCCTACAGCAGCAACCACGATAAGATAACTAGATGGTAATCCCGTGAAGAAAGTTAACAATCATGATCGCTATAAGCAATTCATCGGCGGATACAACTCAGTTGCTGCTCAGCAGCGAGATCATAGTCAAAAATGATCGCTAAAAGCCAACAATTTAAGACAACATAAGTTATCGCATCATCAGGTGGCAGCGATGGTGATAAACCACGCAAACGAAACGAATAGCAGTAAAAGGTTAGCCAGTTCAATCTACTGCGACTTATTCATCTGTAATACCTATTACAGCAACAACAGTTACAAACGTAAAATTTTTGAGTTATAGCATCAGCAGTCAGCTTATGTACAAATGCTAATTTTACAAAATCTGAACCATCAAGAGCTCAAGCCAACAACAATTGATCCACAATTGGGATCAGCCGATTCTACCAACATCAAAAACCATCAACAACGACACCGATTCTACCAACAACATTACTACAACAACTACAACTAAGTAAGCTACCCAGCAGCAGCATTCCTACATAACACTCGGGAAGAAGATAGTGATACAACGGGGTGTACATCAAGAGTAGCAGCAACGCCGACTTCAACATCAAGAGTAGCAGCAACGCCGACTTCAACATCAAGAGTAGCAGCAACGCCGACTTCAACATCAAGAGTAGCAGCAACGCCGACTTCAACATGTTCGTCAACAGCAACGTCAAGATCGACGCCAACTTCGACACCATCGTCGAAACGTACATACAGCAGCGTCAACCTCAACATCGACGTCAACGTCGACACCATCGTCAACATGTACATTCGCAACAACGTCAACGCCGACACCAGCGTCAATATGGTCAACACATCAACGGCAAGATGAACATCGACGTCAACAATAAAATGTTATTTCATCTTATTATTTTATTTCATTTTATACATTTATATAATATATTATATTATTACATACATGCATTACAATAAGTACGATTTCATAATTTAGAAAGAACAGTGAAACAAAAACAAAGAACAGAAACACACCCCTAACACACATAAGCCACCCAAACCAATCATAAATGTACAAGAAAAATTTAATATCGTTTGATACGATACTAAATTTTTCTTCCCCTAGGGTGGAGGGATGTTGTATGTCGCGATCGCAATTTCCATCCAAGCTCTTATTAAAGTAAACCTGAAAGCCAAGTCTGCAACCGCAGCGCTTTGTTTGGTGGCCAGAAGCTTTAGTCAAGCTTTGGAAAACCAAGGCAACAACCATAGCGTTTAGCATTGGTATTGATCGTGGAAGCTAGCTAGTAGCGAGCTTCCAAACCATAAAAAAATCATAGCTCTTTGCAGTGACCATAAAACGCTTGGTTTAAAGAAATAATAAAAATAATCCAAAACCAAACGCGGAAGAATTAAATTGGGAACGATTTAATTCTGCCGATATTGATATTTCGCAATACAAAAATTGCGAAATAATGGAAATTGCGACACGCGCCAACACCGACCCACTTTGGTGCGGTCGACGGGTACGTCGACCAAGCCAGAGTGAACCAAGAAAAAGATTCGAACGAGAGTCTTGAAAATATATCCAAACGACGAGGTCGCCTTTAGAAACGCGTATAAAGTCGCGGTAAAATAGTGTTAAGAAAGAATGTAACGTAGTATTTAGTGAGCGATTAAGTAATGCGCACATAAAAATTTAGTGTAAACATAAGTTAGTGTAAAGTACGTGTAAGAATAAAAGTAGAAAACGATAAGTGAACAAATAAAGATAAAAGCAATTAAAATTACCAAACAAGGAGTTTGAAGTCCCGAGGACAATTGAAATCGAGAAAAGACCACCCGAAGACACTACAACACCCTCAATGAACCATTTTTTCTCCCAAAATTTTGTTTGGTATTGTGATTACACATGGAAAAACCAAATAGCATTCTTTTCAAATACAACATCTCGACGTTTTATACTGTTCAGAGAAGTATGTCCTCCTTCACAACAACCATTTTGTTTTGCTTCACAGAAGTTTATCCTCTCTGGATGAACTCAATTCCTTAAGCTGAGAGCGTGAAATTGACAACTTTGTACAGAAAGCCATAACAATTTTACAGTTTTGTCGAACAATGTGCGTAGTGTAATATGCACAGTATAAAGCTAATGCTATGTTTACATCGACCTCATATGCGCATTCGTGCTCTATTACCCAAATGCGAAGCGAAATTATAAAAATTTTCATACGATTTTACAAATTAAATTTGATCGCATTTGAAAAAAAATGCGAATGAAATGCGAAGCAAAATAATATTTTGAATCAGTCTGTCGTAGGCATAAATAAAATCCCAAAACAAAACAGTGGAGTGGTAAAAGGTAAATAATGTCAATCAGCTGTCAAAACACAATTGTAAAAAAAATCAGGCAAACAAAAAAGAAATTCGGTCTGATGGTCTGTCAAACCAAATGCGAACAAAGAGGTGTAAACACTTTTCAAATGCGTGATTACAAATGCGCATTTGGGGTGTGAAGATGCAAGTCGCTAGGCTCGTTTGCATCCACACAATTATTAATGATATTATTATACTTTAATTTTAAGAAGAAGAAACATTTATGATATTTTGAATTAGTAATATTTTATGTTTGTGAATTATTGAATATTTTGAATATTATATTGAATATTGAATATTTACGTTTGTTAATTATTGATATTTATGTTGGTGAGTTATTGATATTTTGTATTATTAAATTTATGTGTAAACCAACAAGTATTTTAGTAGTAAGAAAACTGCAACCCTGGGTGAAAAAGAAACATACAGCTGATCATCTGTGATACAACCCTGGTAGCCCGACACTATAAAAGGAGCTGCTAGCAAAGAGTATAAATAGCAGAGATAATGAGATAGGACACTTCGAATTCGCTGCTTCAAAAATCGGTTTGACGTCTATTTTTTATGACCTGTTGAATTCATGTACACTATATGTGAGAGCTACCATATTGTTGTTCTTATTTTCTGTCTTTCAGTATGTTGAAAAAATCATCTGTTTCATGTTTCACCACGGATTCGTTTAGTTATGAAATCAGCTTGGCTAGACGCAGTATAATTTAAACGGTTTCACTACTGGTATGTCGATTCCATCGGTGGCTACACACTATGGTTTCTCATTTTGCCAATGTTTTTGTGAAATTGACTGAATATCCAAATGTTGGCCAGAGTGAGAGAAAATATGAACACACGTTCGGCAAACTATGTTGCTCTTCTTTCGTTTGACAACTGCTTTCTTGTGTGCGTGCAAAGAAACTGAATAGCAGGGTCTATTTTCAAAAATTCTCTACACTCGATACCAGAGTATAGACTTTTCTCTTTCTTCTTCATCTCTCTCTCAAACGAACTGAGTGAAACCGCTTTTAAAAGATACTGCGTATAGCCAAGGCCATTGGCTTTTAAAATATAAATTTCACCATATATAAACAAAGGTGGTGAAGTTTCCCAAACCTAAAATGGTAGGTGCGAACGGATGTTTGACCCCCCAAGTGCATTAACGATGTATAACAATACATAATTTTCAAAAATATTAGAAAACAAATGAAAAAATATAAATGCGACGATTCTGGAGTTATAAGTCGCAATTCTTTTTGTCACAAGGTGAACAACTATGCATTTGCAACGAAAAATTAATACGACTACTTTATACCAAAGTAAAAAGGAGAAATAAACAACCAATACTTGGTAAAATATGGAAGCATATATTAATTACCATTATACGGAACGGGGAGTTATGTTTTATATATATTTTACACATATAAAAAGGATAATATTTTTATTTATTTGTTTTGACGTTTCATAAACGAATCCCCGAAAAACAGATTTTGCATGCGATATTTTCGGCGAAGTACAAATTTTTTGCAGCGAAGTACAAGTTTTTTGCACAAAATCACAATTTTTTATCGTAGTGTTAGTGAAAATGCCATTGTGTTTTGCGACGAATTCGAAGTGTCCTATCTCATTATCTCTGATAAATAGTAAAGAGATATTATGACTCAAAATTTTCGACAAACGGCAGATTTTCATGTTCCATTATTACAATGCAGTCGAGAGCGCTGCTACGGCGAATAGCAGCAGAGAAATTCGGGGTGAACTTCGTTTTACTTGGTAAATGATTATGCGTAAGAAGAGTTGATCGATGCAGAAATAGTATGCTAGATGAGGAGTGAGAGAAATAATTGATGAATTGCAATAACAATTCAGGTGCTTACGTCTGTCGGTCTTTTGATTTGGATTTTTTTCGCTTAAGTAAGGGAAGTTAAGTTATTAAGTAAAGGAATTTTGTTTTTTGGATCATCTTGCCGACATAATAAACTGTTTAGTATTAAATTAAGTTTATTATTAAATTATGTTATTGTTTATTGTTATTTTTTATGTACATACTAGGGTTAATAAGTCCAATAATTATCACCACGAAAATTTTGATACAAGAGCTCTGGAAATTAAAAATAGATTGGGATGAAAATGTGCCAAATATAATTGAGCAGGATTGGATAAAAATTAAAAAACAATTTTCGATTTTAAATGAATTAAAGGTTCCTAGACGCATTGATTGTAATAACCCAAAAACTATAGAAATGCACGGATTGTGTGATGCTTCTATGAAAGCATATGGGGCAGTTATCTATATTAAAACGATAGATGAGTCAGATAACATTTATACAAATATTGCATCATCAAAGTCACGAGTTGCACCAACCAAGGTTATAACTCTTCCAAGATTAGAATTGTGTGCAGCGGTTTTACTGGTACAATTGTCACAAAAAGTTTCAGAAAGTTTAAAAACTACATTTGATAGCATTTATTTTTATTCAGATTCAGAAATTGTTTTAAGCTGGCTCAAACTTGACCGTGGAACTCTTCAAATTTTCGTATCAAATAGAGTTAGTTTTATTCAATCAAATTGTGATGTGAGAAACTTCAAGCACATTAGATCAAAAGAAAATCCAGCTGACTTAATTTCCATCTTTTAGTACAATAACTAATAAATAATAAATTATGGTTTGAAGGGCCGGACATTTTGAAATCTCCCGAAGGTATTAAAAAGGAAGTCATCATGCTTTCAAAAGAAAACATACCGGAAGTTGAAAAATATAAAATGGTGGCATGTGTCATAACAAATACTTCGGTATTTAATATTATTAACCACAAAAATAATTTCAAATTTTTACAAGGTGTTCTAGCACAAATAGTTAAATTTAGGGATATAATGTTGAAAAACCCCATTAAATCATCGTTAAGCTATAGGCAAGAAGCCTTGCGGTTATTAATCAAGGAGATCCAGGTCGAACATTTTGCAAAAGAACGGAAATTATTATTAGGAAATCAGAATATCCCAAATAATTCGAAGCTAGCAACCTTGTGTCACCTTGTTGATAATGAAGGCATAATACGAGTCGGAGGAAGGCTTGAAAATAGTAGGTTAACATACCAAGCAAAGCATCCGATTCTGCTTCCATATATAACAACAGATGGGTGCATCTTTTAGTTGACCACATACACACAAAACATTTACTTGTAGGCCAACAAGGTTTGCTAGCATTATTAAGACAAAAATACTGGCCACTTCGAGGAAGGCAGCTAGTAAAAAAGATTGTGGGAAAATGTTACAGGTGCTTTAAAGCGAACCCTCGACCTTTGCATCAATTAATGGGAAATCTTCCCGAAGATAGATTAGTAGGCACCAGACCATTTCTAAATGTAGGTGTAGATGTCTTGGGGCCCTTAAATATTCACCACAAAATTAAGGGAAAACGGTTTGATAAAGCTTATGTTTGCGTATTCGTATGCTTTGCAACAAAAGCGGTACACCTAGAAGTAGTTTCCGATTTAAGTTCAGCAGCCTTCATAGACGAAGTTGTCCCAGAAAAATTTATTCCGATAACGGTACAAATTTTGTAAGCGCCGCAAACAGTCTAAGAGAAATCTATAACTTATTTAATGAAAAACTTCATCTCAGTGCGCTATCAGAATTCTGTGCTCAAATTATACCCGCTAGATCTCCACATGTAGGGGGATTAGAGAAGCGGCAGTGAAATCTGTAAAGAAGCATTTGGTGAAGGTTACAGACGGCATTATGAACTTTGAAGAAGTCTATACATTAATGGCGAAAATTGTAGCCATATTAAATTCAAGATCACTCATGCCCTTAAGAGAAGATCCTAACAGTTTTCTAATATTAACTCCAGCCCACTTTCTGGTGGGCGAATCACTATCGACCGTAGCAGATAGCAGTGATAACAAATGTTATCACGGGCTGCGGGACCACTGGAAAGCAGTGGAAAAAATACAAAAGAGTTTTGGAAGTTATGGTCCGCGAAATATTTGTGTGAGCTACAAAAAAGACATAAATGGAAGCGTCCGCCTGCGAACATTAAGCCAGGCATATTAGTTCTTCTTAAGGACAACAATCCTTCTCCAATGAATTGCAGAGAGGGGCGGGTGGTAAAGACAATTCCAGGAAATGATGGAAAATGTAGGATTGTGGATATTAAAACCAGCAGTGGAGAAACGAAAAGGTCTATCCACAATATCTGCCCATTTCCACTGGAAGAAGAGGTGAATGAAATAGTAGAAAAGAAGAAAAGACATTATGTTTAATATACATATATGTATTGTAACGAACTTCCGGTTCTCCGGTTAAAGCACGGATGAGCTCGTCGGTGTCCACGGTTCAATCACAGAAATTTATTTAAACCAGTTAATTTTCCAAACACAATGTTTATTCGTATTATTAGGTGTTTTTAGTGTACATATTTCTACGATGGTTTCTCAATCATTAAATTAAGTTTAACGCTTAAAGTTAAGTGGCGATCTGCGTCCTTCCCTCTTTTGTATCCTCCGTGGACTCTCGGGAACACCGATGTTGTAGTTAGCAGGCCTGTATGGATTCACGGACTTCCGAGATTCCCCTGCTAGACTGTAACCTACTTGAGAACCTTGTCGCTGTCTATTGAAACCCCCACACTTTGTACCAGAAGACAGAGACCTGTCGAGAATTTACGGTCCACAGTTACAACCACGTTCTGCTGAGAGTTTGTCTAGAATCTATGGACCACGAGTTATAACCACGTGCTACTTCTGAGACTTGTCGAGAATTTACGGTCCACGAGTTATAACCATGTGCTACTTAGGCTTTGTCTAGGATCTATAAACCACGAGTGAAAACCACGTCCTGCTGAGAATTTGTCTAGAATCTACGGTCCACGAGTTATAACCACGTGCTAGGATTTGTCTAGAATCCGTAAATCACGAGTGAAAACCACGTCCTGCTGAGAAGTTGTCTAGAGTCTATAGGCCACGAGTTATAACCACGTGCTACTTAGGCTTGGGCTAGAATCTGCTGACTACGAGTCATAACCACGTGCTACTATGATCTGGCTAGAATCTATAAACAACGAGTTAAAACCACGTTCTGCTGAGAATTTGTCTAGGGTCTATGGGCCACGAGTTATAACCACGTGTTGCACAAAAATTAAAGGATCCTTTCTTTTCCTGAGTAATATGTGTATATGTTTCACCTAAGCTCAAGTCACCTTTATTTCACTGTCTTCACTGCACGTCCGTTCTCGTCAAAAGCCTAACAAGTTCTGCCTTTTGTCTGTGCTATCGTCTTTTGCGTACCTCTGATCTCGTCGACTGGCTGCTTGGTCCTCTCTGCTTCTCTTACACGTTGCAACCTTTCCGACTTACTTGATCACGTTTGGTTTCTCGTTGTGGTCCTCTCTCTCGAGTTTGTTTCCGCTTGTTCCGCACATTGCTTTCGTTAAATGATGTGACTTTTGCCTCCAATGTTGCTCTCTCTCTCTCTGTTTTTCTTCGCCGTTCGCTCACTTTCGTATTCGCTACTGCGCTTAATAAACTAAACTAAGAGTTTCTCTTCTCAAACTTCAATTCACTTATGGGCACAATAAGAACTTAAACTATTAAGATTTACATAAAATAATATATTGTATTAAATAATTCATAGTATAACCAAAATGATAATATTCCATTTACGTTCAAACTAAAAATTAATAAAAATACGCGTTAAACAAAAGTATGTTGTGATGCCCAAATTCCACGATCTTTGGACATTACACTCTCCTATTATTTCAGAGTTTGAGATGGAGGCTTACTTGTCCGGTGCGTGAAATATGGAGGATGTACAGCTCGCCGTGGACCTGGCGTGTGGTTCTAAGACGTCTTCCTCGCTTCCAGAGGGACTTTACCTGAGCGACTACGGTTTCCAATGATAGTGTTTCTGCTGTTGTTGCTATCGGTTTCAGGGCTCTGGAGCAAGTTGCTTCCTCAGCGCCGCCATCTGGTTTTCCAGCCTCTGCTGCTATATTCTCAGCTGGTGTTGTTATTTCGGCTACTGCGCTGCTAGCTGGTTGTGTCGTCGGAGATACCGGGGTTGATGTGTCTTTAGTTTCGGCAATCACATCTACGGCCTCCCAGAAGGTGGTATCAATTGACAGCACATCGTCGAGCTTCTCTTCGTCCATAAAGCTTGTAACGAACTTTCGGCCGGGATACTCTCAGCGGCCTCCAGGGTTCAAATTACATGACTCGGATTCGGTTGTATTTTATTTTAATTATTTATTTATTTATTTAGTTTTTGTTCACTTATTAGTTGGTATACTTCCCTTGGGACATCGAACTGTGAAGCTTTGGTTTCGGTACGCCGGTCACTGGACGTCTTGGTTCGTTGTTGCACTGCTTGATCGCTCCTTGGCCTCTCCTGGTTGACCTCCTGGTAGACTGATCCGTGTGTTTTCTTGATCTTCCATGTTCCCTCACTGATCGACTGATCGAGCTTGACTCCTTCGCGTATACGATGTTCACTGACGGATCGGTGTGTTTATCTTGATACGCGTGGCGTATTTGCTGCTCCCTGACTGATCGACTGATCTTACTGGGTTTACCTTGGTGCGCGTGGCGTGCTCGGTGCTCATTCTGATCGACTGATCTGACTTGACTGCTGCGCGTATGCGATGTGACTCTAACTCGACTGCACGCTGACTGATCCCTTCTGTATGGCTGCTTGTGTATTTATATGTTCTGAGTTGCTTGTTCTTGGTTTCCAAGTTTGTTCGTAACCAAGTTCCCGTTGTTCGTCGTTGCTATGTTTCTTTTGCGCTTAGATCGTAAACATGTTCCCGTTGTTCTCCACTGCTCTGTTTGTGAGTCTTCTCCACAGTCAGGGTTGCTTCCTTGGCGAACTGGTGAAGCAGTTGTGCGGTAATTTTCGACTTTCGAAAATTGTCGTCACACTCCTTCTTGCTTCAGGTGGCGCGGCTAGAAGCTGTGTGTTTTCTTTTCCTTTAAGTGTTTCTTCTTCTCCCCGCTTTTCCTCCTAGTACCTCCTCCTCTTATTCGTTTCTTTAGTCTTCGTTTTATTTATTCGCATCTTTCCCTTCCGGAGGATCCGAATCCTCGTCGGCCGCTAGTTGGTGCTGCGGACCACCCTGTGGCGGTTCTGCGTTTGTGTCTTTGGAGAAGCTCCCAGGCTACTTCATTGGCACTCCTGTTCGTCGTTGGTACATGTTGTTGCGGTTGTGGGGTGGTTTTTGTCCCCTCTCTTGTGTATCCCTCTGTATTGGAGCGTTTTTCCGTGCGTGTATCTCCCTCATCTCGTCCGTGTAGTGTATTGTCTTTTGGGACGTCTCTGCCAGTTTCCTTTGTTCTCGTTCCGCCTTTTCCTTTTGTTGGTTCGTTCGTTCTCCCCACTCTTCCATCTGCACCTCAGTATCGTCCAGTTCCCTTTTCGTGTTGTGCATTATCTGGGCCCTGCGTCCATTTTCGATTTGTAGCTCGTTTCCTTTTACCGGTGCATCTTGGTTTCTGCATCTCAGTTTTGTTTGCGTGTGCTTATTGTCGTATTATTGTCTTCTAAATCTCGGTCCGGTGTGGGTGTTTGTTGTTTTATAGTTGATTTCGCTCCAGAACTCGCTCCAGTTTTGTTGCGTGTGTTTGTTGTTGTGTTGTTGTCTTCTAAATCTCGCTCCAGTTTTGTTGCGTGTGTTTGTTGTTGTATTGTTGTCTTCTAAATCTCGGTACAGTTTGTTGCGTGTGTTTGTTGTTTTATTGTTGTCTTCTAGATCTCGGTCCGATTTGTTGTTGTATATTTGGCTTCGATAATTTGGCTCCTTGAACTCGCTCCTTTTTACCGGTGCATCCTAGTTTCTGCATCTCGGTCTTGTTCTGCGTGTGTTTGTTGTTTTATCGATGTTTTCTCTAAATCTCGCTCCAGTTTTGTTGCGTGTGTTTGTTGTTTTATTGTTGTCTTCTAAATCTCGGTCCAGTTTTGTTGCGTGTGTTTGTTGTTTTATTGTTGTCTCCTAAATCTCGGTCCAGTTTTGTTGCGTGTGTTTGTTGCTGTAGATTTGGTGTCTAAAAGTCGCTCCCTTTTACCGGTTCACTACACACGTGTGTTGTTGGATATTTTCGTTCCTAAATATCGGTCCCTTTTTTCCCTATCCTACTCGTCGCCAGTGTTGTACTCTATGTTATGTTTCCTCCCTTTCCTTCAAATTTTCCCTGACCAGTGTGCCTTTTCTCAGATTTGTTTATCTGGCATGTTCGGGTTCACATCGGCATTTTTGGTTAAATTTCTATCTGCTTGGTGTAGATAGATGTGTGTTTGTGTTTTATTTATTCGCCTTGACTCGGCTTACTTGCGTTTAGGTTCTGTTCGTATCTGTTCGTATTTCTGTATTTGCGAGGGTCGCTGGTCCTGATTTTAGGTTTTCCAACGTGCCATCGAGATTTGACTACATTGTATCGAAAATTTTTTTTCTTTACCCTTCGTTGTGATGGAACTCCTTGAGTTCGCTGACGTGGGCTCTGCGTGTGCGCGTCTCGCCATCTCTTTTGAGGTTCACGATTACCGGTGACACAAATTTGGTTACGCGGTATGGTCCGTCGTATCGTGGCGCCAGCTTCGCTGCGAAGTTGTCCACTGCCGTTGTCGATAGGTGATGTTGTTTCACCAGCACTTGTTGTCCCAGCTTAGGGCTCCAAGGGCGGCGGCGTAAGTTGTAGCGACGTGCTTGGTCCTGCGCTGCTCGTTGCATGTTTTGTTCCACGATGGTGTGTACGTCGTTAAATTTTATCAATTTTTCTTCCAGCGTGTGAGGTGTTTGACCGGTATCGGGGGACACTTTATCGAATAATGACTTCGGGAGGCGTAATTCCCGCCCCTGAGTCACAAAGGCTGGGCTATAGCCTGTCGTTTCTGAAACGCTGCTGTTTATTGCCAGCGTTATTTCGAGCAGCATTTCGTCCCAATTTCTGTGGTGATTGTCGGCGAGTTGTGCTATCATCGTCTTCACGGTTCGGTTGGCGCGTTCTGTCGGGTTCTCTTGTGGGGTGTACGGTGCCGTAAACTGTTTGATACCCATTTCTCGAAGAAACTTCTGAAATCCGATGCTCGCGAATTGGCTGCCGTTGTCTGTTATGATGATCTTGGGCCTTCCGAACCGTGCTAAGATCCGTTCGCGGAAAGCTCTTTTTAGGTGTTCGGTTGATGCTTTCCGAAGCGGAATCATCTCGGTCCATTTCGAAAACTTGTCAAAGAATACTAGTAGCATGCAATTTCCATGTTTTGATCGTGGCAGCGGGCCAATGAAGTCGGTACATACCGTTTCCAATGGTTCTTTGGCTATGTGTGATAACATGTACCCTGCTGGCCTCTGCTGACTTGGTTTATAACTCTGACATGAGTTACAATTTCGCACGTATCGTTTTATATCGCGGAACATACCTGGCCAGTAATACTTATTAGCCATCCTGATCATGGTTTTATGGATACCTCCGTGCGCGGCACATGGGCTATCGTGGTTCTCTTGCAGGATTCGTTCTCGTAGATTGGTTGGCACACATAGTTTCCACGGTGTGGTGTCTTCGTCGTCCAGCTGACGGTAGATGTGTCGGTACAGCTGCTCGTTCTGCATTGCATAATCGGCGTATTTCTGGGGATTCTCTCTGACCTCCTTTAACTTCTTCTCAAGCCACGGGCAGGTATTTAGCGTCGTGGTGGGCTCTATAGTAGTGATCCTTCCTGCCTTTTCTGGTGGTGGTTCTTGTGGTTGCCTTGATAACGGATCGGCGATAACGTTGATGAATAATTTTTTTCGGCCTTGTTGAGCCGTCGGCTGGCATATGCAATTACCCTTTCTTGTCCGTCGATGTCTTGCGTGTGTACTGCTCCAAGTCCGTAGTCGCTGGCGTCGGTCTGGAAGGTGAACCTTTAAGTGAAGTCCGCGCAGGCCAGTAATGGTGCAGAGGTCAGCTTTGCCTTGAGTTCTTGGAATGCTTCGTTTTGTGCCTCGTCCCACTTCCATGTTTGCCTTTGCGAAGTAGCGTTGTCATAGGTTGTACAATGTCGGCGAAATTTGGTACGAATCGTCGGTACCACAGGCTATGCCTAGGCATCGCCTAAATTCCTTTGTGTTGGTTGGTGGCTGCAATTCTCGAATCGCGGTAATTTTATCGGGATCGGTGTGGATTCTCTGTTCGCTGATGACGTGTCCGAGATACTTCACTTCTCGCTTGAAAAATTCGCACTTGTCGACGTTTAACTTCAGATTCGCTTGTCGTAGTCGTCGGAATACCTCTTTCAAGTTTCTCAAGTGTTCTTCTAGTGACGCTCCCGTGACGATTATGTCATCCAAGTAAGCGAATGCATGTGGTTTCATGTCTGGTCCGATGACTTGGTCTACTGCTCGTTGGAATGTCGCTGGTGCTGAATGTAGGCCCAACGGCATCACGCGCCATTGGAATAGGCCTCTTCCCGGAACCGTGAACGCTGTGTTTGCTACTTTCTGACATTAGAATCAGCCAGTATCCATTCTTTAAGTCGAGGCTACTTATGTAACGGGCATCTCGTAGTCGGTCTAGTATGTGGTGTATTCGTGGTATTGGGTAGGCGTTAGGGACAGACTTCGTGTTTAATTACCGGTAATCAATGCATAGTCGCCATTTACCTGTTTTCTTGCGGACTAGTACTATCGGCGCACTGTATGGACTGTGGGATGGTTCAATACACCTGCTTTCTAGTAGTGCATCTATTCCCTTGTTTATGACTGTTTGCATCGCCGGGTTCCGCAGGAAGTATCGGTGTTTAATCGATTGATCGTCGCGCATGATAATCTTGTGCTCGGTTATGCTGCTCGTCCCTTGGATATCAACAAACTTATGCAGTTCCTCCTGTAGAATCCTCTCTGCGTCTTCTATTGTGACTTCGCGGGCCTCGTTGATCGTGGTGCATATCGTCTGGTTATCCGTGTTTTTCCTGGTATTTAGTTGTATCGATTGTGTGCCTAACTGAAGCCTAGCGTTTGCTTGGCATAGAAAATCCATACCCAATATGACGTCGTCGACAGCTTCTGGTAGGATTAGCCTCGGTATCAAGTAGCTCTTGCCTTCTGTACCTATATTATTGCTTATTGTGACATCGCCTAGGCTGGTTTTGTGAGACCCATCGGCTAGTGTCACCGTGGTCTTTCGTGGTGTCGTGCTGCAAATCCTCGTTGGTTTGTTGACTATGTTCTGGGATATGAAAATTCTCGTCGCGCCAGTGTCGATTGTTGCCTCTTCTCCATTGAGGGACACCCTGGCGAAGATGCGTCCTTGTCGACCCGAAGACTGGCATTTATTGCTCGCGAGTGTTCCTCCTTGGAAATTCTACCCCCACTCGCTGTGGGCGGAGTCCCGATGCGTTTCCCTGTTGTGTTCGGCAGCACTCGCTTGTTCGGACTCCTCTTCGTCCGCACTCCCAGCAGAAGAGAACCTGACGGTTGCGACATCCCTGTGCTCTGTGTCCATCTTTCCCGCAATTGCGACATGCGGTCCTTGGATCGATTCGTTGCTCAGGCCCAACTACCTATCGTGTGTTTCGTTGATGCTGACTACCCGTGGCGATGGCTCTAAGGCGGCTAGACACTCGAAGTCTTCGGCCAGTGTCATCAACTCCTGCAGCGTGTGGAAATCCATCCGTTTGATGTAGAACTGAAATTCGGTCCTCGCGTTCCGGTAGATACGTTCCAGTTTCTGTGCTTCGTCGTAGTCGGCGTATCGCATGAGGTTTTGCAGGCGGATCACATAGTCCTTGAACATTTCTGGTTCCATCTGACATAAGCTCCGGATCTTGTCTTCCTGGCTTTCGAAGTAGCGAGGCGGTAGAAAGAATTTATGGAAGTCTTTTTTGAATGCTTCCCATCGCTGCCACTTCGCGTTGTTGTTCCGATACCATAGCAACGCTTTTCCCTTTAGCATCCCTGGCATGGTCCTTGGCAGTAAGTCCAGGTCGAGGCCGAATGTTTCTGCCAACTCTTCGATCCTCTCCGAAAAACCAGAGGATCCTTGTCTCCCTCATATCTTTCTGACCATTTTCAGACGATGTCTATGACAATGGAGTAGCGTTGAGACGGGGCCCTCGGTGTTGGCGCTGCGGTGTGGTCGGATGGCACGAAGAGCGTGTTCGTGTCGATTGATCTTAGTCTGCTCGTCGTTGCTTCTGGTTGGCCTGGTTTGGTTCCGGAGTTTTCACTCTCGGTTGCTGTGTCGGTGTGCTTCCCCTGCCATATTTCAGCTCGAATGCCTTCAACTGGTCGTCTACGTCTGACTCGTGGAACTCGTCACTGATCCTGTGCAGAACCGTTTTCGTTGGTCTTCCCATGAGCCTTCTGGGTCGACTCTGATTCGGTTGTATTTTATTTTAATTATTTATTTATTTATTCAATTTTTGTTCACTTATTAGTTGGTATATTTCCCTTGTTACAGCGAACTGTGAAGTTTTGATTCCGGTGCGCCGGTCACTGGACGTCTTGGTTCGTTGTCGCACTGCTTGATCGCTCCTTGGATCGCACTATGCCTCCTGGCTGACTATGCTCTCCAGCGTCGGA
Organism: Myopa testacea; assembly: GCA_949629155.1. Taxonomy (NCBI): domain Eukaryota; kingdom Metazoa; phylum Arthropoda; class Insecta; order Diptera; family Conopidae; genus Myopa; species Myopa testacea. Next base: position 34,061,248 of record OX451347.1, on the reverse strand, counting down.
TTCTATAGTTTCATCGACGCCTAGGGTCCCCATATGCTCTCCAGCGTCGGGTTCCCCTGTCTCCTCGACACCTAGGTCCGCTGCTTGCTCTTCAGTGTCGCGTTCCATCGCTACATCTTCGTTGCAACCCATGTAGTAGGTCATCTCGATTGACTGGCCTCTTGTCACGCCCGTAGGTTCCGGAGGGTGGCTATCCAGTCCATCAGTGATGGCACGTGGCAAAATTCTTGGCCAGGATCCCCCGGCCATCTCTTCTTCGGTCCAAACGTCCGGATCTCGCCCTGACACCCACTCCTGTTGGGGCTCTGATACCTCCTTATTGGCACTGGTCGTAGCCTTCTCTGTAGATTCGGGTGGAACCACGGGCTGCGCGTATGCGTACCTCTGGGCGTGCTCTTTCTCGGCATCGGGGACTGGTGGGTACTCGGGCTGAGCATATTCGGGCGACTGGGCATGCATCCTCTCTGCTTCTGGCACTGCTCGGAATGTAATTTCTTCTTCATCGGTCGAGTCATTCCATTCTGGGATCATACCACATTATCCCACATACGCCCACAATTACATCGTCATCATAGCTAACGTACTCGGCCGAAATGACTGGGGTTTCCTCCACTCGTTTTGCAGCCGCAAAACCTGGGATTAGTTGTGTTACATCGTCGTTATTTTCTCTTCTCTGACCGGGCTCCATTCGTCGAATTACCATCCTCGGGAATTGGCTCTGTGGGTCAATATAGAATTTCCCTGGACTATTAGTAGATGGTCGAGTGCGTGGCATATTTTGCTGATCCTTTAGTAGACTGGCTCGAAACTTCTCCCGTACTCGATCGAAATCATCGTCGTTAGGTGTTGTCATCCTGACTAATCGGTCACTGGAATTTACTTACTTAGTGCTTACTTTACTGTGGCCTTTACTCTACTCAACTGACTGCTTGTGTTGTTTACTATGCACTGACTGATGCACGACTGATGATCCGTGTAGTTTATTTTGCCGGTACTTGCTCTTGACTCCCTCAGCTCCATCTTCGCTACATCAATCCTCGTAATCGACTGTCGCTGGATTTCTGTATGGCGAGATTGCGCGTGCGCTATGGGGTCGCCTTTTGCGTATAAAAGGGTTTCTGATGGGTAAAAATGTTTTAGTTCTGCCAAATGGGCTGTGCGTGACTTCTTCTCGTCCAGCTTGCGGATTTTTACTATAACCGGTGACACGAAGGATTCTATGGTGTATGGTCCTTCGTAGCGCGGGGCTAATTTAGCCACAAACTTTTCAGCTGCTTTTGAAAGATGGTGTTGTTTTAGCATCACTAACTGGTCAATCTTTGGCAATTTTCCCATTTTCTACGTCGGAGGTTGTAATGTTTGGCTTGAGTTTGCGCTGCCTTTCGCATATTTTCCTGTGCTTTCTTGACAGCATGTTGGATCCGCACTGCGTGCTCATTTGGAGAGGTCGCTCTTTGACCAGTACCGTCAGTTACTTTGTCAAATATAGCGTTCAGTAGACGTGGTTCACTTCCTTGGTGGTTGATTCGAAACGCTGGAGTTAAATGCCAGGGTCAGTTCGGGGAGGTATTCATCCAAAGTAGTCTGTTGGTCGCCGGCGAACTGCGAGATCATGGTCTTGATCGTACGATTTGTACGCTCCGTAGGATTCTCTTGCGGAGTATATGGCGCGGTATATTGTTGTCGCACGCCCAAGTCCGCCAAAAACCGTTGAAAGCTCCTGCTCGTGAATTGAACGCCCTTATCCGATATTAAAACCCGGGGTACTCCAAAGCGAGCTAAGATGCGATCACGAAAGCCTTTGATCAGGTGATCAGATGTAGCTTTCCTGCATGGAATCAGCTCTGTCCACTCCGTGTATTTATCGACCAATCCAAGGAGCACCCTGTTTCCATGCCTTGATCTTGGCAGTGGTCCTACGAGATCGGCACAAACTGCGGCCCAAGGCTCCTCGACGAGGTTAGTTAACATTTGTCCCGCTGGTTTTTGCTGTGACACCTTGAAACGTTGACAGTTTTCACATCCTCGCACATATCGACTGACATCTCTATGAATCCCTGGCCAACAATATCTACTGGCTATGCGAACCCATGTTTTCCGAATTCCAAGGTGTCCGGCACACGGTGTATCATGATTATCTTTCAAAATATCATTCCGTAAGTTCTCTGATACACATAACTTCCAGGGTAAAGAATCGGCGCTGTTACGTGATCTGGATATATGCTGGTATAACTGGTTTTTCTCGATATGATAATCGGGGTATTTCTGTGGATTTTCTTGTACTTCTTTATACCCATGTTTTCCGAATTCCAAGGTGTCCGGCACACGGTGTATCATGATTCTTTTTCAAAATATCATTCCGTAAGTTCTCTGGTACACATAACTTCCAGGGTAAAGAATCGGCGCTGTTACGTGATCTGGATATATGCCGGTATAACTGGTTTTTCTCGATATGATAATCGGGGTATTTCATGGATTTTCTTGTACTTTATACTTCTGCTCATACCACGAACTGCATCCACGATCAATCCACGATTTGGGTTTCTTCGGCGCCATGCCCTCTGTTGTCCTACCCGCTATTTCCACTGGTTGGCGTGAAAGCGCATCAGCGACCACGTTCTGCTTGCCTCTTCTGTACTGAATATCGTACGTGTGCTGTTGAAGTTACAGGGCCCACCGAGCAATGCGTCCAGTCGGGCTTTCTATCGAGTTTAACCATGCGTAACCCTCAAGATACGGTCGCATTTTCCGCGTAGCCCATACAACGGCTAAGCACTCCTTTTCTGGGACGGAGTAGTTTTTCTCTGCCCCGTTGAGATGACGACTGGCATATGCGATCACCCTTTCCTGTCCGTATCATTTGCGTCATGACGGCTCCGAGACCGTAGTCACATGCATCGGTTTGCAAGAAAAACCTCTGATTAAAATCAGGACACGCCAATACCGGGGCTTCAGTAAGCCTACGCTTTAAGGTTTCAAATGCTTCTTGCTGTTCCGTATTCCACTTAAAGTATTTTCCCTTTTTTAGTAGTGCGGTAAGCGGATGTACGACGGTAGCGAATTCTGGCACGAATCGCCTATACCATGAAGCGATTCCTATACAGCGTCTAAGCTCGCGGATATTATTCGGAGGTTTCAATGTCTTAATTGCAGCGATCTTGTCGGGATCAGTGTGAATGCCTTGTTCGCTCACCATGTGTCCGAGATATTTTATTTCCTTTTTGAAAAAGGTACTTTTCTCCATGTTAATCCGTAAATTAGCGTTCCGGAGGCTCTCAAATACTTCTTCCAAGTTTCTTTTATGTTCCTCTAGCGTCTTTCCGGTGACGATAATATCGTCTAGGTATGCAAATGCCTTTGTTTCAAGCTCAGGACCGATTACGGAGTCTAATGCTCGCTGAAACGTTGCGGGCGCAGAATGGCCAAAAGGCATGACACACCATTGAAACAGGCCGCGTCCTGATACGATGAAAGCAGTGTAGCTTTTATTATTTTCTTCCATTGAGATCTGCCAATACTCGTTTTTGAGATCTATGCTGCTTATGTATTTGGCATCCCTTAGGCGATCAAGGATGTAACTTATTCGTGGTAGTGGGTACGCATCCGGTACTGACTGCGCATTCAACTGGCGGTAGTCAACACATAGCCGCCATTGACCAGTTTTCTTTTTAACCAAAACTAGCGGTGCACTATGAGGACTACATGACGGCTCTATATATCCCTTTTCCAGCAGTTCATCTATTTCTGCGTTAATGATCTTTTGCATTCCCGGGTTTCGGGAATGTATCTTTGCTTGACGGGTCGTTCATCACGCATTACTATTCGATGTTTAGGGATGTTGGATGGCCCTTTTATTCCTTCACACTGTTGGAGTTGTCTTTTAAGGAAGTCTTCGATGTTCATTTGGATCGCAGGACTAACCCCTGCCATCGTGCAAAGTTCGTCTTCCATTAAACTTTTCCGAGTTTCACTCTCCATCTTTACTGTGAGCCCAATGGTGGTTCCAATAGCCGTGAGGAAATCATACCCCAATATTAAATCGTCAATCACCTCAGGTAACACTAAAAGGTCTTTGTGGTGAGTCCTGTTGTATGTCGCGATCGCAATTTCCAGTTCCGGGAGATAAGAACTTTCAAGGCCAGTATTATTGTTTTTATAATACCACTCCGCGAGTGAGTCAAGGCCAACTTCACATTAATGGAACCACAGCACTTTGCTTGGTAAGCCCGAAGCTTTAGTTTAATATGGTTTAGTCAAGCTTTGGTTTAATTAACTTCCCAAGCCAAGATAGCAACCAGAACACTTCGCATGGAATGGATTGTGGAAGCTAGCATTTAGTAGCGAGCTTCCAAACCATGAAAACCAAAGCACTTTGCAATTGAAGTGGACTGTGGAAGCTAGCTTTCAGTAGCAAGCTTCCAAACCATAAAATCGCTTGGTTTGAAAAACAAACGATCGGTACCCACACGCGCAAGAATTAAATTGGGAACGATTTTCTTCCGCGTATTGATTCTGCGAATATTACAATTTCAATATTGCGAAATAATTGGTTCGGTCGACGGGTGTGTCAACC